>CM034154.1:468259145-468796645 GCA_019776745.2 Taxus chinensis | reverse complement strand
TTTCCTCATGAAATCGATAGATGTGAGCAGTCTATAGCTCCATTCTTGTGCAATCCTGGATTAGTGCTCAAAATTGTCTTGCCCCATTTGTGCCCTTGAAAATTTATTGATTTACGGCCTTTGTCTTTTTATCCTTCCCCATGTTGTGCTTGGCTGGTCTTTGTTACCATTTTTAGTTTTCCCCTAGGTCAAAGATCATGTATGGGTCCATATTTGTCTCCTAGTTTCTTTGTTCCTCTGAAAAGGTCTGTATTTTGAGTCCCTCGTGCTCTATCCTTTAAAAAACTCACATTTTCCTATTCCCTCTATTACCACATTCAAAATTTTTTTCTTCTTTTTTTATCTACCTTAAATACTTGAAGAAGAATGAGTTGATATGTCCTTGAGGAATGTATTTGAGCCTTGTAACTTTTTAAACTCTCTGTCCTTGAAGGAAAAATTCATTTCCAGGCTCAAATGGTCATTTTTCTGTATTTTACGGTTTGACGAGCATGTTTATCCTAGTCAAATTTTCATCCTTGCATCTACAGGGGACATGGCACCTTTTGGTTAGATGTGGCTCATCTAAACACTTCAAAAATTCTATAAAAATCCTCAACTCAGAAATATGTCCACGTGGGTGAACGACGCTTGTTTGAAGATTTACTTTTTGGTTTGGTCTTGGAGTAGCACCAGGAGGACACGTGGAGGCTTCCATTGCTTGGCCCAGGCCTTGGAATTTTTTTTATGCAGTTAGAGCAATTTGGCAGAATAGGACACGTGGCGAGCTCACGCTCATTCAAGGTCTCCACTTTGGGCACCATCTTAAAGAAGTGCCAAGATGACACGTGGAGGCCTCCAATTGCTTTGCATTTTACTTAGAATTTTCAATGGCCAAAAGGAGACTGCCTTAGAGTATGACACGTGGTGCCTTCCACTGAGCTTCAAGCATTCAGGAAAATCTCGATAGAATAGGACACGTGGCAAGCCCACACTCGTTCAAGGTATTAAATTTTTGGGACCACCTCAAGGTGCATCATGGTGACACGTGGCAGTTTGAAAAGTCAAAGAGGCGGGGAGGCGGACCATCGGGGGAAACTTGGAAATTTTTCCTCTTGTATTCAAATGACTCAAAGTATCAAACTAACCATGAGCCTGAGGGTAAAAATTCAAAATTCATCTGAGAAGTCAATAGCAGAGGTGCAGGCTGGCGGAGGAAATGTTAAAAATTTTCTTTTGCAAAATATGATTAAAATATGAAATTAGAGTGCTGCCCCTCAACCAATCATATGAGGACACATGTCCTGCTGGAGGGCGGAGCTGCGGAGGAAAAATGAAATTTTTTCCTTTTTCCAGAAAGATGCAAAATGTGTAAAATTGAGCTGCGACTCCATATCTAGTCATATTGCGCCACGTGTCAGGCCCAAATCTCATCGGTGGAGTGACGGAGGAAATCAAGAAATTGTGTAAATTTTCCAAAAGTAGTAAAAAGGTAAAAAGATGTCCCGAGGCCCATTTTTACCTGGATCTGCCACGTGGAGGGCTCAAATTTGAAGTTGAGGAACAGATCGATGGTAGCTATGCATTTCACCAATTTGGCCACCATTTGAGCTCCAGGAAGTTTGGAGATGCATTTTTTGCATCAATCTTCATCAAATTTTTTACCAATTCATGTTGTCTTGGCCTACAGGGTCCGAATTAATCAATTTGGGGGTTCAATTTGTGAATCCAAGGCATTTTTCAAATGAATTTTTACTCTGGTTCGTGAAAAATGTGAATTACCATATCCAAAGTTACAGAGTAAAAAATTGGGAAGGGAAAAGTTGAAATGATGAAATGAAAGGGATCTACATGCATGGGAAATGAAAAACATGCTTCCACTTTGAAGAATGATGAAATTTTTGTAATGATTCACCTTTTGAAAGAACAACTGGCAAATTTTTGTGAGTTTGTTAAATGTCATTTTCCAGAAATATTGCAAAGCAAAGGTGCTCTGAATATTCCACTTTTGGAGGGAATATTTGAGGGGAAAAGTGATTGAGTGAGTGAAAGGTATATATTGCATGAATTTTTCATGCAAATGGTCAGAGTTTGAATCCCTAAGAGAAAATTTGAGAAAGTCTCATCTTCTGAGAGACAAATCCTGAGATAACCTGTTAATTTATTCTGTGTTAGATTTTCTATCATGTCAAGTTGGTTGCGAGTGTACAGCCATTGAAAAGCTCTGAGACTATTCTATGTAACTTTCCCCTACTGATGGATCAAAGCAAATTTGGAATTAATTTATGTCTAATCTCTAGCAATTTTGTGCCTATTTCATTTTCAGAACGTCTGCAAATAGTTTCTTTCGTTCCTATTGCAATATTATATTGAAATTCTTTTGTGAAATCACACAGGATCTCAATCCCTGTGATAATCTAATGGCATTTGCAATTTCATTTCAAGAAGATTTCATCTTGGAATGAGATAAACAAATTTAAAATCAATTTACTGTCATTTGTTGATAAAGATTGTTTGTAAGTCTTGGGTGTACCTTAGGCATGATTAATCAGAAATTTTGAGTGTTTAATTGAGTCTTCTAATTCAAGCCTTCGTGTTGGAGTCTCAAAGATTATGTGAAAAGGTGCATGATCTGGGCCTCCATTGAAGCATACCTTCTGGTTGAAGGAACATCTTGACTGTTCTAGAGCTTTTCTGTTGTGAATTTTTTCATTATTGTGAAGTCCCTCCAAAGATCCAATATAATCAACTTTATCCTGCTTCATCTCCCACCAAAATCATTCAAAAAAAAATTAATCCTACCCTAAACTACCCATGTTTTCCCTGTGTATCAACAAAGGAACAAAATCTACTTGCAAAAATATGCAGAACAATCAAGATCTCTTAATGTCTTTAGTAACCTTTACCTTGTGTTGAAAATATCCCCATAATCTGGAAGTGACAACTCGTGAGAGTCATATTTGGTGTGTTGATCATATTTTCCCCAAGGTCTTCTCTATAAAATTTGTGCAAAAGAAAGGTATATGCATCTCCTTCAACAACAAAGGTTACAAAATAGGTTCTCTTACCTTGGTTGAAAGGCACAACCTAAAATAGTTAGGATAAGATCACATCCTTTTAAGGTGCTATCCATCTCTCCACAAACTCAAGTAATAAAGGGTCAGTTAGATTTCATCCCTAGCTACAAAATGATAAACATTTATGATCTATCTTCCTCTAAGCTCCCCATTGAATCTTTGTTGTTGCTCGGCTTGAAAAGGAGAAATGAATTTGGATACCAACACTAATGACATTGTTGCCAGGGAATATTTGAAAGAATTTAAATTTTCAAGACCCTGGTAATGTTTCTTACAGTTCTGTGTGCAAATACATTTTGTAAACATCATTATCTGGTCAGATCTGTAAGGATTGAACAATGTTTTAGGTTCTGCATGCTATTTGTCCAATTTTTCCAGTAGTTATTATACTAAGTTTACCTCACCGTTGATAAATTTGGGTGAAGGAAGGTCTATTTGTAAATATTTGCATGATTTTTAGTGCTGACAATCATTTGACAGATTATTTTAGTGCATTTTCACAAATAGGGTGAAAATCCTTACTGGCGGCTCCGGGTTGTTTTGATTTTGATAAATGCCAATGTCTTAAACTCTGTCAATTGTGAATTTGTTACTAATCTTTGCAAAGCTGGAAGGAAGAAGATATTTCTTCGCTACGGACCCTAGTAGAAGGTTTTTTCCAAAGTTTGAGAAGTCTAATTCAGAAGGAGGAAAAATTTGGAAGGTTTGGGAGATCAAGCATCAAGAAAAGAGATCTCCATTGGTGAAATTGATCGACACGTAGTTGAAGATTGCAATACTTCCTCAATTGCTTCTGAATCAGGTAGCATATCTATAAATCTGAATTCTCCATCTGGAGAGGGTCCATCATCTGTATTTGAAACATTTTCTTCTCAATCTGCCCTTGTGTTTTCAAAATCTAATAAAGTTTTCAAAGAGACAGAGCCATTGGGGGATAGTCATTCTGAAAATTGTGTCCCTGTACCACACAGACCTGTCACTCCTCATAACTTTGTTTCTCTTGTAAGATCACCTCCTCAAGATAGTATGGCTTAGCCTCCTCCCAGACCTCCATTTTTCATTAATACTTTTGGTCCCATCATTTTTAGAGGTTTGGATGGCTATCTGAATGCTGTGCCACAGGATGTAAGAAAAAAATTGCCAAAGTTTCAAGGAAATAATGCAATAACCGGTGATCAACACTTGAAACTCTTTGTCAATATGATGGAGGATTTCAAAATAGAGTTTGAAGATGTATACATTAAATTGTTTACTCATACATTAGAGGAGGATGTAAGGGACTGGTATAAATCTCTTCCTAATAATTCTATTGATTCTTAGACTAAAATGAAGAATGCATTTAGATTGTAATATGGTGACAAGACAGATCCTAGGTTTCTTTTGTCAGAGTTTGAGAATATCAAGAAGAACCCAAATGAATCGGTCCATGACTTCAACACAAGGTTCAATAAAAATTTGAGGAGATTACCGGTGAATTTAAGACCATGTGATGAATCTTGTTTGATAAAATATTCTGATGCATTTGATAAAAAGGCTGCATATTACTTGAGGGACAAGAACCCTGGCAATTTAAGGCAGGCCTTCACCATGGCACTTCAAATTGAGAACAATATCAAGGCTTTTGGGAAACCTCCTAAGAGAGATGGAGTTAAATTGGTAAACCCTGAGAAGCCTCAAGCAAGCAAGAGTGTAGACTTGGAGGAAGTGGTGAAAAATTTGGTAGGGGCTGTCAAAGAGATTTCCTACAAGTTGGCAAGAGCTGAGAAGGGAATTAGACAAACTTCACAAGGTCAGCCTAGGTAGAAAGCACAAGATAGATTCGGAAATCACCATAGGAATGAGTAGAGATTTGATGACAAAGGTAAAGGGCCTATTGGATTTGGAAATAGGCAATCTCAGGCCAAGGAAAGTAAGGTAGTGCTCGATCCATTAAATGCTAGAGTGGCTATTGTTGATGATGTAAATTAGATTGACTGGTGTGACACATGTTTGTTACCCCATCCTCCATGTGGAACAGATGAACTAATTGTTCTTGAGAAAAAGATGATGATTATAATACATATGATGATGCTTGTATGATGGACTACCCTATAAACTCATGTCAAGGAGCAACATCCACTGAAGTGATAAGTGTAAGGAATACTGCCAGCTTTTGGGATTGCATCCAATGGGTACATCTTTTTCCTCCTTCTCATGTTTTAGAAATTGATAATGTATAAGCCTTTGAGCTGCCCAATAATGATTTTGAATACTTGAGGGTGTTGATGATCAAGAAGTATGATGGAGGTATACCCTCAAAAGAGGATAGGCAGTTGTCTTATGAATGTTGTGGTGGCCCAAGAGAAGGAGTATAACACAAGAAGTAAGGACTATCAAGGGAGCTGGGCCTTAGGCCAAAAATAAAACCCATTGCTTTCTAATATCCCAAAAGAGGTTCCTAAGAAAGAAACATTTGCTAAGAGCCCTACTGTCCCAAGCAAAAGTTATGCTTCACACCATACTCAAAATGTTAAAAACCTTATGCCATCTGATGAAATTTCCACTCTCCTTCTACTGTTGTTTTTCCTAAATAAATTCCCTATGACATCACTCAAGTTTTGAGCTAAATCAAGGTCAGTGTTCCAATTGTTGAGCTTCTTAGAATCCCTAAGCACAAGAAGAGAGCACTTGAGTATTTGGGATTGAAGGAGGAGAAGGATGCCATGAAAAGGAATGTGAATGTTGTAGAGGCTCCACTTGCTATTGTAGAGGTAGGAAAGACATCAGCATTGGAAGAATTTGGTGAACCACCAGAGGTATATTTGGGAACATCCTTGGTTGAATCTTAGTTGAGTGTTGACCCTTTCTTCACAACTTTGATCATCAAGGACAGGTTGCTACATAATTGTATGTTTGACTCTGGGGCATCATGCAATGTCATGCCTTTGGAAGTTATGAATGAGTTAGATATCAAAGTAACAACAATGTATGGCAAGTGTACTACCATGGATTCTAGGGAAGTGCCAGTTGTTGGGTGTGTCAAAGGTTTGGTGGTGCAACTTGTAGCCTATCCGGGTAAGAATTTGAAACTTGATGTTGTAATTGTTGATTTCCCTGCCAAATGGGGTATGTTATTGTCAAGAAAGTGGGCTGCAAGTGTTGGAGGGAGTGTCCAAATGGATATGTCTTTTGCCACCATTCCCATTGAAGGTAGCCTTGTAAAATTATATGGAGAGAAGAAGATGATGTATCTGATTGAAGACCCAAACAATGCATCTTATGAAGTTTTGCAAGCAGATGTTGATCTTAACAACTTTGTGAGTTTTGTGGACTTCAGGGAATATGAAAGTGTTGAAAACAGAGCTCCTGAGTATGTTGTATTTTCTAGGAATTTGGTCTATGATTCAGCCTTGAAAAATGTTGAAGAATGTGACTAAGGCACAATGGAAGAGCTTCAGAGAAAATGGATGGTTTACAAACATAATAGAGAAGAAAAAGAGGTATATTTCCAGTTGAGGAAAACATATCAGAACCTCTTGGCATGGTCATATCTAGGATGGTAGGCACTTGAAATTTTTCCTTGATTTTTCTCTCTGAATCAAGGTAAACATTTTTTATACAGTGTATAATCGGTTGTTTGTTTCTTGTTTTGTGTTTTGGTTCGTCGTGGTCCTTGGTGACCTATTTTTGCTGGTTTCTCTATTTGTTTTTGGAGATGGCTTTGTTTCTCTACCCTGCAAAGATGACTCTGCTGCCCAATGGATAATATTTTGGCACTTGGTCTACTTTTGTTCTTGTGGCACTCGTAGGGAGTGCCCATCCCTGAGTCGGAGCCTATGTTGGTGCTCAAAATTGTCTCGCCCCATTTTGCCCTTGAAAATTTATTGATTTACGGCCTCTGTCATTTTATCCTTCCCCATGTTGTGCTTGGCCGGTCTTTGTTGCCATTTTTAGTCAACCCTTGGGACAGAGATAATGTATGCGTCCATATTTTTATCCTCATTTATTTATTCCTCTGGAAAGGTTTGTATTTTGAGTCCCCCAGTGCTCTGTCCTTTCAAAAACTCATGTTTTCCCATTCCCTCTATTACCATAGTCAGAAATTTGTCATTCTTTTCGTTTCTACCTTAAATAATTGAAGAAGAATGAGTTGATATGTCCCTAAGGAACGTATTTGAGCCTTGTAACTTTCTAAACTCTCTTGTCCTTGAAGGAAATTTCATTTCTAGGCTCAAATGGTCATTTTTCTGTATTTTACGGTTTGACAAGGCATTTCTCCCTCGGTCAAATTTGCATCCTTGCATCTACAGGGGATGTGGCACCTTTTGGTTGGACGTCGGCTCAGCTAAAACACTTCAAAAATTCTATAAAAAGGCCTCAACTCAGAAATCTGTCCACGTGGGTGAACGACGCTCGTTTGAAGATTTACTTTTTGGTTTGACCTTGGAGTAGTGCACCAGGAGGACATGTGGAGGATTCCACTACTAGGCCTAGACTTGGACAATTTTTTATGTAGTTGGAGCAGTTTGGTGGAACAAGACACATGGCGAGCTCGCGCTCATTCAGGGTCTCTACTTTGGGCACCATCTTAAAGAAGCGCCAGGATGACACGTGGAGGCCTCCACTTGCTTTGAATTTTACTTAGAATTTTCAATGGCCAAAAGGAGACTACCTCAGAGTATGACACATGGTGCCTTCCACTGAGCTTCAAGCATTTAGACAAATCTTACCAGAACAGGACACGTGGTGAGCCTGCGCTCGTTCAAGGTATCAAATTTTCGGGATCTGCCTCAAGGTGTGTCGTGGTGACACGTGGTAGTTTGAAAAGTCAAAGAGGTGGGGAGGGAGACCATTGGGGGAAACTTGGAATTTTTTCCTCTTGTATTTAAATGACTCAAAGTATCAAACTAACCCACAAGCCCGAGGGTAAAAAGTCAAAATTCATCTGAGAAGTCAATAGCGGAGGTGCGGGCTGGCGGAGGAAATGTTATAAATTTTATTTTGCGAAATATGATTAAAATATGAAATGAGAGCACTGCCCATCAGCTAATCATATGAGAACACGTGTCCTAAGTGGAGGGCGGAGCTGGTGGAGGAAAAATGAATTTTTTTCCTTTTTCTAGAAAGATGCAAAATGTGTAAAATTGAGCCACGACTCCATATCCAGTCATATTGTGCCATGTGTCAGGCCCAAATCTCATCGGCGGAGTGGTGGAGGAAATCAAGAAATTGTGCAAATTTTCCAAAAGTAGTAAAAAGGTAAAAAGATGTCCCGAGGCCCATTTTTACCTGGATCTGCCACATGAAGGGCTCAAATTTGAAGTTGAGGAACAAATCGACTGTAGCTATGCATTTCACCAATTTGGCTGCCATTTGAGCTCCAGGAATTTTGGAGATGCATTTTTTGCGTCAGTATTCATGGAATGTTTTACTAATTCATGTTGTCTTGGGTTGTAGGGTCTGAATTAATCAATTTGGGGGTTCAATTTGTGAATCCAAGGCATTTTTCAAATGAATTTTTACTCTGGTTTGTGAAAAAATGTGAATTACCAGATCCAAAGTTGCAGAGTAAAAATTGGGAAGGGAAAAGTTGAAATGATGAAATGAAAGGGATCTACATGCATGGGAAATGAAAAACGTGCTTCCACTTTGAAGAATGATGAAAGTTTTGTGATGATTCACCTTTTGAAAGAACAACTGACAACTTTTTGTGAGTTTGTTAAATGTCATTTTCCAGAAATATTGCAAAGCAAAGGTGCTTCGAATATTCCACTTTTGGAGGGAAGATTTGAGGGGAAAAGTGAGTGAGTGAGTAAAAGTTATATATTGCATGAATTTGGAATGCAAATGTTCGGGGTTTCATTTTCATAGAGAAAATTTTGAGAAAATTCTCATCCTGAAGAGAAAACTTTATGAGAAACCAAGTTAACTTCCTCTGTGTTAGATTTTCATTCATGTTAAGTTGGTTACAAGTGTATAGCCATCAACAAGCTCTGAGGTTGTTTTTTAATAACTTTCCCATACTGATGAATCTGATGAATTTTGGAATTAATTTGTGTCTAATATCTTGAGCAATTTTGTGCCTGCTTTCATTTTCAGAATGTCTGCAAATAGTTTCTCTTCGTTCCTATTGCAATCTTATATCTGAAATTTTTTGAATCACATAGGATCTCAATCCCTGTGATAGTCTAATGGCATTTGTAATTTCATTTTTCAAGAAGAGCCTTCATCTAGGAATGAGATAAACAATATTTAAAATCAATTTTCTTTCATTTGTTGATAAAGATTGTTTGTAAGTCTTTGGGTGTACCTTAGGTGTGATTAATCAGAAACTTTGAGTGTTTAATTGAGTCTTCCAATTCGAGCCTTCGTGTTGGAGTCTCAAAGATTGTGTGAAAAAGTGCATGATTGGGCCTCCATTGAAGCATACCTTCTGGTTGAAGGAATGTCTTGACTGTTCTAGAGCTTTCTGTTGTTGAAGTTGTCTCATTATTGTGAAGTCCCTCCAAAGATCCGGTATAATCAGCTTTATCTTACTTCATCTCCCACCAAAATTCATTCAAAAAACCAATTAATCCTACCTGAACTACCCCTATTTTCCCTATGTATCAACAAAGGAACAAAATCCATTTGCTAAAGTATGCAGGAACAATCAGGATCTCTTAATGTCTTTAGTAACCTTTGCCTTGTGTTGAAAATATCCCCATAATCTGGAAGTGACAACTCATGAGAGTCAGATTTGGTGTGTTGATCATATTTTCCCCAAGGTCTTCTCTATAAAATTTGTGCAAAAGAAAGGTATCTACATCTCCTTTAATAACAGAGGTTACAAAATAGGTTCTCTTACCTTGGTTGAAAGGCACAACCTAAAATAGTTAGGATAAGATCACATCCTTTTAAGGTGATACCCACTTCTTCAAATCATGAGTGCTAAAATGTCAAATAAATTGCTTCCCCAGATACAAAACAACATATAAATCATTTATCTACCTCTGAGTGTCTTGTAAAATCCATGATACTGCTCAAGTTGTGAAGGAGATTAAATCTGGGTACCAACAATTCCCTAGAAAACTCTTTTCAAGATGTTCATGCCCACCAGCATGGCCTCCCTTTACATCAAGGTGTCATTATTCTACTTCACCAGTACTACTACACTCACTCAGCAAAGTTTCCCACCTACTCTATCTCACCTCCTGAACCCCTTATTCAATGTAAGGTGAAAAAAAAATCTCAAACCCTTACCTCTTCTCCTTCGCTGGCTAAGCGCATCCTCCATAACAATGACAAGGGGAAGGAATTAGCTACTATTGAGTGTCTTCTATACATTGGTAAAAATTCTCAAGCCCTCACTATTCCTTTGGACTAAAGGCATATATTATGCAACATGGTGACTGGATGAAGGAACCAAGGAAGGATGTTTCTCATTTATAGGAGGAAGGTCCTATAGTCTCTAATCACTACTTACCTCAAAAACCATTCCCAAACATGGTGGCATATCATCCAGTTTAGCCTAGAATCTCACCCTAGGCATGCACAAGCACCAAGCCCCTCCTTAATGTGAGCTTCATGAGAACATTATTTCTTACCACAAGATGTAATATAACAAGAAAATACGTGCATCCATTTGTGGAATTTAAGATGCAAGTATTAAATCCTAACCTAATGCATCCGAGCATAGAACAACATGATCAACTCAATGAAAGTAGAATAAACCATGAAATAACATCAAGAAAACCTGTAACATGCATTAAACATAAGGAAAATGCACAGATCAAGATCCATCACATGAGTGTTTCAAAATAACTTCATTATATTAATTAGCCAAAATATGGTAGCCAATATTACATTAAAAGAGTCCCATTCATGGAAATGTTCACACTAGCAGAGATTTATTTACATCATAGAGCACGTCATTACACATTACACAATATTGCTATATCTCTCACTCCTTATCCTTTCTTACTTCTACATCCATCCTTACTTATCTCTCCTTCTCCTATGTAAAAAGCATCCATTCTTCTAGAATAATCATCAATATTCCCTCTTAACTACTCATAATTATCTTATGAAAAAGCCTGAAGAAATCAATTTATGATTTCTCTACCACTACCTAGGAATATGCTAGATGTCACCATGTGTTTCCCTCAATCGAGTGCTTTTAGCATGCACGTGTCAGCTAATCCTTAAAAACCTCAACTCCTTATCCTTTCATGATAACTGTATTGATGCCCTGGAATATCCTTCCCTTGAGCTGCAAGTCTCCATGGCTTATCCACATCCATATCTGGTCACTTTTCTATTTTCTCCCTATGCGTGTCTTTTCCTGTTGTTCAAAACTCACTAAGTCCTGAATCCATCCTGCATAGGTGTGAGGCTTCATGCCTCTCCAAGAATTACTTTTACGCATGCCCTTCTTCTGCATGCCACAAGGCTTTGTGCCTTAGGTACTTAGTTACTTTAGGGGCCCAACATCATCCCACACTAAACTAGTTACCACCCTAACAATCCTTTGTGCATCCTAAACAAAAATCTTATCGACCAGAATACTACTCCAAAGAATAAATAATAGTGGTTGGGAGAGAATCTAAATAAATAATTGAGGGATGGGGGGGGGGGTGAATGCTCTGTGACCAATTGAAGGAGTTTGGAGAATTTTTCATCTATCTCATCCTTTAAATTCTCCAAGGCCTTCAATTATGATAAGGCCTTCCCTAGTGATTCACCTATGACACTTGACACCTGGTCTGGGGTGATTTCTTCCACCCTCCCCTTCAACATGTTGATAGCCACCCCCAACTCCCCATAGACACCCTCGAATGCATCTATCCATTTAGTGATGGAGTCTCTGAGTTCGCTGATTCTAAATTCCAACTTCTTGTACTTTGTCTTAATTTTCTCCTTCTGGGATGTGGTGTTAATGACCAATTGTGTGCACTACACCTTGTTGGTGGGGATGGTATCTTGAAAAAATTTGAGGGATGCCTCTTCCTCTATTACCCACATGTCAATGATTGAATCACATTTTCTACAGCTATTGAAGCCCCTATCTGCTAGTATATTTACCTCCTTGAGTTGGGAGAGTAAGTCTTCCAACTCAGTAATCTGGGCTTCAATGGTGACCTTGTTCTCTTCTTTTTCCTTTGCGAGCTCTATAGCTATGGGGTCAATGCTGTATTCATTTAGTACCCTTTAAAGAATAGGAAAATCCCATGCATGCCGGCCTATCACCTAGCAGGTGCTGGATACTCACCCGAGCATGCGCGAGCACCAAGCCCCTCCTTTGTGTGAGTTATGTGAGAATGCATTGTCTATGATAGACAATTAAATGTAGAATAATGGAAAAGGACCATGCATTTATCTTGAGAGCATATGACGAGTTTCTAGGCTAATGCATCCATTCAGACAAGGAAAGCATTAACAGAACACATATCTGAACCATAATAGAAAGGAAATGCACAAGGTTTTACATCCATTCACAAAGAATATACATAGAATAGATCCATATAGATATAAGTATAAACCAGGAACCACATATATTCATATTCAACATGTTTGATAATCACATTACATTTTTGAGGCCATAAAAAATCAATATAATAGTGCATACTAGATTCATGCATCAAGACTGGAGTTAGGTCCCTCATATTACATAGAAAACATAGGCCCATCCCCTTGTTATTCCATTACTCATACAAATATTCTATACCCAACCCACAAAAATATCCACGATATTTATGCAAAGCTTCACCTCTCATCTCCATCCTCTTCTCTACTTCTTTCTCACCAATGTCTATTTTATTCTACAGGTTATTTGAATATATAGCCTCAACAACCACTTCCATGCCTTTTAGAAGTTACAGATCAGTCATTAAGTGTTGAAGTGGTCATCCATGGGAGCATGCTTTCTCAGATCTGAGCTCTCCACTTATTGCAATGATTTCTTTTGGAACCTTCTATCACAAGCATAGAATATTCCATTTTTAATCCACAGTCACCAGGATGGCACCTTATCCACAAGGGTAATTCTTTTCTCATGTGCTACCTGGGATGCTGAATGCTGCTAAGTACAAAAACTAGTTTTTCCTTACATGCACACATCATGTGTTCTGCAAAACCTTGTGATAACCCTTTCCCTGTATGCCTTCAACCCACGCGCCCTTCTTCAACTAGGTCCCACGTGCCCACATGCCTTATTGTACTTATATGATATTTTGGGGCCCAACATCAGCCCACACTATGCCTATTCTCTGCCCTCAAAAACACTCTTTAATAAAGAATTAAAGAATAGTGGATCCTTATAAATGGTTGGGATGGAAGAGTAAGGGAACAAAGAAATGGGGAAAAAAATGAAAAATGGGGAAATTTATTTACTTTTGGAGGAGAGAGAAATCCTTCCTTAAATCAACTTCTAACTTCCCCTAAGCATTGACCTTGTTCTGTGCTTGTTGAAAGAGGTCAACCACCAGGGTGATCACTTCTTCAAAAATAAGCTCCTCTCCCTTAGCACTCATTGTCTCCAAAATATCCTCCAGTTTATTTCCCAAATCCTTGAGCACATCCATCCTCTGAGTGATTTGAGGGTATAATTCCTTTAGATGGTTCTTTATTGAGCTTTGCAAGGTCTCAATGGCCTCTGATTTATTTTCTACCTCGGCTAGGATCTTGTCTCACTCCATCCTATTCCCTTTGTTATTTTCCTAGAAATCCTTAAGTTCCACTTCATGGGTGGCAACTAATATACTTACCACTCTATCTCTGTGTGTGTAGTTGTCATAGGCTGCCTCAGCAGTTGTGCAGTGGTATTTACATCGGAGAGGATCTTGTTGTACTGAGAAACAATCTCCAAAACCTTCATCTTATTTTCTTTCTCTTGGCACACCAACACCTCCTCTATTGATTCTAGGGAAAGTGGTCACCTCTCTATAGTGAGTATGTAGGTCAAGTCCTCTAGGCATTATAAGGATGATCCATAATTTTGCGTGGGTGACATTAAGTCTAGATGCTTTAAGACAATGGCATCTGTGATCATATTTATCTTCTTATATGCCTCGCGGACCCTTACCTTCTCATCTTTTAAATCATGCCTCAACTAAGCACTGATTAGTTCCTCCTATTTCAGGTCCTTACTTTTCTCCAGGAGCTCCTACTCCCTTTTCTCTAACTTTGCCTCTAGGAACTTTACCCTATCATTTCTTTTGAAGAGTCTGGATTCAACCTAAACTGAGACTTTGTTGAGAACGTTGCTGATTTTCTCATCTGATAGCCTTTGAGCATTCACCAAGGGGTTTATGCCTTTTGTTTTTGGCACTTACATCAATTCTCCTTGGATTACCTCAAATTAAGAATCATTAATGTGGGACTCAAATTCCCATGAAAACATTTTCCTTGTCTAAGGGTATGAACCTTCCTCATGAAATGAAGTGATGGATAAAATTTGTTCCATTGACACGGTGTGCTGGAAGCATGTACGCAACACTTTATTTAGATCATTGATGTAGCTCATTCCTTGAACTTGTGATGCTTTTTTGCTCTTCCTTTATGTGTGTGTGGCCTTTAGAAATCTTATAGCCAAAATGGTATCTCCTCCCATACTACCATATTCTTTTCCCACACTCTCCTCCTCAGATTCCTTAATTATTACATCTGCATTGTGTTCCACTTCTTGTTCTACCAAGTCCTTGATGATTTTTTCCACTTATTTCTCTATGGCTTTGTCTACCTATTCCTTCATGAGGACTGGGGTCCTCTGATCTTTTGTAACTTCTTCCCTACCTACCCCCTTTCCTTGAGTCTCAAATTCTTCTTCATCCTCCATCTCCTCATCTCCTTTTTATACTCATCTCATTCTTCTTCATAATTATGTATCTCATAGACGGGATGGTATTCACCTCCTAGCTCATCATCATCATCTCTATCACCAATGTAGGCATCTAGGTCTTCTATCTCTTCTGAATTGGCCTCATCCATCACCTTCTACTTCTTCCTTACTAGGGATTCTAGAATAGGGGATTCTTCTCTTTCTTTTTGTTTGATAGGTGATGTCTTCCTTGGAGATTCCTCCTAAGTGAGGGGATATTTGTGCTTCGACACCTCTTCTTCTAGATTATTTTCTTTGACAGGGGACTTCTTCCTCTGCATGTAAGCACTAGGCTTAGCACTTGTCTCTGACATGCTTACTGTCTTTGTAGTTTGAACACTTGGTGCCTTCTGCACCTCTTCTATTTCTCTCTTTCTAGGAGTGGCCTTCTTCCTTCCTATAGAGTCTTCAGGGATAGAGACATCATTATCCAAGTACAAACCCTTTTAAAATTTTGGCCTTATGCATACATGCACCCTTGCCGTGGTACTTCCTGCAATCAACAATGTTAAAGCTTTCATCATATGGATCTTGTGGGAGACATATCCCTCCACATACGCATGCTTATTTAGGTATAATAGCTTCTGGCACAGCTCACAATGGTCTATATTTACCTAAATAAGGTTGAACCTTAGTCTCTTGGCCTCCTTGAACCGATTAGCTCTAGCTTGGAAGTATAACGCGGTGAAGGAGAAGGGTAGTTTGCACCATAGAGTCATGATATCATCTGCCAACATGAATCTTCTAATACATAAGTGTTTGTACATTGAAAATTCTTCCTCTCCACTTAGGAACATGGGAAACTACTATGGGATCCTCCACTCATCCCTGAATTCATCACGAATTCACTTATACTATTTCTCTAGGTGTGTCTTGTGAGTGGCTATCATGGTTTCACAAGTATACTTTACAAACCTCTTTCTGAGAAAGGGATCCTCTTCTAGATATTCTCAAAAAACAATTTCCATCCCATTTGGCACTCTAATCTTCGAGAAAACAATTGTAAGGAGGAAATTGCTAAAGAGTATCTTATATCCCTCTTATACACTGCTTAGAATTTCATTTGTGATGAAATCAGACAAGTTATAGATGGTTCCTTCTGATATCTTCTAGCATACATTCAGCCATGAATTGTTCACTTATTTCCATCGTTCTTGGTCATTGAGCTTGGTGACTAAGCGCACACTCATCCTCATCACTAGTTCTAGTATCTTGGTGATGTCAAAGTATCATGACCCCTTCTTGTAGTCATACGTGGCTAGAATCTCCTTGATAGTGTCCTTGTCACTTAGATCATCATTAATGCTATCTCTTTCACAATTGAGGCCTGTGAACTTGGATATCAGTTGTGGTGTGATGCACATCTTACACCATGTGAAATAAAAATGATCCTCATGCATGCATGACATCAACCATTAATAAAGGCACTTAGGCTTTCCAAAGTAGGGAAATTTGTACAATTACAATAATCTGACATTATCTAATTTGATCTTCACCTCATCATTGCAAATGGGAATTCCATCTAACGTCCTATTGTTAGTTGTTCAGACCAACTCTAGTGTCATTTCCATTTCCATTGTGCTCATGTGATGATTACAGGTGTGACTCCCATTCTTTTCCTAGCAATACCCCATATGGGCACTGCATTTCCATGTACCATTCTTCATTGGTGCTTACGATGGAAAAAATATAATTTCCCTTACCCTTGCCCTTTGTTTTCTTCGGTGAAACGGTTTCTTTCCTTGGTGTCATTCTTTTGGTTGGGATGATCTTAAACAATCCTTCATCTTACTCTGCTTTGCTACTCTCCTCAATCTTAGAGATCAATCAAAAGATTTAACTTCTGAATCCCTTTTTTTTCTCCGTACCCTAGCTGCCAAAACCTAACCAAGAAATCCTTCCACAAGACAACACTTCTTTACACAACCTCTCTCACGCCTGTGTACTCCCTCCCTCTAGTTCATAGATCTACTCTAGATGCACTCTCAAATTTCTTTCTTCACACAAATCTCTATCTAGATTCCCTACTTCACAAGAGATTTTTCTTCTTTGTAATCAAAAGGTAGCAAATAACTTTCCCGACCTTGTATTTATAGTTTTTGCTTCTTTCGAGCATTAAATGCTATACCACATACCAACATCCTTTAACATTAAATGCAACTTTTTCCACTAAGATGTCTTGAAGTTCCTTTACCCACGTGCCACATCCTATGAAAAAAACATTTTTACAACCTTCTGGTGCATAAAATTCCAACCCGACCAAAGACTCTTACATGCACGTCCATGGCGCTGAAAGCACTTCTTCTGTGCTTTACCCAATTTTTTCCCTCACCTACCTCATGTTGTTCATATGCTCTTCATCATTTTTATACGTGGTTTCTACAAAGCCTTTTTTACACCAACCATTCTCGTTCACCTTCTCTTCTACATTCTTATTAACCTTACAAACTTTTTATCCTTCAATTGGGACATTCACCACAACTTCTGCCACCAGCTCAAACTTGTATTCTAGGCCTATAATTCATATCACTCCAGCCCACAATAGAATAGATACATGGTCCTCTGTGCATACACAACTTTAGAGAAATAATGTGGTTATCAGCACACAAGGCACAAAAAAAAACAAAAACAAAAAGAACAAGCAATAAGAAAGGGAAACACAAGAAAAGAAAAAGCACAAAGGGAAATTCTAAGCAACTGGCAATACTACCTTATTACAAAAATCAAGAAGACTTATATATAGTAGGGCTTTAGCCTACTCCCATTGAAGTGACCTGGAAACCTCATCCCATCCATCTCTTGTAACTGACAGGCACCTGAATCAAGAATGTACAAGATGATGTAAGGTCCCAACCAATGGAATTTCAACTTCCCAAGATGGCATAGATACTTGGAATCATACAACAACACCAACTTCCCAACCCCAATTTTTTTTTCTTGATATGAAAATCATGCCATGCTTTTTTTATTACTTTTTCTCTCTTTTGACTCCATCTAACAAGTCATCGCCTTTCATCTAACTACATAAAATTATCAATTCTTTCTTCCAGTGTTTTTTTGTTAGCTAACCCTTCCATGCGCGCTATACACAGTGATGGTAACATGAATTCCACTGGTAAAACACCCTCCGCACTAAAAACCAATTGAAATGGTGTGGCCTTGTTCAACCTTTTGTAGGTTATCATGTATGCCCATAGAACGATTGATACCTTATCATCCCAATCCTATCCTCCAATGTCACAGATCTTAGTTAGTGTGTGACTTAGTATTTTGTTAAATGCCTTAGAAGTTCCATTTACTTGAGGGTGATATGGGGTTCCATTTACTTGAGGGTGATATGGGGTAGTCTTATGATGGGCCACTATAAATTCTACTAATATAATCCTGACTATTTCATTGAGAAAGTGTGTACCCCTATCACTTGTTAAACTTAAAGGGAAACCATACATACTGATTATGTTTTCCCATATAAATCTAGCAGTTTTTACTACAGTGCAATCCTTTGTAGGTGCTTCTTGTGTCCACCATGTCAAGTAATCAATGCAAGTGATGATATACCACAAACTAGTCCTTCGCGTGGCTGACGCGATTGGTCCTACAAAGTCGATTGCCCATTTTTCAAATGGTTTAGCGCTAACTATTGGTCATAATGGAATTTCATCTCTCTTTCCAAGTTTTCCAAGGTGCTGGCAATGGTCACATGCCTTATAAGACTCAATAAAATCTTTGTAGATAGTTTCCCACCAAAGCCCTACTAATAAAATCTTTTGCACGGTAGCATTTCCTACATAGTGTCCTCTTACAATACCACCATGCACTTCTTCCATAATGGCTACACGCTCATGTTCCAATATGCATCGGCACAGAACCTCATCATGACCTAGCTTATATATGTCTCCACTAATCAACATGTAAGGTGCGACGTGTATTACTAACTGCTTTCTCTCTAGGGCCTTCATCCCTTCCAGTGACACACCTATTTTTAAGAACACTGCGATATCTTCCAAGTCTGAGGGCACACGTCGTAATATAAATAGTTTATCCTCTAACATGGTATACCCAATGCTTTGTGCATCCTCCCCTGAATTAATCCTTGATAAGTGGGCAGGTACTGAATTGCTTTTTCTTGGTTTTACGACCACTATGAATTCAAATTCTTTAAATAACAGGTTCCAATGACATATGTGCCCTTTGCAGAATGGGTTTGTTAACTAATTATTTCAATTCCATATGGTCCATGTAGAATATAAATGGTGTCACCAATAGATACTTCCTAAACTTATGTAACATGTAGATCATAGACAATGCTTCATGCTCAGTAGTTGTGTAATTCTGTAACATTCCCATTTTAAGACCTTAGAAACAAGGAAAATATATTTTTAATTTCTAATGTTCTCTGTTCTAAATAATCATAATTTAGAACACACATTCAATTCCAATAAATCTCATAATAGATAACCATATGTAGTTGTAATGACTCGTTGAAACACAGATCTCTCATTTCATGACTCGGTTTCATACCGGTATCTCATGTTAACTCATTGAATTGTATACTAGGTATACTTAGTTCTCTTACCCTTTTCTAAGTATTATGTCTTCTGTTTAAGAGGCCTATCTGAATATTATTTTACCAATATTCATATGATATCTCACTTCTTAAACTAGGTGACATAAGACAACACAACAAACAACTTGCGATACTTTGGCCAAATATTTCCAACATACTATTCATGTTACTAATCCTAGATGACATACTTGACAAATGGAATATGTCCTTCACCCCACTCATCTGTTATCTAGAATGGTCTTTACTAACTCCTGTCAGTCCACTTGTTCAAGGTTTTACCCTAACCAAAGGTACCAACATCATTTAGTGTAGAGGACTACTTGCAAGGACTAAAGATACATAGACATACTCGATTGACCTAATTCATTCGTGTGTGTCTAGCTATCCTAAGACATTGAGTTATCCCTAAATCTAAATCATGCTTCTAACCTAACCTAGGGTATATCCAAGTACAAGTCTAAGTTATGTAAGTCTAGATGATTCAATGTAGAAGGGTGTTGTAACATGTCAATTACAACATAGTATCCTCGTGAAGACCAAAATCTTTACGAAGGTACTATACTGTAGTTAGCGCATGCCAATACTCATCGGGGTTATCTCATTTTTATGTACATAGCCAAGAACGAAGTTAATTACTTAATTATTTTCCATAATTTAGGTCTAATTACAAAAACCCTGCTGAATTCCAGTTTAATTAACCCCTAAGAATGCCAACCATAAATGAGTTGTTAATGTTTTGAAGAAACATCAAGATTGCATTTTTAATCATTAACTTCCTACTTTAGGGTTAATTTGATTAAAATAGAAACAAAAAACAAAAAATTAGGTTTACTCATTTTACTCAACCATTCCTAGTTTGATTAAGTTACAAATCAGATTCCTTTATGTTAAAATTCATTGAGATGAAGTCTACTTCTTAAACATTTATTTTTACCTTTCACTTATCTTATAACAATGAAGGTATTGATCAAGAGGTAGATCATATTCCTCTTTCTTGTTAAGAATTAGGGTTTTTTGTAACCTCTTACATTAAAGAAGATATCATAATGAATTTACACTTCCATTAATATAATTTAATAAACCATAATGATTTAGTTAAATGATCAGCTATGAATGCCAACTTGATAAGTTGCATTTAATAAAGAGATACTGTATCAAATTCCCTTCTCCTCCTATTTCATTTTAATTCAAACTGAAAAGGTTCAAAGCAGATATGATTATGAGAGAATAAAGATAAGATTACAAATTCCCTTAACAGAATGCACAAAGAGAATTGACACATCAAGTATGACTAAAATCTCAATCTTTTCCATTCATCATATTGAAATACACACTTTATAATTCCAATAATTTTAGACATCTTTCATTTCAAACAACATTATTAAACTCAATAAGAAATACAAATTTTCCCCTTGCAATATGTTTCAATAATGAATCATATTTCCTCATGAAAGATCCAGTCTTAGGTAAACAAAAGTAACTTAATAAAATAACTTGTCTTCTTTTATCACTTACAAAGTCTATCTGGAAAAAATGCTAGCAAGGGTCAGTTCATTGAAATGAGCATGATAAGCACTAATCATTAAAATGATGTGCTTTCAACTAACTATTTCATAAACAGAACTTTACTTTTATGAAACTGTTAAAGCATCACAGAAAGATACATCCATAATAAATAACAGTCATGAAAGGAAGAACAAAGTGATAAATCACATTAACATTAATTAAAGATCATGATGTAATCAAAACAATATTCATCCAATGATTTCATAAGGAATTAAATCAGATAAGTAATATTCCACCCAAATTACTTATCACATTCCTACTATAGATATCGATGGTTCATCTCTTGATTCTTTCAATCTAAATCAAAGAAAGATACTAACTCTAATAATTCAACAAAATAGAGTTATTTTAAAGAAGAAATGATCCAAATACTCATCATTAACACAATTCATCAAAAAATAACTAAGGCCAAGCTCATTCAATCTCTATGAAAAAATTTAGGAAGAACCATCAACATCCTAAAATAAGAGTTTCCTATTTAAGATACAACTACCAAATTCAAAGCCAACTCTAGCCTAAGTTTTATGTTTAGCATCAACATATTTGTTAAAATATAAATTCTATTTACAAACATCTAAAAGTAGTCACATCCCAAAATCATTACATCCCTATCAAAGCATTAAGATATATCCTTTAATTATCCATTCTTCCCTTTTCTTTAGCTAATACAACTGAACATGCTGAATCCTTAAAAAAAGGGATAATATTCACGAGAGAATGAATGGAAAGAGAGAGAACAACTAATACTTTCTTTAGAGTTTGAAGAGAACAATATTTTATTCCTCAACTCAAAAAAAGATAGAGAAGGGAGTTAATAACAAGGATGAGATAGGATCTCATAATTCTTTCCTAATATTAGAAATATAAATCTGAAAATAAAGAACTCAGACAGATCAGATCAAGAGTTCATTCAACTCTACTAATCATTGAAAACAAACAATAACTACTTGATACAGAAAAGAGATATATGACTATAATCATGAAGGTCAGAAAAACGAAGATATAATTTCTTTAACCTACAAACAAACACTGATATAGTAGTGTTAAAGCTACTAATAAAGGAGTAGTACAAAAGATTTCAGTTTGCAACAGAACTTGAAGCAACCAACAAAAACTGAGCATTCAACTATTCTCAACATTAATATCATCAAAATACACATTTCTCCAATTTTCCTATTCAAGAGAGAGAAAGAGAGAGATAGTATCATTAAATAATGTAATCAAAAGTGATCATAATTTCGTTTCAAATGTCATCAAAAATAAAGCTTAACTATCCTTTGATGGTAAATGTAGAAAACGAATACAAGATTTATAGTCAAGATATCCCATATTCCCAACTTTAAAAGAATAAAAGGAACAATCTACAGGGTAAGGAAGGAAAGAACCCCAAATCAGATTTAAACACAAAGAAGAACAAAAAAATTGATATATCCCCAATTCATGTGCTCAAAGTCGAGCTCAAAAGGAGAAGAGAAGATAAAAAACGATACAACCATTTACTTAGGATAGACAAGACTGAGCTAATCTAAAGTTAAACAGAGCTACCTCATTCCTACAACATCACCTAAACATCAAACTCAAATGACAAGAACTAGTAATCAAACAAAATGATCTGATAAGGTAACTCCTGAAGCCCGAAATCTTGCTTGGAAAAAATGCATAAAAAAAACTTGATAAGCCCTTTTCAAATCATGACAGATGAATAAATTTCAACCCTACCATTAGGAAGATTGTATAAAGGGGATTCGATTAGATGCCAAAATAATTTAAGTCATTAGTAATCATCTCATAACATACAGGTGTGAGAAAAAAAAATGAAGTCATAGAAGTTCAAGTAGAAGCTAAACATGTTCTACCATATATCAAGCAAGGGAGAACAAAACCGAACGTAATCCTTTCTTAGAAGTCCAAAAAAGTTATCAGATTCAAAATGTCTTAGCTTAGTAATAATATAACATATTTACTATTGTTTTGCTAACAAGAATGAATCCTAACATTGAATCAAATTATCTACTTAAGCATAGTTCTAATAGTCATAACAAGATTTGACACATCTCGAGTTCAACATAAAGAAAAGACATTTCATACCTTCACCCAACAAGGAAAAAAACCCATCTCGTGTATCTTTTTATCAAACGGTGCATTCCATTAAACCATTTTACACAGACAACATAAGTATACAAGAATCGACAATATTTATCTCACACAAGGTTAAAGCCATATTCATATTTTTTAAACAAAGGAACAAACCTAGATCAAATCTTCATCAAACATAGAATTCAAGAAGGAAAATACACTGAACAATACAAACATGATTAAAAAAATAAACATCTCATAAAAAATCATTTATTTCAAAGAGAAGAGTTCTTTTTATGAATTCATTTAGGAAAAAGTAGAATAACTTAATGGGTAGAGCCTATCATGCCTGATAGAGCTTCCTATCAATTTATAGAAGATTTCCAGCTGAGTTCCCACATTCTTTTCTTTTTCCAAGCATCAACAACAACTCCAATCTTCATACTTCCTCTTATACTTCCACTGGATCCAAAAATAGCTCAAGAATGCCAAGAATATTGAAGGATTGAAAATAGAACTACGGGTTCGAAGAACCAAAACCTCTATGCAGAGTAAAAATCAAAAGAAAAAATGATCAAACAACCCTTATAAAATCCACCATACATCTCTCCTAGGTGGTTTCTTTGCCACAACTAAGATCAATAAATGCAAGGAAAGTCAGTGTTTCCCTTCTATTTCTCCATGCCACCACCATCCAAATTTGGCAAACTCCATTTCAAAATTTGCATGAATTTTAAATTTAGTGATGATGCCAACTAGGCATCCCCCTAACTCCTCATGCCTTCACCAAAAATGTCAGTGAGAGGTTTTTAATACCAAAATCAAATATCATTAATGCCTTGAAAACTGATACCACCACCCTTTCCACTTGCCAAGTAGTCCATAAGTACCCCTAGCTTAATATTAGTTTAGGTTAGATTAACATTAGGTTAGGATTCAACCTTAATCTTTAGGTAAATATTATTTTCCTTAGGTTATTTCCAACCTCCACAACCATACCTATACCAACTTAGGTTAGGGTGTCACCTTAGTAGTTTAGTAATAGGTCCTAGGTAGGTCTTAGCTACCTTAGGTTAAAATCCAAATAGGATAGAACATTACAACTAGGTTAAGGTGTCAACCTTAATAGCTTAGTAATAGGTATTTGGTCCTATTACACTATTTAGCATTATAAATATTTAACAAGAAGGACCAGGATGGCCAATCAAAACATGATGCAAAGCAAGGACACTTTAAGTTGGGTCCTTTAAATCTATAAACAAAACACAATTCAGTCCCTCTTTACCTTCCATTTCGGAATGCCAAGTCAACCAGACAAATCAGGTAAGGAGAACTAAAGCGTACCTTAGATCAATGGAATTGATCCAAGGTCTTGTTGTCAACATAAAATGAGTTAAGAAAACAACAATACAAGTTCATAATCCCTTATTTTTAAAATGAATTAAAGCTGTACAAAAAGATGAATGGTCTCGTTTTCAAGTAAGCAAAAATCACAACAAAGTGAATATCTTGAAAAAAATAATTTATCCATTGCAAAAATTATTTCCAAAATTCATAAGAGTACACCTTCCTAATAAAAATCACATGTCAATGTTTGCAATGTCAAGAGGAAATGTAATCAAAGTAATAGTTTGTCAAAGATGTTATAAATTTTGCTCTGCTGGTGTCAACTTTCTACTTACAAAGCACAAGGGATGATCAACAATTTCCTCACCAGGTTGTGCTGGTACTAATCCCATAGCTATTCCTGAGGCATCAACATGAACATGGAAAGGATTATCCTAAGAAGGAAAACATAATATGGGTGTTGTGGCAAGCCTATCCTTTAAAGTGTTAAATGCCTTATGTTACACCTCTCCCTAATGAAAGGCACTTTTGTGTTTCAATAATTCCTCTAAGGGCGTGGAAATTTTGGCATACCCTTTGATGAACTTCCTGTAATACCTCGTATGCCCAATGAATCCACGTACTGCACTTTGACTAGTAGGCTCCCCTAATCCTACAATAACTACAACTTTAGTGGGATCCACTAATAAGCCTTCTTTGCATATAATGTGTCTTAACAGGGTTCCAAATGGAGTAGCAACAAAACATTTGTTTATGTTGAGGGATATACTCAATTACTGACATCTCTCAAACATCATACTTAAGTTATCACAATGGTCTTTCAGTAATCCATACACAGTCCAGTCATCCAGGTAAACTTGAAGAAACTTATGGATGAAGTCATGAAATGCTTGTACCACAATACGCGAGAACATAGTAGGTGCATTATTTAATCCAAAAGGCATAATCGTGTAGGAAAAACCTCCCCATTTAGTGGAGAAATTTGTCATTCTCTGGTTTTCCTTTGCAATCCTAATTCGGTGGTACCCTAAGAACCCATCAGTGAAAGAGCAGACTTCATACCTGACTACTGCCTCAAAAAATTATTCAGTAAAGGGGGTTAGGAAGGGATCAATGACACACCTTGCATTCAGATCCCTTTAGTTAACACAAATTATTATCCTACCATCTTTCTTAATACTGATAATCATTGGGATTATCCATTCTGACTCTTCTGTTACCTCAATGATACAAGATTCTATCATTTTGTTTATTTCTTCCTTAACCTGTATGCACAAATTTAGATTCATATGATAAGGCCTCTTCTGAATTGGGTGCGTACCTTCCTTCAACTTAATCTTCATTTCCCCTAAGGAATTATGAACGCCTTTGAGTTCATGGTACCCACAAGGGAACAAATCATGGAACTTGTGTAACAGATCAATGATCTTTGAAACCTCCTTTTCTGACCAATAGTCACCAATGATAGCTTCCTTAGGTTCCGCCTCCATCCCAATGTTAACCTCCTTTGTTTTCATGGGCTCATGGTAGGCATGTGCTAGTTCATCAAAACTGTTTATGACTTCGCGCTTACCCTCAGAATGGTTAACATCCAAAGTCTCCATATCTTCTCCATCTATTACATAGACCATTTCCCCTTTTTCTTTATCCATACATGCACACTCAAGATGTACTTCCTCTGATTATTCTTCACTGAGACATGTTTCCAAAGAAGGCTCACCTACCAATTCTAGTAGCCTATCCTCTTCCATAACACTATCCTCCATCGTAGGGAACTTGATCACATAAAAAACCTTATCCATTGATGGTATGGTACTCCTATACTCGAAATATTGAATGAGATCAACCACCAACTCTTACAAATTACCCATCTCATGACGCATCTATGAATGAATGTACGAAACATGTGTAGATCCTTATATGGCGGAATATAACTTATGTACCCACAATGAATGCAGAAACACTTATGTGCTTCTCATCCAGGCCTTCTCACATGCTTGGATATGAAATGAAGTGGCCTCTTTACCATGGTAGTATTTTATGACCATGGATGTATTGCTCCTAGAAAAAATTACAGAAAATTCAATCCTTACCTCATGCCACTTCAAGAGGTTCTCCCAATATGTAGCCCAACAACGCATTGTAGTTCTAAGTAGGTTATAACTGAGCCTTCTCTTCTCTCATCTTCATTTTTCTACTAAGCTTCCATGCACCGTAAGAAAAATTTAGGATATGCCTCTCCAGAGTAACTTGGAAACTTCCTTCCTCCTAGGCACTTGACTGAGCATGCCTTTGTAAGCCTTGTTACAAATCCTCTTAATTGTCACCCAATTAACTCATAAGTCCCATGCGCCGAATTGTCGCATGCCACACTAGTGGTATCACTCACATACTGAGCATATTCAAATTGGATAACTCCCTCTATGGGGTGAATTAGCTTAGGATATCTAATGGAGCGTACATAGATTCAATTAAGGACATCTTCTCCTAAGGGCTCAATATAGGGTGCTAACTTCCCATCTATTAAAGGGGTGATCACCCTTTCTTCCTTGTTTTCAAAACTGATATACCCTTTGTTTAATCATAGGTTGGCATTGTTCTTGTAACACCATGGGTGCCCAAGAAATTCTATAAAGTTATCTTCCTCAGCGAGCACTAAGACTTCAAAGTCTCCAGTGAACTTGGCCCCTTGAATGGTGATAACTACATCCTTTAGAACTCCAATGGGAATCGCCTTAATTTTGTTTGCCATGTACAAAAAATTTGAATATGGAACCAATGCAGGCATCCCCATATGATGCTAGACATCTAAGGTAATAACATTCACATATTCTCTCATGTCAATGAGGATATTTCTCAAAATCCACCCATTAATAACTGCATTCAAAGTAATCTCCTTTTCATATTCAAGGTTGCGAGGAGGATGGTTTACATGCAACACCTTCCTTTCATGCTCTACTCTTACACATGGTACCTTATGTCTTAGCCATTCTCCTAGAAAGGGAAGAATGTTATCTTGCCTTAACATTTTACACACTTTTTTGATTTCATCCAGGTCCTTCTGTAGAGCCTTGGTATTCCATATTTACTCCTATTTCCTAGACTTATCCTTTAAACATTGGATCTCTCCTTATAAACGTCGAATGACATCCATATTATCTTGATATACTTCTTTCTAATGAGTAGGGTCTATATACTTTCCATGTACTACTTCCTCTCTTGAAACTAGTTTCCTTTTCCTTGGTATCTCCTTGGTGCGTGTGGCCTCTACTCACATCGTCACTAGCATAGGTTCTAGCCCTAACTCACGCACCACTCTTGGCATCCACTACGAATCAACCTTCTTGATGCTTACCATCCCAACGCCTTTTTCCTTCCAGTGCTACTGGTTCATATGCTCATAAAGTTCTAGAAACTCTTTGTACTTATGTTTCTTTTCGCACCATGAGCATTATAACAGGTTAGGACACTCATGTTTGTAATGCTTTGTAGATCCAAAATTATAATAGGTTCCTCGTAGGAACTCACTCTTCCCTCCACTGTGGTTAATGTGACCAATAAATCCTCCGTAAAAACCTCTTCCACATGTTCCTCTATTTGTGCACCCTTCATAACGTCGGTCATCATCCTTTGAACTACTTGTAAGGATAGTCTAGCACACACCTAGATTAATAGCATTATGGATTTGATCAATCAGTCTATAATCCTTGGTATCATGGGTTGTAGAGGTACAAATATTATAATAGAAAGAAAAATTATTGTGGATTATGTGCTAGAGTAAGGGGCATATACTTGAATCATGATCCCCATGGAAAATCTCATAGTATACTACCATAGTGCGTACTGACTTCCGAGGGAAACTATCCTTTGTATGCCTCTCCACTTCATAGTTGGTACACAAAATCCCACCATGAAATTCATGCACTGAATTTGTAGATAGATTCTCTAAATACTTAGCCATTACAACAATTTGAGCCACCAGAAAAGGGCTAACACTAGTGTCAATGCTCCCAACAACCTTAGAATGTAGGGAATATTCCAATGCCTTGTACGGGTCTATAAAAGTCTTGTGTGATAAATCCCTTGTAAATGGTGTTATCAATCATCTAATAAACCATTGAGCATGTTGATAAGGATGAATGCCATAGGATAGTTTTGATAAGAGAGTCTTGAAATGAAAATCATACTCCCGTACACTCTCTACCATTCCCTACTGGATCTCCTTAAGAGCACTGATGCTCTTTTGCTCAAACTCTGGGATATGGAAATATACTAAGAAGACATTCTTTAACGTGTTTTAGTCTACCACCGTCTGATGGGGGTCATAATTTCTATACCAACTATGCACAAACCCTTACAACATTGTTGTAAACTAACTTTCCTTCTGCTCCGAGGTAGTGATCCTCTTCACGCCCTGTATTAACTCACACTTGTGCACATGCTCTACAACATATTCAATACCCATATAGTCAGGTAAGTGTAAAGACATCTCAAAAAAAATATTGGGGAGGTGGCTGGGGTCCTTGTCCTCCTGATACAAATCTTTGGTTCCCTCCGGTGTTTCCTCCTGACCCACCAAATCTACTGGATCCATCAGGTCATGTTCCTTCTAACCCACCAGATGCACCTCCTGTAGTCAAAAAATGACAAAAAGTGGTCACACCTAGTGTTCCATTGAACTGTGCACCGATGGTTTATAATATTGTCCCACTACCAGTTGTATGTCTCACACCAATCCCAGATGTGATACCCAAATCTTGCGTACTTGCACCTTGTCCAAACATTCCTCCAAATACAGGGATGGCTTACATAGCCATGGATGTTCGAAATGAGAAACTATAGCTCCTGGGTGCCGATTGGTTACTCCCACCAATACCAACTAGGTTAACAATAGTCCTTGCTTGGTATGGAAAACCAAGTGCTAGGGGTTGGTCACCAGGTGGGTTTAGATGTGTGCCAACAACTTTACTCTCTCCATGCGACAAAATATCATCAAAATCTGAAGGGGTCTCTCTCCTACGCTTGCCAAGATGGGTTAGTAGAGACTTCTCAGGCTCCACGTCCTCTGCGTGAACCTCAACTCCTTCTCACAACGTCTGACTCCATAGATCCATCACACTTGTAACCTTGCATTGTCTAGTCATCTCCCTATCATGAGCTTCACTATACTTGAGTCGTCTCTCCTCCCTTTCCTTTTCTACCACAATGTCTACCATCTTCCTCCACCCTAGATTCCTCTCCTAGTGCTTAGAGAAGCTTTAGCCAGCCATGGGGAATGCTTCTAAACTCAAAGTAATGACCAAGATATTTATAACCAAAGGAATAGGACATAAAAATGATCCTTTAGGGTCCCTCATAAACTAGAAATCAACAACTTCGGGGAAAGAATACATCAAAATGGCATATTCTAAAGTATAACTGGCCAACACTCCCTTCCACCAGTGATCAATAAAATGTGTCCAAGTCATATCTACATCCTGTAGCCTCTAATAGTCATCTTGGGTCCACACATGTAATCTATAGTACCAGCTTGATCTGGATGCATATGATGAATTCCATTTATATAGTTCTATTGGGAATCAACAAAATAATGTCTCATACAGCTCATGGTATAGGTTCTCTTCTACCACATCAAACTCAGGTCCAGTTATAAATATTTGAGAAAACTCATATTTTTTTCTCTTGAACCATGTTTCAACACTTTCTAAGGTTAGGCACTTTGTCATCACGCATTACAGGGACAAAGATGCATGCCATTTCTCATAACTTTGAAAATAGTTCCCGACAACAAAACCAAGATGTAGTAATTTTTGTGCCCTACATTGCACGTCGGCCTATCATCCAGCAGGCACTAGGTGCTCACCCAAGGAACGCATGGGTGTTGAGCCCCTCCTTTGTGTGAGTTATGTGAGAATGCATCATCTATGATAGATACTTAAATGTAGGATAATGGAAAAGGACCATGCATTTATCTCAAGAGCCTATGATGAGTTTCTAGGATAATGCATCCATTCAAAAAAAGAAAGCATTAACAAAACATAGATCTGGACCATAATAGAAAGGAAATGCACAAGGTTTGACATCCATTCACAAAGAATATACATAGACCAGATCCATATAGATATAAGTATAAAATAGGAACCACATATATTCATATGCATCATGTTTGATAATCACATTGCATTCATAGAGGCCATCACATATCAATATAAAAGTATAGACCAGAGTCATGCATCCGAATTGGACTTAGGTCCCTCATATTACATGGAAAATATAGGCCCATGCCCTTATTATTCCATTACTCCTATAGATCTTCTAAACCCAACCCATAGAAATCTCCATGATATTTCTGTAGATCTTCACCTCTCATCTCCATCCTGTGCTCTACTTCTTTCTCATCAACGTCTCTTTTCTTCTATTAGGAAATTGAATATATAGCCTCAACAACCACCATAATTCCTTTTGTAAGTTATAGATCAGTTGCCAAGTGTCGAAGTGTTCCTCTATGGGAGCATGCCTTCTCAAATTTGAGCTCTCCACTTCTTGCAATTATGTCTTCTGGAACCTTCTATCATATGCCCGTCATATTCACTTTTTGATCCACATTCGATAGGATGACACCTTATCCACAAGGGCCATGATTTTCTCATGTGCTGAATGGGATGCCGAATGTGGTTAAGTAAAAAAACCCATTTTTCCTTATGCACATGCACTGTGTGTTTTGAAAAAATCTTCCAGAACCATTTTCCTATGCGCCTTCAATCCCCGTGCCCTTATTTAACTAGGTCTCGCATGCCCAAATGTCTTCTTATGCTTAGCTGATATTTTGGGCCCTAACACACACCATCCTTACTGTTAACGAGTAAAATCCCTATGAGGTCCTTGAGGTACTCCATTTCATCCTTGTAATTGGTCCTGGCCTTGCTCACCAATGTTGGACATTGTCCCAAGATTCTTTTTCTGAGGGTGCTTGCTCGGTCATATGCCTCCTTTGCATATTTTTTCCCCTTAACCCTTGGCGTAATCTATTTATTTATTTCTCATTATTTTTCTTCTCTGTGATCAGGGTCTGAGTAGTGGCCTCTGCATGCAAACTATGTTGGATCACCTTTAAAGAAATATTCTACAATGTATTGCATGCCTGCTCATCTGTTAGGTTATTAGGATCCACCACTTTGTATACTTCTCCTCCCTTCTTAAAATAAAGGGTCTCAATCACATGATCGTTGATCTCAAACTCAAGCTCTTCAAAGTGGAAGTGCATGCTCCATCTAAGAATCTTTTTGGTTTTAGGAACACCCCCTTCTTGATCCATCAAATCCCATCGATAAAGTTTATTTGGTGGGAGGGTGGCTTGGAATCTCATGCGCAAGACCTTCCCCCAAAGTCCATATGTGGGGACATAGGTGTCCACCTATTCCTTGTAGCTTTGCACTTTGTCCTCTATTTCTTCACCCCAGGGGTGAATCCCTTATCCTCTTTTATGGTAAAGGAGTCCCCCTTATCTCCCCTTGGGCTGGTATTATGAGGTGTAGAGGCCTCGTGTGATGGAATCTTATCCTCCCTTATAGAATCTTCCTCCCCTTCTTATCATTCCTTGTTCACATCTATGGTCTCTACCTAAACTTCTTACCCCTCCATCTCTTCTTCCAATTCCTCCTTGAGAGTTGTGGGGTCTTCTCCCTCTACTTCCTCTAATCCTATTGTGGGGCTTGATGCATCATGTGTCTTCTATCTCTTTTCTTTAGGATCTTCCTTCTCTTCCCCCTCTTCCTTCCTTTCCTTCTCTCCCTCACATCTTGACAATGAGGCCTTGGCGCAACCTTGTACCAAAGTTTCGGTGCCCTTGCTACCATTCCATCATGTGTAGTACCTCCTCTTCCTGGAAGTACCTAACTTCCCTTCATTATGCTCTTCATCTTCTTCTTCCTGTACTACTTTCATGGGTGGGATTGGCATTCCCCATAGATTTGCAAAGTGGGAGTCCATAACCTCCACCTCAATTCCCCTATGTGTTTGGGGGCACAGATGTATGAACACCCAATGGACGTATCCATTGATGGTAACAATGACATGGGGGTGGAAGGCCAAAAGGTTTGTCTCCAAAACTTCGATATAGGTAGGTTGAGTTCCATACTTTTATGTAGCGTGCAAAGTGTGGACATCAATATCCACCATGTTTTCATAAAAAATAAAATTCATGTACTTCCCCTCATGTTTTTCATCTATAACCTTTTGGTGCTCTAATACCACTAAACTACCACAGACCTCCTTCGTGCATGTCTCCGTGCCGAAGTACATAACATTTGCACTATCTACTAAGTAGTTCCCCATGGTTTTTCCTACCTTATGTTATACCGTGCAATCCTTCCCTTCTTGTGGTCTTCATAATTATCTCAACCCACCTTCATAATCACACAAATTTATGCACCTTAGCCATCACATTGCTCGTTCTTCTGTCTTCACATTAATTTTTCCCAACAGTCCATTGTCAAAGAATTTGTTTGTCAACCATGTTCAATATATCTAATACTTCACCTCACATAAAAATGTATGCATGGTCCCCTACACATATAACCTCTTACAATGTAATTAACTACTAGTGTAGTAATGCACAAAACCTAACTGAAAATGATGACAAAGGAAACAACGAAAAGAAAAAAGTACTAGAAGTAAATCTAATCTAATTGGAAATACTACCTTATTTTTGACTACATAGAAGCCTTATTTATAGTAGGGCTTCAACCTAATCCCATTGAAGTAACCCAATAACCTTGTCCCATCAAGCACTTGTAACTGGCATGCACTAGAATCAAGGATGTATGAGATGATGTATAGTCCTAAATAATGGACTTTCATTTTCTTAGGGTGGCGTAGAAATTTAGAGTCATAAAGAAATACTATTTGCCCAACCTTGAACTGTTTGTTTTTTATATGATGATCATGCCATGCTTTTTATAACACCTTCTCAATATTTTGACTCCACCTAATAAGTGATATCCTTTCTTTCAACTATATTAAATTCTCCATGTGCTCTTATAGTGTTTTCTTGTCAGGTAATCCTCTTTCTCACGTTATTCACAAAGATGGTAGCATACATTCTACTGGTAAAACAAATTCCTCACCAAAAACCAATTGAAATGGTGTGGCCTTGTTTAATCTCTTGTAGGTTTTCCTATATGCCCATAGTACGGTTGAGACTTTTTCATCCCAATCTTGTCTCCCCACATCACAATTTTTTTTCATCATGTGACTCATTATCTTGTTAAATTCCTTAATGTTTCCATTAGCTTAAGGGTGATAAGGGGTGGTCTTGTGATGGGCCACATTGAGCTATGATAACAAAATCCTAACCATATCATTCAAAAGGTGTGTGCCTCTATCACTAGTCAAGCTTCAAGGACACCCATACTTATTGATTATGTTTTCCCATAGGAATCTTATTGCTGTGGTTGCTGTGTAATCCTTCTTAGGCATTGCCTCCACCCACCTTGTTAAGTAATAAGTGTAAGTAATGATATAGTACGAACCATTCCTTTTTGCTTTAGGTGAAATCAATCCTACAAAATCAATCACCCACTTCTCAAATGGTTCTGCACTAGCTATCGGTCTCAAGGGAATTTCATCTCTTCTTCTTATTTTTCTAAGGCACTGGTAATGGTTATAGACCTTACAAAACTCAACACAATCCTGGTAGATGCTTTCCCACCAAATCCCTATTAGTAGAATCTTCCATGTGGTGTTATTCACTACATAGTGTTCTCCTACAATCCCACAACGTGATTCCTCCATGATTATAAAGTCCTCATGTTCTAAAACGCACCAGCACAAAATATCATCATAGCATAATTTGTATAAATATCCACTAATTAATATGTAGGGTGCAACAAGTATAGAAAAATATTTTATTTCCAAAGTATTCATTTCCTCTGGTGTCATACCTATTTTGAGAAACACAACAATATCCTCTAATTTAGAGGGCATGTGTCACAACCTAAACAGTTGTGTATTCGACATTATATCCTCAATGTTTTCTAAGTCCTCCTTTGAGTTAATTCTTGATAAATGGTCAGGTCCCAAGTTACTCTTACCTATTTTTACAACAACTGTAAACTCAAATTCTTGAAATAATAGGACCCATCTACATATACGCCCTTGTAAAATGGGCTTGTTTACCAAGTACTTCAATGTCATGTGGCATGTGTATAATATAAAGGGTGTTTCCGATAGATAATTCCTGAGTTTTTGGAGCATGTAGATCATTGATAATGCCTCGTGCTCAGTGGTAGTATAGTTCTTCTTTGCTAGTTTTAGCTTCCTACATGCAAAATAAAAAGGGTGATCAACTGTCCCTTCACCAGGTTGTGTTAACACTACTCTGATGGCCATCCCTAAGGCATCAATATGCACATGTAAATCCTTGTCTTAGGAAGGAAAGCGTAATATGGGTGTAGTGATAAGGCTATTCTTTAATGTGTCAAACATCATCTGTTGCGCCTCTCCCCAATGTAATGTACATCCATGCTTCAACAATACCTACAGTGGTGCAGATATCTCAGCATTACCCCTAATAAAATTTTTGTAGTATCATGTATGCCTAAGGAATCTGCACATCGCGCTTTGGCTAATGGGTTATTCCAATCCTACAATAACAAAAAATTTGGCAGGATCCACCTGCAAGCCTTCCTTACATATGATAGGCCCTAACAAGGTTCCAAATGGAGTAGCAAAGAAATATTTCTTGATATTGAGGGATATGCACAACTATCAGCATCTCTCAAACATTAACCATAGATTTTCGCAATGGTCCTTCACTAGCCCATACAATGTCTATTAATTGAGGTAGACTTGAAGAAACATATGGATGAAGTCTTGAAACACCTACACCACAATGCAAAAAAACACAACAGGTGCATTCTTCAGTCCAAAAGGCATGACTGTGTAGGAAAAACTTCCCCATTCAGTGGCAAAAGTTATATTTTCTTGGTCCTCCTTTGCAATCCTAACTTGATGATATCCTGAGAAGCCATCCGTGAACAAATAGATCTCACTCCCAACTACTCCTTTCATGATCTCCTCAGTGAAAGGGGTTGGAAAGGGATCAATGAAACATACTACATTAAAATTCTTGTAATCAACATAGATCCTTATCATCCCATCCTTTTTAATGCTAATGACTATTGGGCTTATCCATTCTAATTCCTCAAAAACCTGAAATACCTAAAGTAATCATCTTGTCTATCTCTTCCATGACCAGATGAGTAGATTTGGATTCATTTGGTAAGGTATCTTCCAAATCGGGTGTGCTCCCTCCTTTAGTTTGATCTGCATCTCCCCTAAAGAGTGATGAACTCCCTTAAGCTCATGGTACCCGAATGGAAATAAATCCTAAAACTAATGTAATAGATCAATGATCTTTGAAACCTCCTTTTCTGACCAGTAATCCCTATAGTATCCTCCTTAGGTTCCGTATCCGAGCCAATGTTAACCTTATTTGTTTTGAGAGGTTCATATTAGGTGCGTGGTTGCTCATTAGCACTATCCGTTACCTCGTGTGTACCCATATTATGGTTAACATCAGATTTCTCCACTTCCTTTCCATTTATCACATAGACCAACTTTACAATATCTTTGTCCATGCATGCGCACTAAAGCTGTAGTTCCTTTGGTTCCTCCACATCAAAACGTGCCTCCAAATCAGGTTCTCCCAATAATTCCAAAATTATACCCTTAGCCATGGCACTTTCTCCCATAGTTAGGTGATTAACAACCTGTAACACCTCATTCACCAATGCCTTAGTACTTTTATATTCAAAGGTTTGATACAAGTCATCTATTAACTCCCACCAGTTCCTTGTCTGAAAATTTAATTCAGAATGAATGTACCATGTGTGTGCACAACCCTCTAGTTTGGAATAAAACTTGTGCACCAAAAGGGAAGGGGGTAAAGATTTTAAACTTCCCATCCAAGTTATCTCACATTCTTAAACATGTTCTGAGGTAGGTGCCCCTCCATCATAGAAAAAAAAATAGTAGGCACGTTGCTCCACAAGAATCTAATAGAGAGTGTGTTCCTTGACTCATGCCATTCTAGAATATTGTCATGGTGCGTCAGCCACCATTGTGTTATGGTCCCACAAAATGTGTAGATAAGAATACTTTTCCTTTCAATATTTCATATCCAATGGGATTCCATGACTTCCTGGAAAACATTAGGGTTGCCTTCACCAGTGTAGCTCAATAATTTCTTTCCTCTCAAATGCCTAAGCAGGTGCGCTTTTGTCACCCTTGTAACAAAGCCTCGTAATTGTCACCAAATTAACTCATATGTCTTGTGTGCCCAATTATCACATGCTATAATAGTGGTATCACTCATAGATTGAGCATCTTACCAATGAATAAATCCTTTCATAGGGTGTATCACCTCAGGGTCCCTGATAGTGTGCACATAGATTTTGTCGAGGCCTTCTTCTCCTAAGGGCTCAATATAGGGTGCTGAATTCCCATCAGTCAAGGGGATGATAATCCATTCTTCCTTGATCTCAAAAATTATGTATCCCTTATTAAACCTTAATTATAAATTATTCTTATCACACCAGGGGCACCCAACTAATGCTAGAAATTTGTCAATCTTAGCTATCGCCAAGAATTCAAAGTATCTAGTGAATTTTTCCCCTTGGATAGTGATAAAAATGTCCTTTAAGACACCAATTGGCATCATGTTTGTCTTATTAGCCATATATAGCACATTTATGGATGGCTGTAATGGGGGCCTTCTCATTTGATGTCATGCATATGGGGTGATAAAATTAACCTCTCCACCCGTGTCTATCAGAATATTTCTTAGGAGTCATCCATCGACTATTGCATTCAAGGTAATATCCTTATCATAATCAATGGTGTGAGGGGGAAGGTTAGTGTGGATGACCTATCACTCATGATCTCCTCTGGTGCATGGTACTTGTAAATATCTTCCCCCTAGGTAGATATAGACAAGCAGAAGAATATGGAAATCAAAGAAACTCAAAGCCCAATATTTATTGCATCACTAAAGGTAAATGGTGCACATAAAGAGATGTCGACATGAAAATGGATGCGCCCATGACGCAGGTAACAAGATGTCGACACGCCAAAAGTCACGCCCATGGTGCAGGTAAGTGGCACACAACAAGAGATGTCGACATGAAAACGGATGCACCCTAGCACAGGTGAGTGGCGCACATAAAGAGATGTCGACATGAAAATGGATGCGCCCTGGCACAGGTAAGTGGCCCATAACAAGAGGTGTCGACATGAAAATGGATGCGGCCATGGCGCAGGTAAGAATATGTCGACACGTAAAAAGTTGTGCCCATGGCGCAGGTAAGTGGCACACAACAAGAGATTTTGACATGAAAATAGATGCACCCTGGCACAGGTAAGTGGCGCACATAAAGAGATGTTGACATGAAAACGGATGTGCCCTGGCGTAGGTAAGTGGCACACATAAAGATGTGTCAACATGAAAATGGATGCACCCATAGCATAGGTAAGAAGATGTCAACATGCCAAAAGTCACTCCCATGGTGTAGGTAAGTGGTGCACATAAAGAGGTGTCAACATGAAGATGGATGCGCCAAGGCACACCTTCAGGAGGTGCAACATTTTGAGCACTGACAGGAAGCAGACCCTGGCGCAGATATTCAGATGGCCATAACTTTTCACAGGGAGCTCAGATTCATGCAAGGTTGGACTTTTTGGAAAGCTTATGAGGTCCTCTGTCAAACTACGACTGGATATATTTAATTAGGTGGGAAAAGGTTCTTAAAAATTCAAAATATAGTTTTCCACTTTTTGGGTTTACTAGGGTTCTCACCTAACACCATAATGAGATGAATTAAATGTAACCTAGAGGTGGTTGGGGCAGATGTGGAATTTCTCTCTCTTTTCTCTCTCATTCTTCCTATAAATTATAAGGAGGGGTTTCTTTCTAAATGTTGGAAATTTTTGTTTTTCCCCTCCCTTCTTCTCTTTGGCAGGTGAATTTGTGGAGTTTAAACCTCCCATTTAAAACTGTAATGTAACTTCACCTCTTGGCATTTTATAGTGTATTATATCAATCTTTGGAGCAAATAATGCATGCCTGTGGATGATTCTCAACCATCTCTGTATTCATTTGCATCCTCCTGATATTTCACTACAAATTTGGTTATATGCACGCATGATCTTTGGTTTGTGTTTATTGGCAAGACAGGTGTTCTTCATTCCTTGGTGCATCACCTTTGTAGTTTAGGTTTTATTTTATGCATCTTCTTACCATGTCTCCTTGGAAAGTTAGATTAGGTTTTTGATTAAACCCTTTGCATTTTATGTGTGCATCTAAACAGAGGAATAGGAACCGGCCTTCATCTGGAGAGCTTTTCTGATTTCGCAAGGTCCCACACTTGGGAAAAGCTCCATGTTATGCAATCACACTGAGAGTCTCAACCCATCGAGTTGCAGACATTCAGGGGTGCTGTGATTTTCCATCAACAATACTTTCTCCCGTAACCATTCCCTAAACAAAGGGATGATATTATCTTGCCTCAACATTTTGCATACTTCGTTGACTTCATCTAGATCCTTCTATGGAGCCTCATTGCAATTCCTTTTCTCTGACTATTGTGACTACTCCTTTAGGCACTAGATCTCTCCTTGTAGTCTTTGAATCACATCCATGGTATCTTGATAAACCTCTTTCTAATGAGTAGTATCCAAATACTTCATGTGCACCACCTCTTCTCTTGTGACGTGGTCTCTTCTTTGGTATTTCCCTAATGTGTGCACCCTCAACTCACATTGTCATTGGTACAAGTTCTAACTATGACTCACGTGCCACCCTAGGCATCCATTTCAAGTTTTCCTTCTTCATGCTCACCATTTTGGTGCCTTTATCCTTCTACTATAGTTGGTTAATGTGCTCAAATAACTCTCTAAACTCCTCATAATTGTGCTTCTTTCCACACCAAGATCATTGTAGTAGGTTAGGGCATATGTGCTTGTAATGTTCTATGGACCCAAATTTATAACAAGTTCTGTAGGGAAATTCACTTATTCCATCTCTGTAATTGTGATGGCCTCTAAATTCTCTGGGAAAGCCTCTCCCATGAGTTCCTCCATCCGTACGCTCTTTATAGTGATGACCATCATCCTTGGAATTGTTCGCAACAATGGTCTAGCACACACCAATATCAATGACATAATGTATCTGGTTAATCAATCTATAATCCTTGGTGTCATGAGTAGTAGAGGTGTAAATATTGCAATAACAAGACACATTCTTATGTATCACACATTGTAGTAGCATACACCTACTTGCATCATGATCCCATGGAAAATATCATAGTCTACTATTATCATGTGTACTGATCTTCGAGGAAAAATTTAATTTGTATTTCCCTCTACCCCAAAATATATGCACCATAGGCCATTGCGAGTCTCATGTGCTGAGTTCGTAGACAACTTCTCTAGCTGATTTTCCATGGGAGCAATTTGAGCTTCAGGAAAAGGACTAACACCGGTATCCACACTTCCCATAGCCTCAGTGTGTAGGGTAGCCTCCAAGGCCTTGCATGGGTCTATGAAAGTCTTATGTGAAAGAAATCTCTTGAAGGGAATTATTAGTCCTCCAAAAAAACATCGAGCATGCTGAGAAGGATAAATATCATAAGAAAATTTTGATAAGAGAGTTTTAAAATGCACATCATACTTTTGCACACTCTCTATCCTACCTTATTGAATCTCCTTCAGCGCGCTAATGCTCTTCTGTTGAAACTCATGAATATGGAATTTAGATAAGAAGGCATTACACAACGCTGTATAATATACTACTATCTAGTGGGGGTCATACTTTTGGTACCAACTATGCACGTGCCCTTGTAATATTGTTCAAAACTAAATTTCCTTTTGTTCTTGGGTAGTGATCCCCTTCGTGTACTATAGCAGCTCAATTTTGTGTACATGTTCTTAAACATCCTCAAAAATTTTTAATATTGTATATGCAAAGCCATTTAAAAAAATACTTGTGGAGGTAGTTGAGGCCCTTACCCACCTGATCCAGAACCTTGATTCCCTCTAGTGTTGCCTCCACCATAAGATCCATTAGATCCACCAGTTCTTGTTCCTCTTGACCCACCAAATCCTCTAGATCGACAGTGTACTAGCTCCTACCCCACTTGACCCACCAGACCCACCTCCCATAGTTGGAAAGGGCCCTAAAGCGGTCATGTCTTGTGTCCCCACTATCGTGCTAAACTACGCGCCAATATTTTATGATATTTCACTACTACTAGATGTGTGCCCCGCACCACTTCCAGATGGGATACCAAAACTTTGTGTACTTGTAATTTTCCCAAATTTCATTCTAGACAACATACCTCCAAACACAAGAAATCATTGTGCAGCCAAATATGTGACAAATGAAAAGTTATACCTCCTAGGTGTTGATCAGTTACCTCTACCAATAAAAACTAGGTTAATAATACTTATATTTGATTTGGAAAACTAAGCACCAAGCATTGGTCACCAGGTGGATATAGATGCACATTGATGGCTCTTTTTCCTCTAAGTGACATGCTCTCATAAGAAGCTGAAGGGGTTTCTCTCTCGTGCTTGCCAAGATGGGGTAGTACACACTTCTCAGGTTCCATGTCCTCTGCGTGAACCTCAATTCCTTCCCATAATTTCTACCTCCATAGTTCCATCACTCATGAAAATTTATGTTATATGCATAACTCCCTTTCATGAGTTTCATTGAACTTGAGCCATCTCTCTTCCCTCTTTGTTTCAGCCGCAAGGTTTGTAATCTTTCTCCACTCTAGATTCCTCACCTAGCGCTTAGAGGAAGTTTATCTAGCCATGGGAAAATCCTCCAAACTTAAAGTAATGACCAAAATCTTTATGGATAAGGGGATAACATGCAAAAACGATCCTCTATGCTCCCTCAAGAATTCAAACTTAGCAACCTCTAGACATGAATATGTAGAAATGGCATATTCCAGGGTATAACTAATCAACACTCTTTTCCACTAGTGGTCAACAACATGGGTCCATGTCACAATGGCATCATGTAGCTTCTGATACTCATCTTGGGTCCATGAATAAGGTCTATAATACCAACTTTACTTAAACACATATGATGAAATCCATTCATACAAATCCACTAGAAAGCAAAAAAAGAAGGTCTCATACAACTCGTGATACATGTGTTCTTCTACCCATTTACGTGTGTAGTCATTTTTATACCCTTAGAACAATAGTATAATCCCCATGTGTGCCAACCTATCACCCAATGAGCATTGGGTTCTCCCCTGAGGCACGCATGGGTGCCAAGTCTCTCCTTTATGTGACTCTTGTGAGAATGCATCATCTTATGAAAGGTATTCAAGTGTAATTGAATAGAAAAGAACCATGCATCAATCTAAGAACCTAGGATGAGTTGTCATCTCATTGCATCCAGAAAAGAGAAATAAAAAAAACATATGGAAATGATTCATACACAGAGGAAATGCATAAATATTATACTCATGAACACATATATGCCTTAAAATAGAGCCTTCCATTTCTATTAACATGTTCAATAATCTACATTACATCCCTTGGAATCATAACATACCCTCATATAACAATGTAGAGTTAATTCATGCATCAGAGCTACACTATTTTCATCACATTACATAGAATAATACAGACCCATCCCTCTAAATATGCCATCACTCCTATATTTTCTCTAATCCCAGCCCATAGAATTCTTCATTATATTGTTGTAGAGATTTTCCACTCTTCCACCAGTCTACCACACTAATCAATATCTATCTTTTGTTAGCACACATACCCCCTTTCCCTTTATACCATCCATGCACCTCAATATATAGATTTCCTACCTCCACCACCATGCCTTATGAGGTAACAGATCAGTTGCCAAGTGTCCAATTTTTCCTCCAATGGAGCATGCCTCCTTTGATCCGAGCTCTCCACTTTGTGCAATGATGCTCTTTTGGAACCTTCCATCGCATGCATGGAATATTACCTTTTTGATCCTGTAGTTGCCAGGCTAGCACCTTATCCATTCCGCATGTTAGAAGGGTCACACTTTTCTCATGTGCTGCTTAGAATGCCGAATATGGCTAAGTCCAAAACTTTTCTTGCCTTACACATTTGCGCCATACATTCTATAAAACCATGCTATAACCTTTCCCTGCATGCCTTCAACCCTATATTCCCTTATTTAAATAGGTCCCATACACCCATGTGCCTTCTTTTACTTGGCCAATATTCTAGGGCCCAACATCACCCCATGCTACGTTTGTTCTCCATCCTCGGAAACACTCTTCAATAGAATAGAGAATGGTGGGATCTTACAATGGTTAGAAAGAAAGAATAAAGGAATGAAGAATGAAAGAACATGGAACTTGTTTATTACTGGAGGAAGAGAGGGAAATCCTTTCCTATTTCTACCTCTAACTTCCCCCAAGTGTCGACCTTATTCTAAGCTTACTGACAGAGGTCACCAACTAGGGCACTCACTTCCTAAAAAATCAGCTCCTCCCCTTTAGTGATCATGGTGTCGAAAATACCCTCCAATTGTGTTCATAAGTCCTTAAGTGCATCCATACTATGGGTGATATGGGGGTATAGTTCCTTTAGCTAGATTTTGATCTAGCCTCATAGGGTCTTGATTACTTCTGATTTCTTTTCCACCTCAGCTAAGATCTTGTCTATTTCCACTCTATTCCACTTATTTTCTCTTATAAATCCTTGAGTTCCATTTCATGGGTGGAAACCAATATGCTTGCCACTTTATCCCTATCCATGCAGTTTTCATACGTAGCTTTAACGACTTGCACGAAGGCCTTTACTTCTATAAGAAGCTTAATGTATCGAGCCACAATATCAAAAACCTTCATCTTGTTTTATTTATTTTGATGTGCATGTGCCTCCTTTGAAAATTCTAAAGCAAGTGTTCACCTCTCCATTGTGAGAATGTGAGTCAGATCCTCTAGAAATTGCAAGGATGATTCATACTTCTGATCGGGTGGTGCTAAATCAGGGTGCTTTAGGAAAATTACATCTATAATCATCTCTACCTTCTTGGAGACTTTGCAAACCTTAGCTTTTTATTCCTTCATATCATGCCTCAACTGATCGTTGATCAAATCCTCTTGCTTTAGGTATTTTCTCTTCTCCATGAGCTCTTTATTTTTCTTCTCCATTTCCTCCTCTAGGAATCTCACTCTATCATTTCTCTTGAATATTCTGGCCTCAATTTAGACTAAAATCTGTTTAAGTGCGTTATAGACCTATTCATCTGATAGCTATTGAGAATTTACCAATGGATTTATTCCTTTAGTTTCTGGAACCTTCATTAGCATTCTCTAACTTAATTCAAATTTTGGTTAATCCACGTGGGACTCAAATGCCCAAGATAACATCTTTCTTGTTTGTGGGTACACACCTTCCTCATCAAATGATGACATAAATAGGAGTTTCTCTACTGGTACGGTGCTCTAGAATCACGTGCGTAGCACCTTGTTAGGATCATCAATGTATCTCATTCCTTGCCCTTGTGCCATTACTACACCCTTCCCACTTGTTCGCACAACATTTGGGAAGCTCACTGCCAATTTGGGATCTCCACCCATGTTGACATATTCCTTCCTAACACTCTCTTCTTCCATCTCCTTTACAATATTGTCCATGCTTTTCTCCAACTCATGTTCTACCAAATTATTCATGATGCCTTCCACTTCTCTCTCAGTGGATGTCTCTACTTTCTCCTTGGTGAGGCTTAGGGTTCTTCGGTTCTTGGTGCTTACTTCTTCACTCATCCACTTGCCTCGAGTCTCAACTTCTTCCTCATCATTCTTCTCCCCATCCTTCTTGTTATAATCCTCTTCATCTATTTCTTCCTTAGAATCATATACATCATAGACTAGATGGTCTTCACCTCCTTCAAGCTTGTCATCATCCTTGTTGCCAATGTAGGCATCTAAGCTCTCTGTCTCTTTTGAGTCTGCCCCATTTGTCACCTTATGCTTCTTTCTTACTGGAGATTCTAGTACAAGAGATTCTTCTTTTTCCTTCTCCTTGACAGGTGACCTCTTCATCAATGAATATTCATGGGTGAGGTTCTCTTCATGCTCTAGTGCCTCTTCTTTTGGGGTTTTTTCCTTGGTAGGAGACTTATATCTCCATGCGTAAGTGCTAGGATTTATAACTTCTTCAGGCACGCCCACTGATTATGTGATTTTCACACTTGGTGATTTTCTCTCCATCCCCTCTTATTTCTATCTTCTTTAGCACAGCCTTATTTCTTCATGTGGGGTATTTTGGGATGGAGACATCATTCTCCAAGTATGCACCTTTCTCGAATTTTTTCCTTATGCGAAGGTATATCCTTGTTGCAACCCTTCTAACGATTGGAAATGTTAATGGTTTCATCATTTGAACATCATGGGAGACATACTTCTCTATGTACATGTAATTTTTAGGGTACATGATATTTTTTCATAGCTCGTAGTGGTCTTGGTCCAACTCAATAAGGTTGAACTTTAGTCTTTTCGCTTCTTTTAATATGTTGACCCCTTCCTAGAAGTATTATGCAATGAAGGAGAAGGGAAGCTTGAACCATGGACCATTAGTCCCATTTGTTAAAGTAAATTTTCCAATGTAGAAATGTTGGTATACTACAAATTCTTCTTCTCCATCCATGAGCACGGGAAACTGTTCTAGGATCCTCAAATCTACCTTGAATGCATCACGCATTCATTTATACCACTTCTCTAGGCATGCCTTGTGAGAGGCCATCATGGTTTCACAAGTGTATTTTTCAAATCTCTTTGTGGGCAAGGGATCCTCATCTAGATACCCCCAAAGAAACTTTTTTGGCCCATCTAAGACTCCAATTTCTGAAAAGACAATGGTGAGGAGGACGTTACCAAATAATATATTTTCACCCTCCTGTATGCTGCTTATGATCTCATCCGCAATGAAAGTGGATAAGTTATAGATGGTTCCCTCTAATATCTTCTGGCATACATTTATCCATGCCTTGTTGACTTGCATCCATCATTCCTGATCATTGAGCTTGGTCACCAAGCACGTGGCAATCCTCATAATAAGGTTTGGTATCTCTATGATGTCAAAGTTTCACGAACCCTTGTTGTAGTCATATGCTGCTAAAATCTCCTTGATAGCCTCTTTAACGCTCAGATCACCATCTATACTTTCTCCTTCACAAATAAGACTCGTGAACTTGGATATTAGTTGTGGTATTATGTGCATCTTGTACCCTACAAAATAAAAGTGGCCATCATACACACGTGACATAAACCATTGAAAAAGGTGCTTAGGCTTACCAAAGTAAGGAAACTCATATAGTTGTAATAATCCTACCTTCTCCAATTTGACCTTCACCTCGTCACTGTATATGGGCATCCTATTTGGTGTCCTTTTATTAGCTGGTCAGACCAAATCTAATGTCATTTCATTCTTAGTTATGCTCATGTAATGGTTATAATCACTCACAATCATTTGTCTTAGATGCAATACCTATTCCTTTCCTAGTAATACTCCATCTAGGTATTAAATTTTCTACATACCATTCTTCATTAGAGCTTGTGACGGTAATATTTTTCTTTCCTTTTCCATTTCCCTTCAGTTTATTTGGTGACACGTGTTGAAAAAACAATGTATAACATTTAGCAGAAGGCATATAGAAGATTCACGTAGAAGAGTAGAGTGCCTTCAAAGGTGCGGGAGGATTGGAAAGGAATCACACGAGGAGGATAGAGAAAAATTTGGGACTTAGCCGTTTTCATGATTATGATCTATTTTTGGAAGATGGTGTGTAGAGCACACAAATGGGATGAAGAACTGCACAATGACACACATGAGATATTTTTGGAAGAGTGGCTCTGGAGTGCTTTGTATGGGTGTGAGCTAAGAATAGGATTAGTACTTCTAGTTAAACTATAAGAGGTCTATTATTAGCACTCTTACATGTAAGCCTATTATTGTAAAAGCACATGGATATTTCTAGCATGCGACCTATTTTTGGGATTAGATAAGTGGTGAAGGGAAAGTCCCCACCCTTATAAATATGTAGTGAATTGCGTAATATAAAAAGAGGCATGTAAGAACTAGATTACCATGAAATTATAATATAAAAATGGTTACACGCATAAGCATATGATGCTATTATTGTAAGAAGCTTCTGTATATTATTGTATTTAATATAATAGAGTGTATTGGCTGAATTAGAGTATTGAATCCTTAGTACAATTGGTTCTTTCATGCTTGATTTCATCATGGTTATCATTTAAAATTGTTATTCTTTAGATCTAGATTTGAACATGCACTATAGAATGATGTATTAATGATGGATCTGGATGCATTAAGTCTTCATCATGCTAACATCCTACAATAGAAAACCTAAAGAGGGGCCTGGTACCCTTGCACGATTTGGGTGAGAACTTAGTCTAGACTAATTGATGTGCCACTGTGCCTGTGATTTTTCTGGTAGATTCTCAACTGCATCATTGGTTTTACTGTCGAGACTTCTTTATCAATTGTTTTCAGGATAGTTCACGATGAAGACATAATAGTTGACCCTAACAAGTTTTGTAGAGTTGATACATGAACTACAAGAAGAATATGCATGGAGGTTCTGCAACGGATTTGAGTTTGACACACACACGTGGGTGGAGTAGAATCTGTATGATTATTTGTATAAGAGCTTCTTCGCTATCTTTTTGGTAGAACTATACGAATGGCTAGTTACTTATGTGTCTAAATGGAATTGGAGATATCACACACTTGTCTAGACACATGAAGATTTTCAGACCCTTTTTTATGCTGATCTAATTTGGAATCATGCTATAGATGCATGGTTCCATGGTGTTTTGAATAACTATATCTTAGAGTACTCAATTTCTAGTTATTCATACCTAGAGGTAGCCGAATTCCAATTTTTATGATATCCCAGGGGAACTTAGCTGTAAGGCATTGCAATGGTGATCAAAAGTTTGATGGTAACCCTTACCTTGGAGAGAAAATTGATGGCTAACTAAATCCCACCATGTGCGGGGGCAAGAGTAGGTTTGGTAAGAGATGGTAGACCTAGCGATAGAAAGGAAAAGAGAGGAAAGGAGGCTTAAGTATAATGAGGCACATGAGAGGGAGATAGAGAAGCAACGAGATGTTGCAGAGAAAATGGCATTATGGAGAGAGATAGTTTGTGAAGGATTTGAAGTTCACATAGAAGATGTGGAACTTGAGCATCCGGAACTCCCCTATTTGGGAAAGCATGACAGGGAACCCTCCTTGGCCTCACGTAGAAGTGCACCAGTAGATACTATTGGTATCCACATTTAATCTCCTTCACAACTTGAACAACATCATGAACTTGCACAAGACACTCAAGGATAGATAGATGTTTTATATGTCATTTGTAGCCAGGGAGCACACCTATCTACTTGTTTTCATTCAAGATTTGAGGGAGTGGATAGTGCCTTCAAAAGGGTTTTGATCTAACCCTCATTGTTTTAGGTTGTGCCTATTAACCAAGGCAAGAGAACCTATATTGCAGCCCTTATAAGGTAAAGGAGGTGGAGATATCCTTGTGTTTTGCATATGGTATGGAAGAGGCCTTATGAAAACATGATCAAGCATCCATTGTCCAAAATCAAAGGATTTGTCACTACTAAATGATGGAAATGATTTCAAAACAAGGCTAAGGCTGATAAAGACATGATGAAACCCTGATATACTTTGTGCATTTTGGTGGAAGGATTGTATTCTTTTGTTGACACACAATGCTATGCAGGGGTAGTATAGGTAGGATGAGTTAGTTTGAATTAACTTCTTTGAGAGCCTTTGCAAGATATTTGTAACACCTACACAACAAGAAATACCTATAGAGGTTTTAAATGCTCCTTCAACTAGGATATGTGCACAAATAGAGGCCCAGATCTGCACTCTTCCACACAAACTTTCATAAGCCACCACAAAATCTTGAAGAAAAATACCAATAAATTATCCACAAATCCCTGTTTAATCATGACCTAAGGTGCACCCAAAGGTTTACAAATAGTCGCATTATTTAGGGACAGTAAAATGATTTTAAATTTGTCTATCTTCTATTAGATGAAAGCTCTTCTAAATATAAGATTGCAAATGCCATTAAACCATCAACAAGAAATGAGACCTTGTATGATCAAAGAGATTCTAAACACAAGATTGCAACATGAGCAAGAAACATAAACTGAAAACATTCTGAAACATAAGTATATGAAAACTTTGCCAAGAGAATAAACCAGATAATCTAGAAAATGATTAGATACATCAGTAGGGGAAAGTCATGAGAACAATCTTAGAGCTTGTTGATGGATTTACTACTGAAACCAACTCAACATGATGAAATCTGATACAAAAATGGAATTGAAAATGGCTCTCAGGTGGTTTTCTCTAGAGAAAATGGATTTCTTCCAGCCTTTTTGCTTAAAAATTCTGAGTCTCTCCTTCTCTCTTATGTCTCTGCCCCTTTATAAATGCTTCAAAAATACATTTTATACCTCATTCCAGCTTGGATCCTTGCTTCCCAAGCAAATAATATGCTTAGGGATCAAATTTGTTACAAGAAATCTTATCCATTTCATGAAAATGACATTAAATTGTAAAACAACTCGTAAAATGCTAGGGATGCATAAATAGTTTAAAATATTACATGAATTTGGATCCTTATCCATCCTAGGGTCACGTTTTTGGTATTCAGACATGCCAACATGCATTTGTAATCATTTCTCACATTTTACTTCATCATTTTTCACCTCTGCAATTTTAATTTTTCACCTTTCACATTTTTACATGGGCCCGAATAAAAATTTCATCAAAAACACCATAGGGCACTGAATTAGGTCATAAAAATGATGCCATTGCACTCAGAAGGCTAAGGGGATGTGAAATCATATTAAATTTCATGCATTTTGATGAAGAAACGTGATTTCCAAGCTCCTTGGAGCCCCCATGGCATCCCAAAAATGAAATTGCACAGTGACCATTGATTTTAGTCAACCTTTAATGCCAGCCCTCCATGTGGAGGATGAGATTCATGAATATTCCCCTTTTTTCCTTTGGATAAGGTGGAAACATGTCCAAAAATGATTGCAGTGGGTCCCCATCTAAAAAAAATGCATTTTTAACCCTTTTTGACCTTTGGAAAATTTTGAAAAATTTCCCCGCTTGCCCCCTAGAACCACCATGTGTCCACATGTGGGCCCCACCAAAAAATGTAGGCAAATTTGATGAATTTTTCCACTTTTTTGAGAAAAGGAAAATTGTCTCACAATTCCCCACAGGCCCGAACACCCACTCACTCCCTTGCTACATGGCAGTCTCCCATTCACTATGGAGCCGACCCTTCAAGTTTGCCTTCAACCCTCTGTGAGGACAAAAACCTTTTGCGGGCCCACGTTCCACTTTTCTCCTTTCAAAAATGCCACGTGTCGCCCCTTGATTGGCTATAGGGGCACACGTCAAATTTTTCCCTGTCAGGGCCACGAATAACTTTTTATCTTTGCCAAAATTGGTAAAATTTTCAATATTTTCGCTGAACTCCCAACCTCCGCCTCCTTTTGGACATGTGTCCTGTTGTCATTGGTTGCGGGACTTCGACCAAAAAATTGATTTTTAGTCTTTGAAGTTGAAAAAATTCAAAACTATCAAAAACTATGCGGATCCATTATACCATTTTGGGCACATGTCCCTTCATGATTTGTGTGGAGATCCAGCTCAAATTTTAACTTTGAAATTTTGCCTCTAAAGGCAAAAAATCCAAAAACATGCACAACCCCACTCCTCCCTTGGCTCCCCTAGACACGTTTCCTCTTCCCATTGGATACGAGCACTCGAGAAACATTTCAAATTTAGCATTTTGAAGTTAAAAACTTCAAAGTTTTCACAAACTGTGTCCCTCCATGCTAACTTTCCTGGACACGTGTCCACTTCTTATTGGAGGCAAGCCTTTGGGTCAAAAATTTTCCTTGACACCTTGAGCCAAAAAACAACAAAATTTTTCCAAGTCCCCCTCCATCCGCATGCTTCCTCTGCCATGTGTCTCCTTCCCATTCATTACAGGCCTTCGAGCAAAAATTTGATTTTGAGAATTTTGTCAAATTGAAAGAAAAATTCCTAAGTATGACCCGCTACCCACCAATCCTCCAGCCAATCAAATTGTGCCACGTAGGCACTTCACTGTAGCAATGCAGAGCCATGGACAAAATTTTTCCTTTTTCCAAAAGTAAAAAAGTGACAAGTTAAGACATTTCCCCGCACATCCTCGGCCAAGAGGAACCTACCACGTTAGCAATAACATGTGAAGGTGAATTTGACAGGAAACTGACACCCGTATGCTCATCAAAATGTAAAAAATACCGAGGTTTCCCTAGAAATTGAATTTTTTCACAAGGAATTTAGATTTCTTGGTTTTAAATCAAGTGAAGCATGATTTTACATTAATTTCGACTAGGGGATTGGGATTTCACTTGCACATAAATGGAATTCGATCAAATCCAAGTTTCTTACACGTTTTGACAAAGGAGAAATGACACAGCCCATGGGAAAGAAGAAATTAGGGCACAGAAGGGGGGGAACTTGGAAATTTGTTTCAATTTAGGGTAGAATGACAAGATTGTGAGTACTTTCAAAGCATTCAACTAGAAAAAAATGAGTTGCAGATCACCCACTTGAGAATATAAAACATTTTTGAGCAAAAATGGATATAGAAATATAGGGCAAAGTGTGTAAACTCAAAATTTGCACCAACAGAGACGACCTGGGCCGTGGGTGTGCATATGAATCTACCTCCAATAACCTTTCCTATGTGCTTGGTTTTCCAGTATCTAGTACAAAAAACATCCACCAAGTTAATTTAGGAAGTGAAAGAGCAAGAGTGAGTCATATAAAAATCACAATGATGGAGGCGTAAATGGATTTGTTTTTATATGGGATTTCCTTTTCAGGTGTATCATCCACACATAATTTCGGCATGCATAATTTTGGACTATCTTCTGGGAGTAGTAACTCTTTGCAAACCATAGGGGTGTAGTTAAATACTCTTTTTGAGACACAAGGGAGTACATCTTCTAGTCCAACTTTGTCTATGGGTTCGGGATCAAGAGGTATAGGTGGCTCTAGTTCTGATGGATCTGGTGGTTTTGGAGGTAGAGGAAACACATGAAAATTTGGATTAGGTGGTTAAGGTCTGAACCAACCCCAAAATATTTACATGGATATGTATCTTCATCTCCTAGAGTACAGGGGCATAGAAGATGCTGCTTAACATGTACACATGTGTGAAATACCATGGCACACAAAAGGAATCGCGACTTCTAAGTGTAGGGGAAGTCAATTTGCTACTATGTTATAAGGGCTTACACATAGTTGATATAGAAATTTTGATCTTTATCAAACTTGAGTAGAATATGTAGCTTTAAAAGATGCTTTCCTTAAATAATTTCATATCCCTGAGTTTGAACAAAAAAATATAAGTGCAATTAAGGATATTAAGCAAGACACTACTGAAAGTGTCAAAGAGTATGATGCTCTTTTCAAAACACTATTATCTAAACTTTCTTATGATATTCACGCAATACTACAGGCACAATGGTTCATTGGGGGCCTAATAAAACCTTTTAGAAGGGTGTTATCACATAAGAATACACTAATCTACACGAAGCACTTGAAGTAGCTTTACACACTGAGGTAGTTGGAAGTATAGACACTGGGGTGAGCCCATTTTTAGAAGCAAAAATTGTAGCTATGGCGAAGTAGTTGGATAAGCAATCAGAAAATTTAGTACATGAGATGCGTAGGAGGATTTAGTGCATAGATTATGAGGTGGAAGGTCACACCAAGGATATTTTTCTCTGCAGATCAGTCTGCTCACTGCTATTGGACTATGAGATATGAAATTTAAACAACAATTCTAGTTTCTTTCCATTACTACAACAAGTGATAAGGAAGAATGTTTCATGCTACTACAAAATTTGTAGGTCCATGACTCATGACATTGAAAACTACTAGTTGATTTTTCAGATCCATGATGCTATAGATATTGGTGTACAATAGACATGAGTTTTAGATAAATCTAAAGGAAAGAATGAGCTTAAGGATCAGGATCACAATCAAACGCGATATGATTGAAATTAATGGTGTTTTGAAGGTGGTCATGGCAGAGGTCGAGGATACCATGGTGGATTCAAAGGATGAGGTTATGGTGGTGGAAGAGGTGATTTCCCACTTGGAACATGTTATACATGCGGATCTCCTAACCACTATAGGCATGAATGTCCTTAGAATATTACATGTTCTTTTAGTGAAAAGAATCATAGTTATGAGGAATTCTCAGAATTTTATGAGTATCATAAATAAGATAACAAAGGATTAGGGATGGTTAGGATATAGTGCATTTTGGAAAATCATTGGATGCCCAAGTTGGAATTAGAATCCGAGGCATTACAGGTAAAGATCATGACCCATGCTAAAGTGGTGCGCACCAAAGAAGCATTATAGCAGAAGCCTACCATCACTAAGGAAGAGGTTCTATATGCATGGTACCTAGACCCTACCCATTAGAAGGAATTTTATCAGGAAACCATGGAGGTACTCAGAAATATTTAGGGTGAAATACAATATTTAAAGGAGAAATCGTGAAATATGGAGTAAAAGAAAGCATCAGAGATAGTCCAATCTGATATGGATGATTTGAAATAAGTTTGTAAGATGTTACGTCAGGAGAATATTATTCCACTGTTAGGGAGTTGGTTAAAGGGAAACACTCCATGTGAAAGTATTGAGACTAGATGACAGATCCTATATGCAAATATTCCCCCTCATAACATTGATTATGGCAAGGAAATCACTCTGAATGTTATTGTGGATGGGTGGATTTTGAGTAATGTATTGATGGATACAAGTGTGGAAGTCAATGTTATTACCCTAGATGAATGGATACAAATGGGGAGACCTCCATTGCAGCCATCCTATAATGTATTATTCATGGCTAACCAGACTAAGGCCACTTTCATTAGAGTTTTAAAAGATGCATCCATTACAATAGAAGGAGCCAAGTTCACTGGAGATTTTGATGTTTTAGTGTTATAAGAGTCAGATAGCTTCACAACACTACTAGGGCATCCGTGGTGCTATGAAAATAATGTCGATCTTTGGTTCAACAAGGGTTATATCAGCTTTGAAAACAAGGAGGAAAGAGTTATTATCCCTTTAACAAATGACAAATATGCACCCTATGTTGAGCCCTTGAGTGAGGAAGACCTGAATAGGATTTATGTACGCATCATTCATGATCTAGAGGTTCTTGAGCCATGTAAATAAGGAATCCTTAAGTGGGAGGATGCATAGTCTATTGGCTATACTACAAGTGTTTCTTTTGATAATTGGGCTCATAGAACTTATGAGTTGGTAGGGTACAAAGTAAAGGGCATATTTTCTAGGGACAACAAACTACATTATATCAGGATAATATGTAACAAATCAGTACCTTATTACACTTGACAAGGAGACCATATGGTGCTCCTACACGCCATGGAAGAATAGTGGATAGATCCATTGGAAAGAAGGAATATGCTAGTAAATACCCTACACGGGACAACAACACACTGGTGGGTGGTCCACAAGGATAATCATGTAGGATGGGATGAGATTAGGATTGCTCTTTCTACCAGGTTCTTCAAAAGAAATGCTCCTACTCAAATCTGCACTTATCATGATAATCAACCTATTCTACACCACATTCAACAGTGTGAGAGACTCTAGATAGAGGGGCATGAAGCTTTACCACCTTTTCTAGGTGCACAAGTTTTATTCCACTCTACATAGTTGTGTGCGTGTTCGGTATGTATATGTAGAACTCCATTGAGAGACTAGAATTTGGTGGGATTTACTTACAAGAGTTACATGTTATCAAAAATATGCCCTTTCTTATCTTTTGGCTAAATCCCTTCATTCCTCCCTCCTGTGTTCCCCAGTCATGAATTTTTCACTTTCAAGCTCTCAAAATGTTCTAGAAATGGCACCATTGGATAGATCTCTTTCTCAAATTTCCAAAAAGGTAAAGTTTTCTTCCTAACTCCATGTATTTTTGAAGTTATGGCTCAGAGGAGTTTTTCTGGGAAATTTTCCCTAGACAGTCCTGCCGGCCAATCAGAAGTCGCCACATCAGCATTGGAGCAATCGGGAGGCGGGAGAAAATTTATGGATTTTTACCAAGTTTTGGTGCAATGGGAAATTTTCCCATGGAAAGCCCATGCCAATAAGATGAGGCCACGTGTCCTTGGAAAGATAGAGGCGGAGGTAAAATTGAAATTTTTACCAAGTGTTTGGCAAGGTTCAGAAAGGAATTTTTCAACCCGATGGCTCGCCGGTGAATAAGATGTGGACACGTGTCCAAGAGGGGATAAGTTGGGAAAATTCACCAAGGGTTGGCATAAGTAAATTTTTCAACCATTGGCTCCAAGTAATCCACAACCTTCTACCACTCCACAGACTGTTGGCAAACAAAATGCAATTTTAAACATGCAAGGACCGCCCAAACATGCTCCTAGACCAACTCAGATGCTAGTTATTTCTACCCATGTGTAAGGAATGAATGTGAAAGCCAAATGGCAGTAGAGAGATGCCTCATCTCCATTCAACATCATTGATCAGATGAAGAAGAAAAATGTGACCATATCAATGTGGGAATCACTATCCATCCTAGGACAAAGAGATTTGCTATAAGCTGCCATGAAGGACTGGTCAACTTCAAATCAACAGGTCCAAATGTAAGAGAAGGTACTCACAAATGCTTCCTAGCCTGAAGGGAATCATGGAGGACCGTAAGGTAAAATGTTGAAGCGCCCTCCATTCTATGTTTCATTGATCATTGGGGACCAATTAGTGCACAACTGCATGATTGATTCCGAGGCAAGTATTTCAGTAATGACCAAGAAAATAGCTGATCAATTAGGGCTCCAATACAAAATCATATCCAAAGGGGAAGTGCAATTGGATGGGATAGTAGTGACAAGAGTAGGAGTGATTAAAAACTTGAGTCTTACTTTGCATGCATGCCCCAACATTGTTGTTTTGTAAGATGTCTCAGTGATAGATCTTCCACCACTCTTTTCCCTATGTTTGTTAAGGGATATCACAGCTAAGATTAGAGGTTACTTATTTTCTGATTGGTCACACATGTTGTTCAGAACAAGATATGGAACCAAAGCCACAATCATATCTAAGCCTATTGTAAACTTTCACATTGAGCCTCACACTCTAAGCCAAACCAATACCAACTGTTTAGCATTTGATCAAGAAGATTATACAAGCACTGATGAAGCTAACACCAAGGTTGCAAGCATCCCAAATTTTACTCTTGATGAATGGGAAAGCAAGGTGCATGCTTTTGATCCTTATCAAGAAATAGAAGAATCTGAGATAGGAGTTTATTACATGCATGAAGAAAATCAACCTATTCCTAACATCACCAAGCCAGACCACAAGGATGACAATGAGGTATGGCAATTGTTCTTTTATGGATCAAGAAGTAGAAAAAGGTGTAAGAGGGGGAGCTATGCTTGTTTCACCTCAAGGAGTTGAGTACTATTCAACTTTTAGATTTCAGTCTGCATGTTCTAATAACACTGCTGAATATGAAGCTTTGATACAAGGATTGCATTGGTCAATCAAGAGAGGAATAAAGAACTTGCAAGTCCTTGGTGATAGTGAGCTGATTGTCAACCAAGTTAAGCAGCAACATGATGCCAAGAATGATCTACTCAAGTGCTACAAAAATAGGGTGTGGGACCTCATTAAATATTTTGAGGGTTTTAGCATCAAGTCCATCCCTAGAAAAGAGAACCAAGCTGCTGACAGGCTTGCAGCAGTTGGAGCAGCCTTTGATGTTGTTGAAAGCATCAAGAAAGACAAAGTACAGCCAAAATTTTCATGTGATTCTAAGGCCTTCAGTGCTAGACAACAATGTAAGTTGGAAAGTGTTTGAAAATGATCAACAAATCATCCATTTCTTGCAAGAAGAGGCTGAGTTCTCAGCTAAAAATCAGGAAAATTTAGAACAACAGTATGGTGATCAAGTGGTACAGCTGAGAACCAACAAACTACCAAAGGGACTTGTCACTTTGGAGTCCATTTTCAATCCTAATGATCAGTTTAGGAAAGAGAAAGCAAACATCCAAGTCAAGGGAGAAGATTCAGTGCCCATCTTTGTGGAAGAAGTCAAGTCACTCCAAGTTGGTAGAGTGATAACCGAGCAAGAAAGGCATGCGTTCATACAGCTTTGCCAAGAATTCCCTGATGTGTTTGTTTAGAGCTATGAAGATTTAAAAGGCTTCAATCCCAAGTTAGCTCAACACACTATTGAATTGGACCATAGTGCTAAACCCATCAGGAAAAAACAAAGGTCAGTCAATCCGCACCTAGAGCCTCTCATGAGAAAAGAATTGAATAAGTTGATAGAGGCAAGTATCATATTCCCTATCAAGCATTCTAGCTGGGTAGCCAACTTGGTTCCAGTTAGAAAGAAGAGTGGAGAAATTAGATTGTGTGTTGACTTCAGAGATTTGAATAGAGCATCTCTCAAGGATCATTACCCACTTCCTTCTATGGAGTAGATTTTACAAGTTGTTGCTGGCTCTGAAAGGTTTTCATTACTTGATGGCTATTCAAGGTATAATCAGATTATGGTGAAGGAAGAGGATCATTTCAAGGTAGCCTTCACAACCAAATGGGGAACCTATGCATATAGAAAAATCCCATTTGCGTTGTCTAACGTGGGAGATACATTCCAAAGGGAAATGGACATGGCATTCAAGGATTTGATTAAAAAAATGGTGCTGATATATCTAGATGATATCAATGCTTTTTCAAAAAATGCAGCAGACCATCTCTTTCATTTGAGACAAGTGTTCCAAAGATGCAGAAGATTGGGGGTATCCTTAAATCCTAAAAAGTGTATTTTTCTAGCTCACGAAGGAAAGCTCCTTGGCAACATTGTCTGCAAAGAAGGATTAGCAATTGATCCAGAAAGAGTTGAAGCCATAAGAGCACTACCATTTCCAAGCCACAAGAAGGCCCTCCAAATTTTCTTGGGAAGGATAATTTTTTTCAGAGGTTTGTCCCAAATTATATAGCCCTAGTCAAGCCTATAACCAAGATGTTAAAGAAAAGCATAGCTTTCAAATGGACAGCAGAGGGAAAGGCAAGTTTTTAAGCAATAAAAGAAGCTATCTCACAAGCTCCAATCCTCATTAACCCAGATTTCTCCAAGGATTTCATCCTCTATGCATTTGGAGGTGATGATACTATTTCTACAATTTTGGTACAGCAGAACAAAGACAATGATGAGCAGCCAATTGCTTTCTTTAGCCAAAGCTTGGAGGACTATGAGGTGAGATATTCTTTCATTGAGAAGCATGTTCTTGTAGTGATTAGGATCTTGAAGAAATTTAAGCATCTAGTTTCAAACAACAAGGTTCAACTTCTGGTTTCTCATATGGGAGATAAAGAATTCCTCCTCAGTAAAGACCTGAATGAAAAGAGAGCAGGGTGGATTACTTATGTCATGGAGTATGACATTGAGATCAAAGTCACCAAGCTGGTTAGAGGAAAAGGATTGTGTGAGTAGCTGGTCTTGAACAAACAAACAGAAGCATGCAATGAGAAAGAGGTTGTTTTGGCATTGCAAGACATCCATGAACAAGGAAGCACTCAAGAAGAAAATGATGAGTGTCCTCACTCCTTGCTGGACCCAAGACATAATGCACTTCCTAAACATAGGCCTATGCCCTCCAGAGATGAATAAAACCAAAAGGAGACACTTCAGATTGCAGGCTGTCCCATATGCCCTTGTTGATGCTGTTTTGTTCAAAAGAGGATGTGAATGGAGTGCTGCTGAGATGCATTGGTACAAATCAGATTCACAGAGTGTTGGAAGAGTTCCATGGTGGATCAGCTGGGGGTCATTTTGTCACCAAGAGTGACATCTCTCAAGATCATGAGGGCTGGCTATTATTGGCCCAAGATTTTTAGTGACTGTTATGCATGGATCAAGAGGTGCAAGAATTGTGCATTCTTCACAGGTAAGGAGAGACTAGCTGCCCTTCCATTGCATCCAATTTCAGTTGACCATCCATTCATGCAATGGGGTTTGGACTTCATTAGAGTCATTAACCCAAATTCAAGCCAAGGACACAAATGGATTCTAACAGCAACAGATTACTTCACCAAGTGGACTGAGGCAGTGGCACTCAAGGAAGCAAATGAATCTAGCATCCTAGCCTTCTATGAAGGGATAACAACCAGATTTGGCATACCTACTAAAATAATATCAGATAATGCATTGGCATTCATTGGGTCCAAAGTAACTGAATGGGATGTCAAGAATGGGATCTACCCAATAACTTCATCAAATTATTATCCTCAGGGTAATGGCCAAGCTGAATCTACAAACAAGAACTTGTTAAGGATCATCAAGAGGACTCTTTATGAAAATCAGAGGTCTTGGCATACTAAATTGAAATCAGCCTTATGGGCTGATAGGATAACCCTCAAGAGATCTACAAGTATTTCTCCATTCAAGCTTCTTTATAGAAGAGAGGCAATTTTGCCCATGTCACTTGAGTTGCTGACATTGGAACTCATGAAGTAGTTGGAGTTGTTGGATTTTGGGCCCATGGAGGTTAGGTATGCAGAATTGATGGAGCTCTAAGAGATTAGAAATTAGGCATCCCAAGCAATGGAGAAGGATCACGCTTTGATCAAGAAGACCTTTAATATAAAGGCCAAGAATAGATCTTTCCAAGTTGGAGATCTAGTGTTAAAATGGGATACAAACAGAGAAAAATTGGGGAGGCATTCAAAATTTGATGCCATTTGGAGTGGCCCCAACATGGTCACAAAGTGTAAGGACAACAATGCCTTCTAATTGTCCACATTGGATGATGAAGATTTACAGATTCCAGTCAATGGAATCCATCTGAAGCATTGTTACTGAAGGAAATACTCCACCTTGTACATATTAGCTTAGGTTTTCATTCCTCGAAGTGCTTATGCACATTATTTTGTTGTAGTTTATCTTTTCTTTCCCTAAGTGATTTGGCACAAGCTCATTGTTCCTGAAAATGTGTTTTGTAGGCCTTGCTCCAATCAGATGGTGTCCTTGCCTCCATCTTCCTCCTTGCATTGTTCTAATAAGTTGGGGTACCAAGCAGATAATTTGATGACTCCATGCCCAATGGATTGCTTCAGGCAACTGGTAACTTCATCCGGCAGGCAGATGATCCCTTTGAGTCACCAAAATTGTTATCCAAAATATACCCTTACTTATCTTTTGGCTAACTCCCTTCATTCCTCCCTCCTGTGTGCTTGAGTCATGAATTTTTCACTTTCAGCCTCTCAAAATGTTCTAGAAATGACACCATTGGATAGAGCTCTTTCTTAGCTTTCCAGAAAGGTAAAGTTTTCTTCCTAACTCCATGTATTTTTGAAGTTATGGCTCAGAGGATTTTTTGTGGGAAATTTTCCCTAGACAGTCCCACCAACCAATCATAAGTCACCACATTGGCATTGGAGCAATCGGGAGGTGGGAGATTTTTTTTGGATTTTTACCAAGTGTTGGCATAATGGGAAAATTTCCCATCAAAATCACGTGCCAATAAGATGAGGCCACGTGTCCTCGAAAAGACGGAGGCAGAGGTAAACTTGAAATTTTTACCAAGTGTTTGGTAGGGTTTAGAAAGGAATTTTTGGCCTGATGGCCCACCGACGAATAAGATGCGGACACGTGTCCAAGTGGGAAGAAGTTGGGAAAATTCCCCAAGGGTTGGCATAAGTAAATTTTTTGCCCCCAAGGCCCACATCCAATAGCATGGTGCCGCATGTTAGCGGGGAAGTGGGGGTCAGAGGTGCAAAAGGATTTTTTCTTTTTCACCCAAGTGTGGAAAATTTAGAAAAGAAAGTCCGCCCCCCAAAATCTGATCCAATAGAATCATGCCACGTGTCCCAGGGGGCGTCGGAGCATTAGCTGCCGGGGAGAGGTTGGGAAATTGTCCCAAAGGTTAATGCAAAAATAATTTTTTTCCTCAAGGTCCACCAACCAATTGAAAGAAGCCACATGGCACTGAACTAGCGGAGGTGGGGGGAACGTTGGGATTTTTTCCCAAAGCAAAATCAAAGGAAAATATTGAAGGAAAAATCCCACCCCCAAATCCCGAGCCAATAAGATCATGCCATGTGTCTGAGTGGTGGCAAAAAACACAAGGCAAGCCTGCAGGGAAAAATGAACATGAAGGGCCCACGTCCAATTGGGTTGTGCCATGTGTTCAGTTCAGGGAAGGTGGTAACAGTGACAGAAAAGACAAAGAAAATGCCCACGTTAAATCATAGCATGACACGTGTCCTCGGGTCATCCAGCTGGTTGAGAATTTTTGGAAATTTTTCCAAAGGTTGAAATGATGGGAAATGAAGTAGGAAGGGCCTGCATCTAATCAAAATGTGCCATGTGGCACCATGATGGTGGGGCACGGAGATTCTTGAGGAAATTTTCCAAAATGCAAAAAGTGTGAAAATTTCAAATTTTCGCCTCGCCAACCCATTTTGGCCTATTTTTCCCTAATTTTTAGAGGGGCATAGCTTTTAATCTAGAGCTTGGTTTCTTGTGTTCTTTATATCAATGGAAATTTGGTGAAATTCTCTACATGATTCTATGCTCAATTTTGTGTTTTGGTGGAGTTTGGAGAGATAAAATTGGAAAACACCTCTGGCACAAGGAAATCAACAAAACTGACATTTCAACCACCATTTTTAATGAAGTATGGCTCACATTCTCTCCCATCATGGTTAAAAATGTCAGGGAATGGAACTTTGAGGGTGCCCATGTTGTTTTAATACCATTTTTTTGGTGGTTGAAGCATCTTTCATGTTTTCTCACGTTTCTCTCTCCTGAGCTCGAATTGGCATTGTAAAAGCAAAATGGGCTCATTTTTCTGGCTCTATAACTTCCCTTTTCTTCCTCCTTTGGTAGATTTGTGGAAATTTTTACCTTTCCATTCAAATAGAGCATCTCTTTTGCCTCTTGGTCATTGTAATGCACTGTATTAGACCTAGGATGATAATGTATGCTCTGTGATTAAAATATTCTCAATCCTTTCATATGCTTATCATTTTTCCTGATCCTTCATTACATTTTGGCTATTTGTACATGTTTTGTGCTTTATTTTATTATGGATTGTGTATGTTTTGTAGTAGCAGGTGTCTACTACTCCTTTGGTGCATCACCTTATTTAGACTAGGTTTATTTTTTGCATTTTTCCAACCCTGTCCCCTTGGCAAAATTTGTTTAAATTATAGGTAAACCCTCTGTAGAATTTTATGCACACTTGAATAGAGGAGTTGAGGAGCCAACCTCTAATCTGGAGGATCTTTTTCAGTCCCTGCAATTCCCACACTTGTATGAAAAGATCCAATGTTGTGCAATCACACTAGATGCTAAAATGTCAAACTAGAAATTTGAAAGAACATCCAAAGGGTGCTGCTAATTATCACTAAGAGTTTTGGCATGCCTGGTGGGACCTTAGAGGTCTTCATCTTCATTGCAACAAAATTGATGTGCATTTGTTCCAAGATTCTTGCTTAAAATAGCCCTGAATTACACATCTGGCGAATCCAAGGAAGAAGAATCAACTGGTTTTAGCAGTTCAGACCTGAAAAAATCATGAGAAGAATCTCCACAAGGTCAGAGTTGGGGAAGAAGAAGTGTTGTTTGAGTATCTACAATTATCTCTAAGAAGAAGAAAAAGAGGGAGGATAATTCAAAGGTCGCCATCTGCACTAAACAAAACTCTATCAACTCCTCCACCTAGTAGACCTTTCATAAGGGTTCTAAGGCCAATCAGAATGGCACAACACAACCCATATGTCAACTTCACTAGTAGCAACCTATTTTCTCTCAATGCACAAAATCCAATCCTAGTTACAACATTGAATAACATTCCATACTTTACTGGAGAGAATCAGACCACTCTCGATGATCATGTCAAGGATATTGCTAATATTTGTGCAATCCATGAGATTGATGAGATGTAAGTTGCTGTCAAACTGCTGGCATATTCCTTCAAGGGGAAGGATTTGCAATGGTTCAGGAGCCTTGCTTCAAGCTCTATCCAAAATTGGAACCAACTCTGTATAGCCCTCCATGAGCAGTTTGGAGAAATGGGAGATAACTTGTCCCTTTTAGAATAATTGACAACTATCAAGAGAGCTCGCAATGAGCAGCTGACTGACTTCAACTTCAGATTTCAAAGTACTTGGAGAGAATTCCTATGGTAGTAAGGCCAATAGTAAAAGTTTCTTTCCTATATTACCTTAAAGCTTTAAATTCTGATATTTCTATGTTGATTCAATCCATGGGAGGCACAACTATCCCTCCTGCTTATAACATTTCCATTAGGGCTGAAAATTATTTGATTCAAGATGGTAAGCTAGCTCCTAGGCCTCCAATTCCATTGTATCCAAGTTTATAAAGTCCAAGCACTAGTCAAGCACCTAATTTAGCTCCTATTCCCACTCCTAGAAATCAGAAATCAAGTGAAGCTTCTACTTCATCTTCTAGTGCCTCAAATGAACTTCAAGAAGTCATGAAGCAGTTAAAAAATTTAGTTAATGAGCTGGTTAGACTCAAGAGGCAGCAAGCCCAAAGTTTTACACCTTCTTATCAGCCTAACAGGCAGCCATGTCAGCCTCAAAGACCACCCAATCCAGCTGTAAATCAAAATCAAGAAAGGCCTCCTACCAACAGACCATTTCAGCCCTATAATCCCAATGCTGCATCTACCTTTAAAGCACTAGTGCCAAGACAAAACAACATAGCTCAAGAGTATGATTGGTGTTTCCCATGCAATGAACCTCAAAACCAGCCTATGTGCTTCAATGGTTCCCTAAATCAAGCATTAATGGTAAAAAAAACTGATGTGGAGGGTGAAGCGAGTCAAGGGAATAACAAACAACAAGAAACACCCTAAGAACAATCAGTTCCAAATGAAACCACACTTGTAAACTGGCAGGAAGAAGAATTTTTTGGCATGAATAAACTAATCTCTCAAAGTGTTGTAGCCAACACAAGGTCAAAAAGAAGAAATTTGGGTGAAGGACAACCATTGGCTCCAAGTAATCCACAACCTTCTACCACTCCACAGACTGTTGGCAAACAAAATGTAGTTTCAAACATGCAAGGACTGCCCAGACTAGCTCCTAGACCAACTCAGATGTCAGTTGTCATTGCCCATGTGCAAGGAATGAATTTATAGGCCAAAGGGCGGTAGAGAGATGCCTCATCTCCATTCAACATCAGTGATCAGATGAAGAAGACAAATGTGAACATATCAATGTGGGAATCACTATCCATCCCAGGCCAAAGAGATTTGATACAAGCTCCCATGAAGGACTGGTCAACTTCAAATCAACAGGTCCAAATGTAAGAGAAGGTACTCACAAATGCTGCCCATCCTGAAGGGAATCATGGAGGACCGTAAGGTAAAATCTTAAAGCCCCCTCCATTCTATGTTTCATTGATCATTGGGGACCAATTAGTGCACAACTGCATGATTGATTCTGAGGCAAGTAGTTCAGTAATGCCCAAGCAAATAGCTGATCAGTTGGGGCTCCAATACGAAATCATATCCAAAGTGGTAATGCAATTGGATAGGACAGTAGTGACAACAGTAGGAGTGATTAAAAACATGAGTCTTACTTTGCATGCATGCCCCAACATTATTGTTTTGCAAGATGTCTCAGTGATAGATATTCCACCACTCTTTGCCCTATGTTTGTCAAGGGATTTTATAGCTAAGATTGGAGGTTACTTATCTACTGATTGGTCAAACATGTTGTTCAGAATAAGATATGAAACCAAAGCCACAATCATATCTGAGCCTATTGTAAACTTTCACATTGAGCCTCACACTGCAAGCCAAACCAATACCAACTGTCTAGCGTTTGATCAAGAAGATTATCCAAGCACTGATGAAGTTGAAACCAAGATTGGAAGCATCCCAAATTTGAATCTTGATGAATGGGCAAGCAAGGTGCATGCTTTTTATCCTTATCAAGAAATAGAAGAATCTGAGCTAGGATTTTATTATATGCATGAAGAAAATTATCCTATTCCTAACATCACCAAGCCAGACCACAAGGATGAAAATGAGGTATGGCAGTTGTTCTTTTATGGATCAAGAAGAAGAAAAGGTGTAGGAGGGGGAGATATGCTTGTTTCACCTCAAGGAGTTAAGTACTATTCAGCTTTTAGATTTTAGTTGCATGTTCTAATAACACTACTGAATATGAAGCTTTGATATAAGGATTGCATTGGTCAATCAAGAGAGGAATAAAGAACTTGCAAGTCCTTAGTGATAGTGAGCTGATTGTCAACCAAGTTAAGTGGCAACATGATGCCAAGAATGATCTACTCAAGTGCTACAAAAATAGGGTGTGGGACCTCATTGAAGATTTTGAGGGTTTTAGCATCAAGTCCATCCCTAGAAAAGAGAACCAAGCTGCTGACAGGCTTGCAGCAGTTAGAGCAGCCTTTGATGTTGTTGAAAGAATTAAGAAAGACAAAGTACAACCAAAATTTCAAGTGATTATAAGGCCTTCAGTGCCAGATAACAATGTAAGTTGGAAAGTGTTTGAAAATGATCAACAAATCATCCATTTCTTGCAAGAAGAGGCTGAGTTCTCAGCTAAAAATCTAGAAAAGTTAGAACAACAGTATGGTGATCAAGTGGTACAACTAACAACCAAAAAAATACCAAAGGTACTTGTTACTTTAGAGTCCATTTTCAATCCTAATGATTAGTTTAGGAAAGAGAAAGCAAACATCCAAGTCAAGGGAGAATATTTAGTGCCCATCTCTATGGAAGAAGGCAAGTCACTCCAAGTTGGTAGAGTGAAAACCAAGCAAGAAAGGCATGAGTTCATACAGCTTTGCCAAGAATTCCCTGATGTATTTTCTTGGAGCTATGAAGATTTGAAATGCTTCAATCCCAAGTTAGCTCAACACACTATTGAATTGGACCCAAGTGCTAAACCCATCAGGAAAAAACAAAGGCCAGTCAATCCGCACCTAGAGCCTCTCATTAGAAAAGAATTGAATAAGTTGATAGAGGCAAGTATCATATTTCCTATCAAGCATTCCATCTGGGTAGCCAACTTGGTTCCAGTTGGAAAGAAGAGTGGAGAAATCAGATTTTGTGTTGACTTTAGAAATTTGAATAGAGCATCTCTTAAGGATCATTACCCACTTCCTTCTATGGAGCAGATTTTACAAGTTGTTACTGGCTTCGAAAGGTTTTCATTACTTGATGGTTATTCAGGGTACAATCGGATTACGATGAAGGAAGAGAATCAGTTCAAGATAGCCTTCACAACCAAATGGGGGACCTATGCATATAGAAAAATGCCATTTGGGCTATCCAATGTGGGAGCTACATTCCAAAGGGCAATGGACATGGCATTCAAGGATTTGATTAACAAAATGGTGATAATATATCTAGATGATATCATTGTTTTTTCAAAAAATGCAGCAGACCATCTCTTTCATTTAAGACAAGTGTTCCAAAGATGTAGAAGATTTAGGGTATCCTTAAATCCTAAAAAGTGTATTTTTCTATCTCACGAAGGAAAGTTCCTTGGCCAAATTGTCTCCAAAGAAGGATTAGCAATTGATCCAGAAAGAGTTGAAGCCATAAGATACTACCATTTCCAAGCCACAAGAAGGCCCTCCAAAGTTTCTTGGGAAGGATAAATTTTGTTTGGAGGTTTGTACCAAAATTTTCAGCCCTAGTCAAGCCTATCACCAAGATTTTAAAGAAAAGCATAGCTTTCAAATGGACAGTAGAGGGCAAGGCAAATTTTTAAGAAATAAAAGAAGCTATCTCACAAGCTCCAACTCTCATTAACCTAGATTTCTCCAAGGATTTCATCCTCTATGCATTTGGAGGTGATGATACTATTTCTACAATTTCGGTACATCAGAACAAAGACAATGATGAGTAGCCAATTGCTTTCTTCAGCCAAATACTGGAGGACTATGAGGTGAGATATTATTTCATTGAGAAGCATGTTATTGTAGTGATTAGGATCTTGAAGAAATTTAAGCATCTAGTTTCAAACAACAAGGTTCAACTGCTGGTTTCTCACGTGGGAGTTAAAGACTTCCTCCTCAGTAAATACCTGAATGAAAAGAGATTAGGGTGGTTTACTCATGTCATGGAGTATGAAATTGAGATCAAAGTCACCAAGCTGGTTAGAGGAAAAGGATTGTGTGAGCAGCTGGTCTTGAACAAACAAACAAAAGCATACAAAGAGAAAGAGGTTGTTTTGGCATTGCAAGACAGCTGTGAACAAGGAAGAATTCAAGAAGAAAATGATGATGTCCTCACTCCTTGTTGGACCCAAGCTATAATGCACTTTCTACATACAGGACTATGCCCTCTAGAGATGAATAAAACAAAAAGGAGACACTTCAGATTGCAGGCTGTCCCATATGCCCTTGTTGATGTTGTTTTATTCAAAAGAGATGTGAATGGAGTGCTGCGAAGATGCATTGGTACAAGTCAGATTCACAGAGTGTTGGAAGAGTTCCATGGTGGATCAGTTGTGGGTATTTTTGCACCAAGAGTGACAAATCTCAAGATCATGAGGGATGTCTATTATTGGCCCAAGATTTTCAGTGACTGTTATGATTGGATCAAGAGGTGCAAGAATTTTACATTCTTCACAGGTAAGGAGAGACTAGCCACCCTTCCATTGCATCTAATTTTAGTTGACCAACCATTCATGCAATGGGGTTTTGACTTCATTAGAGTCATTAACTCAAATTCAAGCCAAGGATACAAATGGATTCTAATAGCAACATATTACTTCACCAAGTGGATTGAGGTAGTGACAATCAAGGAAGCAAATGAATCCAACATCCTAGACTTCTATGAAGGGATGGCAACAAGATTTGGCATACCTACTACAATAATATCAGATAATGCATTGGCATTCATTGGGTCCAAAGTAACTGAATGGGCTGTCAAGAATGGGATCTACCTAATCACTTCATCAAATTATTGTCCTCAGGGTAATGGCCAAGCTGAATCTATAAACAAGAACTTGTTAAGGATCATAAAGAAGACTCTTGATGAAAATAAGAGGTCTTGGCATAATAAACTGAAATCAGCCTTATGGGCAAATAGGATAACCCCCAAGAGATCTATAGGTAATTCTCCATTCAAGCTTGTTTATGGAAGAGAGCAAATTTTTCTCACGTCACTTGAGTTGCTGACATTGGAACTCATGAAGAAGTTGGAGTTGTTGGAGTTTGGGACCATGGAGGTTAGGTATGCATAATTGATGGAGCTCCAAGAGATCAGAAATTAGGCATCCCAAGCAATGGAGAAGGATCAAGCTTTGATCAAGAAGACCTTTTATATAAAGGCCAAGAATAGATCTTTCCAAGTTGGAGATCTAGTGTTAAAATGGGATACAAACAGGGAAAAATTGGGGAGGCATTCAAAATTTGATGCCATTTGGAGTGGCCCCAACATGGAAAGATGGGCATAAATTTTGGCCCTGTTTTTCCCTAATTTTCAGATGGGCATAAATTTTGATCCAGAGATTAGTTTCTCACGTTCTTTATATCAATAGAAATATGGTGAAATTATCTACATGATTCCATGCTCAATTTTGTGTTTTGGTGGATTTTGGAGAGATAAAATTGGAAAACGCCTCTGGCACATGGAAATCAACAAAACTGACATTTCAACCACCATTTTTAATGAAGTATGGCTCACATTCTCTCCCAACATGGTTAAAAATGTCAGGGAATGGACCTTTGAGGGTGACCATGTTGTTTTAATACCATTTGATTGGTGGTTGAAGCATCTTTCAGGTTTTCCTATGTTTCTCTCTCCTGAGCTCGAATTGGCATTGTAAAAGTAGAATGGGCTCATTTTTCAAATAGTTAGACATTTTTCTAGCTCTGCAACTTCCCTTTTCTTCCTCCTTTGGCATATTTGTGGAAAGTTTTACCTTTCCATTCAAATACATCATCTCTTTTGCCTCTTGGTCATTGTAATGCACTGTATTGGACCTGGGATGATAATGTATGCTATGTGATTAAAACATTCTCAATCCTTTCATATGCTTATCATTTTTCCTGATCCTTCATTACCTTTTTGAAATTTGTGCATGTTTTGTGTTGTATTTTCTTATGGATTGTGTATGTTTTGTAGTAGCAGGTGTCTACTACTCCTTTGGTGCATCACCTTATTTAGACTAGGTTTATTTTTTGTATTTTTCCAACCCTGTCCCCTTGGAAAAATTTGTTTAAATTATAGGTAAACCCTCTGCAGAATGTTATGCACACTTGAGTAGAGGATTTGAGGAACCAGCCTCTAATCTGGAGGATATTTTCTAGTCCTTACAATTCCCACACTTGTGTGAAAAGATCCAATGTTGTGTAATCACACTAGATGCTAAAATGTCAGACTAGAAATCTGACGAAACATCTAGAGGGTACTACTAATTTGCACTAACATTACCCAGACGTTTGAATTCTTCTCTACTAAACCTCTAGTGGAAGTACCATTAAAGGTCATAAAGTGCTTAACTATTGGGGATAGTGTCAACGCGGAAGAACTCATTCATGAGTTATTTGATGAAGGAGATTTAGGAGCACATTTTTTTGGAAAAAAGAGACAGATGCCATGTTACTTCAACATGCTTTCCTTGAGAAAGAAAAAGGAAAACTGATCTACTTAGTGGATGATAGAGAAGTAGAAAATTTGGATGTATACCATTCAACATGTAGGCTTGAGGTTTTGGATAGTGCAGACAAGGCCACACTTGCCTATCATGAGCCTATGAAGACAAAGAAAGTAAATATTAGATCAGATGCTTAGCCTAAGGAGGCCATAATTTGAGACTATTGGTCAGAATCTAAAGTGGAAAAAATCATTGAGTTACTATAGGATTATTAGGACTTATTCCCTTGGGGATACCATGAACTTAAAGGCATGCATAAATCATTAGGAGAAATGAAGATAAAGCTTAAGAAAGGTGTGCTCCCAGATAGAAATAGACCCTATAAGATGAACCCCAAATTGTGTGAAAATGTCAAAGAAGAGATTGAAAAAATGTTGAATTCAGGAATCATCAAGGCCCTAGACAAGTTAGAATGGGTTAGTCTGATGGTGATCAATATCAAGAAAGATAGTCAGATTGGGATCTATGTCGACTACAGGGAGCTAAATGTTGCATGTGTGATTGATCCCTTTCCTACGCCATTCACTAAGGAAATACTAGAAGGTGTTGTAGGGTGTGAAATCTATTTGTTTACAGATGTGTTCTTTGGGTATCATCAGGTTAGGATTTTCCAGGAGGATCAGGAAAAAACTACTTTTACTACTGAATGGGGCAACTTTTCCTTTTGGTTTGAAAAAAATGCCTACTGTATTTTTGTGCATACTTTTTCAGGCATTTAAATAGTTTATTCACAAATTCTTACATGTTTATTTAGATGATTGGATGGTGTGTGGATTGGTCAAAGACCATTGTGACAATCTACACTTAATGTTTGAAAGATGTAGATAGTTAAATATCTCTTTGAACATCAAAAAATGCATATTTGCTACACCATTTGGAATACGGTTAGGACACATAATCTGCAAGGAAGAGTTTTTGGTTGATCCAACTAAGGTTGTAGTCATTATCGACCTAAAATATCCTACCAGTCAAAGTGAGGTGTGTAGGTTCTTGGGTCATACAGGGTATTATAGGAAATTCATAAAGGGGTATGTTAAGGTCGATAATCCTTTGGAGGAGTTACTGAAAGGAAAATTTATGTTCCACTAGGAAGAACTACAACAGGATGCATTTGAGACATTAAAGGAGAAGCTTACCATTGTAACTATTCTACGTTTTCCTTCGTGGGACCAACCATTTCATGTATAGGTGGATACCTCTAGCATGACCATTGGCACAATGTTGTCTTAGCTTGGAAAAGGTATTATAGATAATCCTATTTTTTTTTCTAGTAGAAAGATGACTCTTGTAGAATAGAATTACATAACTACAGAGTGTGAAGCTTTGTTAATGATTTATGTGCTACATAATTTCAGATAGTTAGCTACACCATTTGTCTTTTATACAGATCACATGGCATTGAAGTATTTAGTAAACAAGACCATTTTACAGGGGTGCATATGAAGATGGGTACTCTTATTTCAAGAATTTGATTTCACAATTGTGGTAAAACCAGGGAAAAGTAATTATGGAACAGACAATTTATCCAAAATATAGTTAGGAGAAGAAGCACAAAAATTGAAGATACCATGCCAAATGCATAGTTATATAGTTTATAACAAGCACCATCAGAATTAGAGGACATTGCTATCTTTCTATGAACATGTATGGCACTAGAAGGAATGAAATCATTAGAGAAGCAACAACTTTCTATACGTGTGGCACCCTATATGTTGATTAGGAGTGACCTATACAAGTTATGCTGGGATGAAGTATTATGCAATTGTGTACTAGAACATGAATGCATAGACATCATGGAAGAAGCTCATGGTGGTATTGCAGGTGGCCACTATACAAGTGATGCCATTGCACACAAGATTCTACTCATTGGATTATGGTGGGAGGCCCTATATAAAGATTTTAAAGCATATTGCAAGGCTTGTGAACATTATCAACACCTTTAGAAACCAATTCAATGAGACGAGATGCCTCTAAGACCTATTACTAGTGCATAACCATTTGAAAAATGGGATATATATATTTTTGGTCCTATTTCACCAACTGTGCGCAGGACTGGATTACGCTATATCATTACTTGCACAAACTATTTGACAAGGTGGGTAGAAACAACACCTACAAAGGATTGTACAACTACTACAACAACCAAATTTATATGGAAAAATATTATTACAAGGTATGGATGTCCTCTGAGTTTGACTAGTGATGGGGGCACACATTTTTTGAATGATACAATAGGAATTTTATTGGATGAATTCATGATTACACACCATAAGACTACACCATATCATCATGAGGTAATTGAAACTGCTGAGGCTTTCAAAAAGATTTTGAGCCAGACATTGACAAAAAATTTTGATGTTGGGAGAAAGGATTGTGATGATAAATTATCTAGAGTGCTTTGGGAATATTGCACAACATATAAAAGGTTGAACAAAGCCACACCATTTAAATTAGTGTTTGGCGCAGAAGCAGTTCTTCTTATGGAATTCAAGTCACTGTATTTACATATTGCATGTGTTAGAGGTCTAGCTAATGAGCAAGCATTAGAAGAATGTATTGATAAGTTAATCAAGTTGGATGAGCGATGAGCAATGGCATGTTGGAGTAAAAAATAATAAAATTCCAAGAAGAAAACATAGCATGACATGCACATTTGGGATAAAAAGCTTGAGATAGGAAAAATGGTGCTTCTCTATGATTGTAAGTTCTTACGCCATCCAGAATAACTCAAGGTAAATTGGTTGGGGCCGTATGTTATCACTCACATACTTGAAACAAGTGCTTTAAAATTAGAGGTGCTTGATGGAACACTGCTACCTGGCACTTTAATGGGAGTAGGCTGAAGCCCTACTATAAATAAGTCTTCTTGGTGTTTGTAATAAGGAAGTGTTTCCATTTAGATTATATTTTCAATTCTATATTTCCTTAATGGATTTCCTTCTTTGTCGCTATGTTTTGTCCCTTTAGTCGGTGTTTTTATGTAATAAGCACATTTGTGCACCATAAGCTAATTAGTATTTGAAGAATTTTTATGCGTAGAGGACTGCACATGCCATTAGTGTGGGTTTTTTTATTGATATCTAGGTATAGGACTATTAAAATAAGTGGACATGAAAGGAACAAACTTCTACAGGTGCTATTCAAGTTAGAGAATTGTCAAAACAAAGATTGCCTCTGGAAATAAGGACCATAGGTGAATATGAATGAAGAAACAAGTATAACACAAGGTAAGAAGAGGCCATGGGAACTACCAAGGGAAGGCACAATGGTGAGGTACTCAGGTGCATGGAGGTGCACTGAAGAGAAGTTTGTGGCTAGAAGGTAGGAAGGCACGCTAGAAGGTTATATCTTGGGCGTGAGGATGTAATGCATGGAAAGAACCGAAATGGTCGATTAATGAGAGGATTATTTTTAGGTGAAGGATAAATAAATGCAATAACATTTTGAAAATATATATAACGATGGGATGCGAGTTCATTTTTACCATTGCAATTGCGAGAATTTGAAAAGACCTAAGTGAAAACGAGATGAGTGATTGTGTTGAGGTACATAGAGTGTGAAACCAGATGTGGAGAGAGGATTTATGCACAGGAGAAGCTTGTTTTCCCATAGGTGAAGGGTTTGAGTGAAGTAGATGCGTTACGAATGAGCTAGGGAACATGATTTTCACTAGGGAATAGAAATTTGAACTAGGGTTTTAACTTGCTTGTTATAGAGGATAGAAAGGATAAATTTTCAAATGGAACTGAAGAAAGCACCTACATTAGGAGTAAAAGGGAAGAAGAAGGTCGAAGTGGAATAAGGAATTACTCCCGAGATTAATTTCTCAGAAATGTAGTATCCAGAGGGCGTGATTGTGGGACAAGAATGGAATTCCCACATTCGTAAATGTAATATTAGTGATTACAACCATCACACATCAAATAATAATAAGGAATTAGATGCCTTATTGAGCACAAAAACAAACAAGTGCACAACAGAAGACATGCCAGTGTATGATGACACTGAAGAGAAGTTTTTCAAGTAGATTAGAGTCTACTAGTTGTACAAGCTTCCATAATTTGGAAAGTATGAACCATTGTATCGATGGTTCATGAGAAGAGTCCATGAGGCCTTCTTCTACTTCATCGGATGGAGGGTTAAAATCACAGCCACCTTGATTTCAACATTGACAAGACTAAGGGCCTCAGGAGCAGATCTAGAGAGTGACTTAACATATAAAACAATGACCTTGGATACAAGGAAGGATATAGGATATACCAAGGGTTAATGTGGCATGAACATTGATAAATTAAAGAAGTACCCAGCAGTACAAACATCTTCCCATCTTGTAACAAAGTTGAATGACCAGGAAAGGTGGCTGCAGGTGAATATAATGTGGCTGCACATTGCAAGAAAGATGTCTCAAGGAGTGGTCTACAACATCACGGATCACATAGAAAAAACATTCATTAAATAAGAATGTACAGGTGACGGAATTAGTTTTGGTGCTATTTTACTATCTTTGGTGTTTATGGAGATTGGAGTGCCTAATGGGCCAAAGGAAAATATTTGGGAGTACCCCACAGAACATAAATCTTTGGTAGAAATATTTGGTAAGTACTTATGCGAAGGGACCATGAGTGGGCCATTTAAATAGAGGGTGGAGATGTGTTATGATAGGCTCCACGCAGTGTTCAAAGAGGAGTGGCGCATACCCAAGGAGTTACCTTTGGTGGTAGATAATGAAGTAAATTTTGCAGTCTACCAATGTTTTTACATCACGGTATTTGCAATGAAGGATAGATATTTGATCCCTTGGTGCAAACTACCATATGCCTTCACAACATGCTACTTCTAGGCATCAGTTCACCGGTTCACATATGCACAGTACCTAAGCTTCATCATAGACAAGGTAGATTGTGATTATCACACTTTGATAAAATCATATGTATATCTAGGATGGACTGCCTACATTGAGAGGCTTATCTCAAATATAATAAGCATGAAGTTAGTAAGCTTGGCAGTAAGGGACGTTGGAGCAATGCTTGTGAATATTCAACTCAAGCCCAAGATGGAGAACAATAAATACATGGAAAATTATTTTCTGCTTCCAGGGCCACCTAAGGTAAGCATATAGTAGACAATGTGCCAACTCCATAGCCTACAGAGACCATAGTGGTGAATTAAGAGGAAGATGAATAAGAAGATAGTTGTGGCCTGGAGCATACAGGATGAAGGTAGCCTACGAACAAGGTAGAATCTGAGCGCGTGACTACACCACATCATGTGTAGGAGGAAGATGATGAGGACTTGGATGTAGTACAAGGAGAGTGATGTTTCAAAAAGATATTCAAAAGAACCAGAACCCAAGGTGCTACACCATAGTTAGTGCACAGATCACCATGACTCTCCCCACAAAAGGAGACAGTTGAGAAAAGATGAAGGAAGCTAAAGCTAATCGAGGAGGTGGAATATTCTAAGGAGAGTGCACCCAAATCTCCTACACCTCTATAGGACGTAGAAGAGCAAAAGGAAAAAGAAATGAAGGATGAAGAAGAAGGAGAAAAGGAGGTAGGTAGAAAAATGCAAGAGACTACTCAGAGCATAACAGAACAGGCTCCAAATATTGGTGCTCAAGTTCTTAAGGGGCCAAGATCAAAGAGGACAAGTGGATAATATACTGCACCAGTCATGGGCTACTCTGAGGACACAAGTAAAATTGTCTGTGCCTATTTCCAAAGCACGCTAGGCCTTAGGGAATTTTCCACTATGCTCATAAGGAAACAACTATCTTGGTCAATGCAGACACATATGGATGAACCAGACTTTGACATCTGTGAAGAGTCTTATGTATCCAAAAGATTGAAAAAGACACCTCAGGTAGGACATATAATAGTAAATCCCACTATTATGTCAGATGAACATGTAAGTACTGCCTTGGTAAAGGTATCAACAGAGGTGGCAAGGAGGAATGTGGATAAAGTTACAACTATTAGGGCACTAAGGGAAGATATTAAAGACAAGGATGTTGATATCACGCGCCTAAAATAAAAAAAATTCTTGGAGAAAAAAAAGAATGGGGTTATTATTGGCATGGTAGAGGAGGTCGGGGATCACATCCTCTAAGTAAGACCACACTTAGAGGCCAAGGTGCCCAAAAATTTCCCTTCGGCTATGCACTATGTGCAAAATTTGGTTGATATGGTACTTGAAGAAGGACTATCTAGGGTGTTAGCACCAAAAGACCCTAAACAGAAGGCAAAAAGGGAAAAGGCTATAGTGATTAGAAAAATTTCATCGTACGAGGAACTTCTTCAAACCCTTCGGGAGGAGTTGAAGAAAGTAGATCAAGCATTGAACATCTGCACAGCTCTGGAAGTAGTCATCAAAATAAGAAAAATGGTAGAGAACAATGAAGTCCTAAAATATATGAAGGATGAAACATTGGGGTGTGTAGTGATACTGGAAGTGGTGAAGCAAAAGTGTAAGGCCCTTGGAGTGGCCTAGGAGCCCCACAAAATAGATTGGATGAACTAGGGAATATTATAGCTCAAAAGATGGATCTGATGGAAGGGATAATTCCTGCAATGGCTAACATTATGTTAGTATTACAAAATGAGAATGGAGACATTACGTAGGATGAGATGGAATATATTACAATGAATATCCTAGAAAAGGCATAGGCTGTGCTGAGTGAATGAAATATGCTAGAGGAATAAATAAAATAAGAATATCGAAAACTTATTCTTCCATCTAAAGCAGAGGATACTACTGATTAAATCATTATTTTATATAGAAAATTCTTTACTATCTTCCATTTATATTATTTCTCATTCTTTAAGAATTCAAAAGGTAACCATTGTTGGAGTGGAAATGCAGTTAGTGTGGGGTAATGTTGAACAAAAAATGTATAACACTTAGCAGAAGGCATACAAAAGATTCACGCGAAAGAGAATAGTGTGTTCAAAGGTGCAGGAGGATCAGAAAGGAATCACATGAGGAGGTCAGAGACAAATTTAGGACTTAGTTATTTTCATGATTATGATCTATTTTTGAAAATTGGTGCATGGATCTCACAAACGGGATGAAGACTTGGGCGACACACATGAGATATTTTTGAAAGAGTGGCTATGGAGTGCTTTGTATGGGTGCAAGCTAAGAATATGATTACTACTTTTAGTTAAACTATGAGAGGTCTATTATTAGCATTCTTTCATGTAAGCCTATTATTGTAAATGTGCATGGCTATTTCCATCATGCGACCTAATTTTGGGATTAGATAAGTGGTGAAGAGAAATTCCTCACCCTTATAAATATGTAGTGAACTGTGTAATATAAAAAGAGGTATGTAAGAACTAGATTACTATGATAATATGTTGTCATAATTGTTACGTGCATGAGAATATGATGCTATTATTGTAAGAAGCTTCTGTGTATTACTATATTTAATATAATGGAGTGTATTGGCTGAATCAGAGTATTGAGTCCTGAGTATAATTGGTTCTTGCATGATTGATTTCATCATGGTTATCATTTAAAACTGTTATTCTTTAGATCTAGATTTGAACATGCACTTTAGAATGATGTATTAATGATGGATTTGAATGCATTAATTCTTCATCATTATAACATCCTACAAAAGTAACCCTAAAGAGGGGCTTGATACCTTTACGCACTTTGGGTGAGTGCTCAGTATTGACTGAGTGATGTACTAGCATTCCCGGGATTTTTCTGGTAGATTCTAGGCTGCATCAACACGGTTACTTTCTTGGGTGCCATGCTTTCTCTCAGGATAAAATACGAACTCCTTACTTTTCTCTGCTACTCTGCTACATTGCAAACTCAACTCCAAATCTCAAATCCTAGAATAAATCCTTCTATCTGTGTGCCCTAGCTGAAAACCATAACTAGGAAAACCTTCCATAAGACGATGCACCACAAATAACCTTTCCTCAAGCCTGTGGATTCCTTCCTTCTAGTTTGTAGATCTATTCTAGTCACAAACTTAAATTTCTCGGATTCTTCTTCCTTCACATGAATGTTTCTCTAGATGTTCTAGTTTGCAAGAGTGCTTCAACCTCATAATAACAAGATAGAATAATGACTAGATCAACCTTGTATTTATAGTTTTTATTTCCCTCCAACAATAAATTTTATGCCATCTACCAACATAATTTAACATTAAATGTGGCTTTTTCCGCTAAGCTAAATTTAAGATCTCTTACCCATTCACCCAATCCTGTGCGGAAAATCCTTTGTAACCTTTTGACATGCAAAAATCTAATCTGACCAAAGAATCTTACGCGCACATCTATAGTGCCAAAGGAACTTCTTCTTTCCTTTACCCAATTTTTTCCCTCGCCTACCTCATGTTGTTCCTACGCTCTTCATGCTTTATACGTGGTCTTTGTTACAACTTTCTTGACACAATAATTAATTATCCACCATTTTTTCATGCACTTTCACAACCTTACGTGCTTCCTTCTAATGGGACACACAACTTGAATTATATGCCTATACTTTGGTTTGCATTACTCCACCTCACACTAAAATAGATGCGTGGTCCTTTGCGAATACATAACCTTAGAAAAAATAAAGTCATTACCAGCGCACAAGGCACAAAATGAAACAAAAAGATGGAAATAAGCTTTGAGAAAGGGAAACACAAGAAAAGAAAAGCCTAAAGGGAAATTCTAAGCTAACTGGCAACATTTCCTTATTAGAAACACCAAGAAGACTTATTTATCATAGGGCTTCAGCCTACTCCCATTGAAATGGTATGGTAACCTTGTCCCATCTAGCACTTGTAACTAGAAAGCTCCTGAATCAAGAATGTACAAGATGATGTAGGGTCCCAACCAATAGAATTTTAACTTCCCAGGATGGCGCAGATATTTGGAATCATACAACAACACCATATACCAAACCTCAAACTTCTTGTTCTTGATATGAAGATCATGTCATGCGTTTTGTCTTGATTTTTCTGTCTTTTGGCTCCATCTAGCAAGTGATCACCTTTTGTCTAACTACACCAACTTATCAATCATTTCTTACAGCTCTTTTTCATCAGCTGACCCTCCTGCAAATGCTATACGTAACGATGGTAACATGAATTCAACTAGAAAAACAGACTCCATGCCAAACACCAATTGAAACAGTGTAGCCTTCTTCAACCTCCTGTAGGTTGTCCTATATTCCCATAGAATAGATGATACTTTTTCATCCCAATATTGTCTTCCAACATTGAAAATATTAATTAACATGTCACAAATCTTAGGGGGTAGTCTTTTGATGGGCCACTATAGATTATGCTAATAGAATCTTGGCCATTTCATTGAGAAAATGTGTACCTCTATCACTTGTTAAGCTTAAAGGACAACCATACCTATTGATTATGTTCTCCCATAAAAATCTAACAGTTGTCACTATAGTGCAATCCTTTGTAGGCCCTTCCTCTTCCCAATGTGTTAAGTAATCAGTGTAAGTAATGATATACCATGAATCAATCCTTCGCGTGAATGGAGAAATTGGTCCTTCAAATTTGATTGCCCATTTTTCAAATGGTTCAATGTTGGCTATTGGTTGTAAGGGAATTTCATCCCTCTTTCCAGGTTTTCTAAGGCACTGGAAATGGTCATAAGCCTTGTAAAACTCAATACAATCCTGGTAGATGGTTTCCCACAAAAGCCATGTTAATAAAATCTTCTGCATGGTAGCATTTCCTGCATAGTTTCCTCTCACAATCCCACCATGTGCTTCCTCCATAATTTCCACACGCTCATGTTCCAATACACATCGGTGTAGAAAATCATCATGACCTAACTTATATAGGTCTCCACTAATCAACATGTAGGGTGTGGCGCGTATAGCTAATGAATTTCTCTCTAGAGCCTTCATCCCATCAGGTGCCACACCTATTTTTAAGAACACTATGATATCTTCCAAGTCTGAGGGTGTGCGCGCCATAACCTAAATAGTTGTGCATCCAACATGGTATCCTTAATGCTTTGTACATCCTTCCCTGAGTTAATCCTTGATAAGTGGTCAGGTCCTAAATTACTTTTTCCTAGTTTTACAACCACTATGAAATAAAAATCTTGGGATAATAGGACCCAATGGCATATGTGCCCTTGTAGAACAGGATTGTTAACTAAGTATATCAATGCCATATGGTTTGTGTAGAAAATAAATGGTGTTACCAACAAATACTACCTGAGCTTATGCAACACGTAGATAATAGATAATGCTTCATGCTCAGTAGTTGTGTAATTCTGTTCTGTTGGTGTCAAATTTCTACTTGCAAATAACAAGGGATGATCAATAATTCCCTCACTACGTTGTGTTAGTATTGTTCCCATAGTTTTCCTTGAGGAATCAACATGCACATGTAAAGGCTTATCCAAATAAGGAAAATGTAATATGGGCATTATGACAAGCCTATCCTTTAAAGTGTAAAATTCCTTCTGCTATGCCTCTCCCCAATGAAAGGCACTCTTGTGTTTTAAAAATTCCTCCAAAGGTGTTACGATCTTCACATACCCCTTGATGAATTTCTTGTAATACCCCATATGCCCAAGGAATCCACACATTGTGCTTTGACTAGTACGTTCCCCTAATACCACAATAACTATAACTTTGGTGGGATCTACTAGTAAGCCTTCTTTGCATATAATATGTCCTAACATGGTTCCAAATAGAGTAGCAAAGACACATTTCTTAATGTTGAGGGATATTCTCAATTGTCAACATCTCTCAAACAGTAGCCTCAAATTGTCACAATGGTATTTCACCAACCCATACATAGTCCAGTTATCGAGGTAAACTTGAAGAAACTTATGGATGAAGTCCTGAAATGCTTGTATCACGATGTGTGAGAACAGAACAGGTGCATTATTCAATCCAAAATGAATAACTATGTAGGAAAAAATTCTCCATTCAGTGGAATTTTTTTTCTTTGTTTGGTCTTCCTTTGCAATCTTGACTTGGTGATACCCTGAGAACCCATCCGTGAAAGAGTAGACTTTGCGCTTGGCTACTCCCTCCAAAATTTCTTTAGTAAAGGGGTTGGGAAAGGATCGATGACACATGCTACATTCAAATCCCTTTAGTCAACACAAATTCTTATCCTCCCATCCTTCTTGATACTAATGACCATTGGGCTTATCCATTATGATTCTTCCACTGCCTCAATGATACCAGATGTTATCATCTTGTCTATTTCTTCCTTGACCTGTACACATAAATTTGGATTCATCTAATAAGACATCTTCTAGATCGGGTGTGCACCTTCCTTCAACTTGATCTTCATCTCCCCTAAGGAATGGTGGACACCTTTGAGTTCATGATACCCATGAGGGAATAAATCTTGGAACTCACGTAATAGATCAATGACCCTTGAAACTTCTTTTTCTGACCAATAGTCCCCTATGATAGCTTCCTTAGGTTTTTTTGCCGTCCTAATGTTAACCATATTGTTTTTCAAGGGCTCATGGTAGATGTGTGCTTGCTCATCAGTGTTATCTATGAATTTACATGTATGTTCAAGATGGCTAACATCCAAAGTTTCCATTTCTTCTTTGTCTACTACAGAGACCATTTTTCATTTTTCTTTTTCCATGCACGCACTCTCAAGCTGTACTTCCTATGATTATTATTCATTTAGGTGCACTCCCAAATCAAGATCACCTATAAAATACAGTATCCAATACTTTGTCATAGCACTATCCCCCATCGTAAGGTGCTTGATTACTTGTAACACCTTATCTACTGATGGCTTGGTACTACTATACTCAAAAACTTGAATGAGATCAGCCGCTAACTCCTGCTAATTACCTATTTGAGGGTGCATCTCCGAATGAATATACCATACACGCGTACAACCTTGTAATGTGGAATATAAATTATGTACCCATAAAAAAGGTGGTAAAACTTCCGTGCTTCCCATCTAGGCCTTCTCACATGCTTGGATATGAAATGAGGTAATCTCTTTACCATGGTAGTCTTGTATGACCGTGGGCACATTACTCATGGATAACCCTACAGAAAATGTGATCCTTACCTCATGACATTCTAGGAGGCTCTCCCAATGTGTAGCCCACCAACGTGTTGTGGTTCTAAGTAGATTATAATTGAGAATTCCCCTTCACTCGTCCTTTTTTTCCACTAAGCCTCCATTTCTCGCAAGAAAATTTTAGGGTATGCTCCTATAGAATAACTTGGCAACTTCTTTCCTCCTAGGTGTTTGACTAAGCATGCCTTCGTTACCCTTATTAAAAATCCTCTCAACTGTCACCCAATCAACTCATAAGTCCCATGTGCCCATTTTTTGCATGCCATGCTAGTGGTATCACTCAAGGACTGAGCATATTCAAATTAGATAACTCCCTCCATGGGATAAAGTATCTCAATATCTCTGATGAATCACACATAGATTCTATCAAGGACTTCCTCTCCTAAGGGCTCAATATAGGGTGCTAACTTCCCATCTATTAAAGGGATAATCACCCTTTATTCCTTGTTCTCAAAGCTGATATACCGTTTGTTAAAGCACATGTTGGCATTGTTCTTGTAACACCATGGGTGCCCAAGAAATGCTAGAAATTTATCTGCCTCAGAAAGTGCCAAGACTTCAAATTCTCCAGTGAACTTGGCCCCTTGAATGGTGATAACTACATCCTTCGAGACTTCAATGGGCAGTTCCTTAGTCTTTTTTACCTTATATGACACATTCAAAGATGGTTGTAATGTGGGCCTTCCCATTTGATGCCAGGCATCTTAGGTAAGAACATTGACCTCTACTCCTGTGTTGATGAGGATATTACTCATAAGCCATTCATCAACAACCACTTTTGAAGTAATCTCCTTATCATAGTCAAGGTTGTGAGGAGGAAGGTTTGCATGCAAAACTTTCCTTTTGCACTATGTTCCAGCATGTGGTACCTTCTCCCTCAGCCATTCTCCTAGTAATGGAATAATATTCTCTTGCCTTAACATCCTACATACTTCTTTAACTTCATTCAAGTCACCCATTAGAGCCTCAACATTATTCCTTTGCTCCAACTACTTTGATTTATCCTTTAGACATTGTATCTCCCCTTTCACACTCTAAATTATGTACCATGTACCACTTCCTCTCTTGAAACTAGTGTCCTTTGTCTTAGCATCTACTTGGAATTTGTGGCCTCTTCTCACATCATCACCAGTACAGGTTCTATCCTTGACTCACGCACCACTTGTGGCATCCACCATGAAACAACTTTCTTGATGCTCACCATCCCAGTGCCTTTGTCTTTTCGGTGCTGCTGGTTCATATTCTCATAAATATCTAGACACTCTTCATACTTATGTTTATTTCCACACCATGAGCATTGTAATAGATCATGACATTCACATTTGTAATTCTCTATAGATCCACAATTATAATAGGTTCCTCTCGGGAATTAACTTCATCCTCCATCGTGGTTATTGTGACCACAAAATCCTCTACAAAAACCTCTTCCACGTGCTCCTCCATCTACACAACCTTCATAATGATGATAATAATCCTTGGAACTAATTGCAAGGCTAGTCTAGAATAGGATCTGATCAATCAGTCTACAATCCTTGGTATCATGGGTCATAGAGGTACAAATCTTACAATAGCAAGAAACATTATTTTAGATTGCACACTATATTACAAGACATCTACTTGCATCATGATCCCCATAAAATATATCATAGTCTAATGCTACAGTGCATACCAACTTTCAAGGGAAATTATCCTTTGCACTCCCTTCTACTTCATAGTTTGTACATCAAATCCCACTACAAACCTCATGCGTTGAGTTTGTAGAAATTTTTTCTAATTTGTTGGCCATTGCAGCAATTTGAGCCTCCAGAAAAGGACTAACACTAGTATCAATGCTCCCAATGACCTCAGCACACAAGGTAGCTTCTAATGCCTCGTGTGGGTCTATGAAAGTTTTGTGTGATAGAGCCCTTCTAATCGGTGTTATCAATCCTCCAAAAAACCATTGAGCATGTTGAGAAGTATGGATGTCATAAGATAGTTTTGACAAGAGATTCTTGAAATGCACATCATACTCTCGCACACTCTTTGTCATTCCCTGCTAGATCTCCTTCAAAGCATTGATGCTCTTCTGCTCAAACTTAGGGATATGGAACTTTTCTAGGATGACATTCTTCAACAAAGTGTAATATACCACCGTCTGATGGGGTTCATACTTCCTATACCAACTATACATGTACCCTTGTAATGTTGTTGTAAAATGACTTGCCTTCCACTCTGGGGTAGTGATACCTTTCACACGCCATAGTAATTCACACTTGTGCACATGTTTTATGGAATCTTCAATACCCCTATAGTCTGGTAAGTGCAAGGAAATCTCAAAGAAAACTTGTGGAGGTGGTTGAGGCCCTTTTATTCCTAATTCAGAGCCTTGGTTTCCTCCGGTATTTCCTCCTCCACTAGATCCACTGGATCCATTAGGTCCTGTTCCTCATAATCCACCAGATCCACCTCTTGCAATCATAAAATTTCCTGAAGTGGTCACACCAAGTGTTCCCAACATCCCACTAAAATACATGCTAATGGTTTGTGATATCATCCCACGCCATTTCCAAACATGATACCCAAACCTTGTGTACTTGCATGTTGTCAAAAAATTCCTCCAAATACTAGAATTTTCTACACCGCCATGGATGTTCCAAATGAGAAGTTATATCTCCTAGGAACATATCAATTACTCCCACCGATGCTAAATGGGTTAGCAATACTTCTTCCTTGATCGGGAAAACCAAGTGCTAGGGGTTGGTAGCCAAGTGGGTTCAGATGTGTGCTGACGAATCTCCTTTCTCTATGTAATGAAATATAATCAGAAGCTAAAGGGGCTTATCTCCTGTGATTTCCAAGATGGGATAACACATACTGCTCAGGTTTGACATCCTCTATGTGAACCTCAACTCCTTCCCACAACATCTTCCTCCATAGATCCATCACACTTTCGACCTCGTGTTGTGTAGTCATCTCCCTTTCACGAGCTTTGTTAAACTTGAGTCATCTCTCCTCCCTTTCCTTCTCAGCCATAACATCCACCATCTTCCTCCACCCTAGCTTCCTCTCCCAGTGCTCAAATAATCTTAGACAACCATGGGTAATACCTCTAAACTCAAATTAATGACCAAGATATTCATAGCTAAAGGAATAACATGCAAAAATGATCCTTTGGGATCCCTCAAAAACTCAAACTCAGCAACTTCTAGGAAAGAATACATAGAAATGGCATATTCAAGAGTATAACTGGTCAGCACTCCTTTCCACCAGTGATCAACAACACACTTCCAAGTTATATCTACATCCTAAAACCTATGATAGTCATCTTGGGTCCATACGTGTGGTCTGTAGTACCATCTTGATCTAGATGCATATGCTAAAAGCTATTCATATAGTTCTACTAGAAAAAAATAGAATAATGTCTCATAGAACTCATGGTATAGGTTCTCTTTTACCCATCTATGTGCATTGAACTTAGGTCCAATGTTGAATCTTTGAGAAAACTTGTCCTCTGTGCTCTTGAACCATGTTTCAACATTTTCCAAGGTCAGAAATTCTGTCATCATGCACCATAAGGATGAAGATGCATGCCATTTCTCAAAATAACTTTGAAAAGAGGTCATGGCAAAGGAACCAATATGTAGTCATTTTTATACCCTTAGACCAATAGTCTAATCCCATGTGTGTTGGCATATCACCCAATGGGTGGTGGGTGCTCACTTGAGGCATGCGTGGGAACCGAGTCTCTCCTTTATGTGAGTTTTTTGAGAATGCATCATCTTATGATAGGTATTCAAGTGTAAGTGAATAAAAAAGAACCATACATCATTCTTAGAACCTAGGATGAGTTGTCATCTCAGTACATCTAGAAAAGAGAAATAACAACATCATATGGAAATGATTCATACAAAAAGGAAATGCATAAAGATTATACTCATAAACAAATATATGCCTTAAAACAGAGCCTTCCCTTTCTATTAACATGTTCAATAATTAACATTACATACCTTAGAGTCGTAATAGACCCTCATATAATAATGCAGAGCTAAGTCATGCATAAGAGCTACACTATGTTCATCACATTACAAAGAATAATGAAAACCCATCCCTCTAAATATGCCATCACTCCTATATTTTCTCTAATCCCATCCCATATAATTCTTCATTATATTTCTGCATAGCTTTGCCTCTCTTCCACTAGTCTACGACACTAATCACTCTCTATCTTGTGTTAGTACACATACCCCTTTGCCCTTTCTACCATCCATGTACCTCAATATATAGATTTCCTGCCTCCACCGCCATTCCTTTTGAGGTAACAGATTGAATGCCAAGTGTCCAAGTGGTTCTCCAATGGAGCATGCATCCTTTGATCTGAACTCTCCACTCTATGTAATGATTCTCTTCTGGAACCTTCCATCGCATGCATAGAATATTTCCTTTTTGATCCTATAGTCACTAGGATGGCACCTTATCCATTCCACATGCTATAAGGTCATGATTTTCTCATGTGCTTCGTGGGATGCTAATATGGCTAAGTCCAAAACTTGTCTTGCCTTGCACGCATGTGCCATGCATTCTGCAAAACCCTGCTAGAACCTTTCCCTGCATTCCCTTCTTCAAATAGGTCCTGTAGGCCCATGCACCTTCTTTTACTTGGCCAATATTTAGGGGCCCAACAACGTGTATTAAACTCAGGTCCATTATTAAATATTTGAGAAAACTCATCCTCTATGATTTTAAACCATGCTTCGACATTGTCCAACGTAAAATGATTTTTCATCATGTACCATTCTCACAAAAAATTTGAAAAGAGGTATGATAAATGGAACCAAAATGTAGTCTCTAATCACTACTTACCTCAATAACCATTCCCAAACGCACCAACATATCATCCACTTTAGAATGGAAGCTCACCCAAGGCATGCGTAGGCATTGATCCCCTCCTTTATGTGAGCTTTGTGAGAATTTTTTTCTTAACATGAGGATGTAATATAACCAAAAAATGAGTGAATCCATTCATGGAATTTAATATGTAAGCATTAACTCCTATCCTAATGCACCCGAGCATAGAACAACATGATCAACTCAATGTAAGTAGAATCAACCATGAAATAACATTAATAAAACCTGTAACATGCATATGAACATAAGTAAAATGCACAGATCAAGATCCATCACATAAGTGTTTTAGAATCACTTCATTATATTAATTAGCCAAAATATGGTAGCTAAGATAACATCAAAAGAGTCCCATTTATGGAAATTTTCACACTAGAAAATCTTTCTTTACATCACAAATCTTTTCATTACACATTACACAATATCACAATATCTCTCACTCCATATCATTTCTTAATTCTACATCCATCCTTACTTATCTATCCTTATCCTCTATGAAAACCATCCATTCTTTTAGAATAATCATATATCTTCTCTCTTCACCACTCATCATTATCTTCTGCAAAAGCCTGAAGGAATCAATTTATGATTTCTCTACCACTACCCATGAATATGCCATATGTCATCATGTGTTTCTGTCAATTGAGTGTCATTAACATACATGTGCCAACTAATCCTTAACAACCTCGACTCCTCATCCTTTCATGATAACTGTATTGATGCCTTGGAATATCCTTTCCTTGAGTTACAAGTCTCCATGTCTTATCCACATCTGTATCTGGTCACTTTTCCTTTTTTTCCCTACGCGTGTCTTTTCTTTCTATCCAAGAATTACTTCTACATGTGCCACAATGATTTATGCCTTAGGTACTTAGTTACTTTAGGGGCCTAAAAGGTCCCAAGGGAAAAAAGTATCTTGACAAGTCTCTTTCACTTGGCGCCAAAGTTGAGGAAATTTTTAATAATCTGGCTTCTTTGGAGGAGTCTATTAGGTACATTATAAATAAGAAAATTTATCATTTGGCCATGCACAAGGCCTTCCTATATTTCATTGAAATTCAAGTCAAACAGGTGTGCAACCTCAACAATATTCATCCTTGAATATGGAAAGGTGGAAAAGATACGAAACTTGCTACTTCCACCATCAATATGAATGAACCCTCATAAATCACTACCTTTAATCTCTTTAATTCTCTCTAGAGGAGGTCAAAAACTATTTTTTACAAGGTGATCAAGTGAAGGATTTCGAGATTTCTTCTTTGTTGTCTATTTTTCTTGTTTCTTATGGGTTTGAGGTTACAATGGTATTGTAGTGTCAATGTTTTCTTACTTCATTCTGGAATTATGTTTCCTAGTTATATTCTTAAATCCTTTTTTGGCTTCTAAGCCCTTTTGCTCTGGGGTACAGTCCCTAATTTTTAAAAAACCACTATTGTAACTTTGAATATCTGGTTTGTGAAAATTCTTTTTTTGGGGTATAGTCACTCCCAAAAATAAATTACCAATAATAAAAAAATGTATACTTAGGACTAGGACATTAAGAGGCATTGATTTTCATTCCATGTTGTGAAGGGTGATTGAAAATTATGGTTAGAAAAAAAATTATAGCGTGTTTTTCTAGCCACTCACTGGGGGTAGTGAAACTTTGGTTTTAGAGTCTTGGTTCAATCCTATTGCCTTTTTGTGTTCACTACCTTTCTAAGTTATATTATTATTTTTTCCTATTTCATGCCAAAATTAGAATTAGAAAGGACAAGGGTAACATCTAGTAGTGGAAACACTAATGATGCCACTAATGTCAACACCATTCCTAATATAGATGATTATATTGTAAGATAATAATAGAAAAGTTAGATCAAATGCTTGAATTATTGAATAATAACCAAGATTAGCTTACATCTCTTGAGAAAAAGGTTCAAGATAGATAAACAAATGAGTAACTAGATGAAGAGAAAAATCAAGAAAATGATGCTAAACATGGTGATGAACAAAATGAGTAAGTTATGAAAAATGATCATGATATAACAACAAAAAAGGTTCCCAAAATAGAATGTTTTGAAATAGAATTGGATAAGTATATTAAAAGAGTTATTCAACTAAAGTACACAAGAATAGTACTAAGGGATGGAAATGAAGTGTGTCTTATTGAAATGGATAAGTACTTCGAGATTCAAAAATTATAAGAGGAAACAAAGGCAACATGGGAAACATATTAGATTTTAGGTAACCATCCATTTGGTGGAACAATAATAAGGATGATAAAAATTTGAGTGTTGAGTACATAAGAGTATGTATGAATTGATTTAGGAAAAGATAGTATCCAAAATTGTATTCCAATGGAAAATTGGGTGAACTTGACTAAAGGAGATCTTATAGATTCTCAATACTTGGATAATTTCAAAAAAATTCTCAAGTATGTACCCTAGTACCACAAGGATGAGTAGTTATGAATTCACAATTTGATTATGGTGTTGAATCCTTATATTAGACCTATGTTATAATTCCATTGGTTGAACACCATGGATGATCTTGTTGAAAAATAAATGAAGTGGTATAAAAGTTACAAGTAATTTTTGTTTCTATATAGGATTATAAGGCCCCAGTGACTGGAATAGGTCAACATACTACATGATTATTCAAGAACAACTTTAAAAAGTTTTAAAATAATGGAGGAAAAAAATCAATTCATAATTGGAAATAAAATAAGATGGGGACCACATCTAAAGAAAACAATAATTAAAGGAATCAACCAAATGGAAACAATGACAACAATCATAATAAGATTACAAGAGAAAATTTTCCATGAAAGAAAGGTCCAATAACATGATGGTTTTTAAGTAGGAAGGGGATCATTATGCCACCAATTTTCCCCAAAACACTACTAGAGGACCTCCTTAACAATCTTAGAGTTAGTAACACATACATGCAATAGTTGAAAATATTCAATCGGATTTATATTCAAATCTATAAGAAGTGTCAGATAAATATTTTTCTAATTTTGTTTCTATTTTAATTGATATTGGAGCTACTAAATGATTTTTTGCACCTAATTTATTGTTAAAATTTTCTAGAAAAGCTAATTATATGTAGAAAACATGGATATTTAACTATGACAATAATATGGAAAGGAAAGTAGAGAAATTTCTATTTATAATTGAATTAGAGTTACCATGTTTTACAAAAGAGGTGAAATTTTATATAGTACCCTTAGGATCATATTATGCCATTTTAGGGGTGAATTAGTTATGGAAAAATCATGCTAAGATGGATTTTTGTACAAAAACTGTAACATGACAAGATTGTAGTGGTAAGTATAAGATTTTGGAAGGGATTCAGAAAATGATGAAGTTGAGGAAAATTTCAGTTATGGAATTGAAGAAAACACAAAGAATTAGTATTATAATGTATGCAGTGCACATTGGTGATTTAGGTGAAGAAAAATAGCCTACATTAGAGGACTACCCATTTTTATAGGATGTTAGTGATGTATTTCTAGAGGAATCGCTAGGAATTCCTCCACATGGAGAATTTTATTTCTCTATAGACATCATTCTAGGATATGAGTTGAATTCAAAATTACCCCATTGAATTACTACCATTTATTTGTTTGAATTAAAGGCATAATTGCAAGAGTTTCTATCTCAAGGATTAATCTATCCTAGTGTTTCACCTTGGGTAGCATCAATAATTTTCATGAAAAAGAAGGATGTAACACTCAAAATTTACATTGATTATACAAGGTTAAATAAGGAAACAATAAATAACAAGTATCCTTAACCATGCATTGATGACCTTTTCAATCAAATGCAAGGAGATACTATGCTTTCAAAGATTGATTTGAGATTTGGGTACCATCAATTGATGATCAAGGAAAGTGGCATACCTGATATAATTTTTTACATAAGGTATGACCATTATGAGCTCATAATTCTTCCTTTTTGACTAAAAAATGCACCAACAAATTTTTATGAATTTGATGAGTAATGTGTTTAATGATTACATATATGGGTTTGTGTTAGTTTTTTTGGATGATATATTGAATTATTCACAGATAGAAGAAGAGAACATTTTATATTTACATTTAGTTTTGCAAAGTTTGAGACAACATAAGATATGTGCTAAGTTTTCAAAGTATTCTTTCTTCCAAATAAAAGTGTACTATTTGGGTCATGTTATATTAGCAGATGGAATTGTAGTTGACCCGATCAAGCTAAAGGCTATTATGGAATATCCTAAACCTAGGAATGTGTACAAGGTATGCATTTTCATGTGACTTGTAAGGTATTACAAGACATTTATAGAATGATTTTTAGTAAATCTCAGTCCTATTACCTCATTTCAAAAGAAAGGGAAGAAGTTTATGTGGATAAAAAATGGGAAAAAACCTTTCCAAATCCTTAAGGAATAGTTGGCTACTGCACCCATTTCAAAATTTACATATCCTAAAGAATAATTCATTGTGTTAACATGTGCATTCGTTGAAGGTTTTGGAGGTGTTTTAATGCAGGATAATTGGGTGGTGGATTACAAGCCTTGAAACACTAGACAAAGAGAGTTTAATTATTCTCTACTTAATCTTGATCTCATAGCTATAGTACATGCTTTATAAATGTGGAGGCATTAACTTCTGGTAAATATTTTTGGGCTTAATATATACCATTTAAGATTACAATATATCTTCACTTAACCTAACTCGAATGCATGACAATAACATTGGCTATACTTTTTGAGTGAATATGATTTTGATATAAGATATATTAAGGGAAAGGAAAATAGAGTAGCACATATCCATAGTAGAATATGACATATAATGGCCATGGAATATATGAGGACCACTTTTACAAAAATAAATTTGAGTAATCTATCTACAAATACTTTTTATGGTAAGGTTAAATATGCATTGGAGACCGATAGTTGGGACAATAGATATGAGAGTTACCAATTTAATAGAGATAGTCTTCTTAGATTCCACGACAAAATATATGTGTTGGAACTCAATATATTAATAACCATAATATTAGAGGAGACACACAAGGGTCCTTATTTAAGTCAACTAGGTGTATTGAAGATGATGGTTGACCTAAAATAATTATATTTTGGTTGGGGATGAAAAAGGATGTCACAAATTTTATTTTAAATTGTTTGGAATGTTAGTTGGTTAAATTTGAACATGTTCTTCTAGCTAGGTTGTTATACCCACATGAACCTCCCAAATGGAAATGGAAAGTTATAAATATGGTTTTTTTCCAAGGTCTTTCAATGTTTAAGAACAAACATGATGTTATATTGGTGGTTGTGGATAAATTAACTAAGGTTTCCCATTTCATTCTAGGAAAATTAAAATATGATGCACTAGTTTTGGAAAGGAGATTCATTAAAGATTTTTTTAAGTTACATGGAGTGCCAAAGAATATTATCTTAGATCGAGATACCTGTATGAAGTCAAGGTTTTGGAAAAACTTGCACTCTTCCTAGGAACAAAATTTAATTGTAGTACTTCTTATCACTGAAGACAAATAGTAAAATAGAAAGGATGAACTGAGTTCTAGAAGACATGTTTAGGATGTACATATGGATTAAATTTAAAAATGGTAATATTACTTACCATTGGTTGATTTTTCTTATAACTCGCACCATTAAACATTAGGTATGTACCATTTTGAGGATTTATATGGAAGAAAATATTGTATACCTAGTAGTTGGGATTAAATTTATGATAGGCTTATTATAGGTCCTAACATTTATAAGAACATGGAAGATCAGGTAAAACTGGGTAGACAATACTTGTTTGGGGATATAGATATACATAAGAGTAGTGAAGATAGGAAATGGACTCTAAGAGAGTTTATAATGGGTGACAAGGCTTTTTTGAGAGTTAGACCAAAGAAGAGTTCTATTATGTTTAGAATTTATTATAAACTATCATCTCATTACATTGGAAAATTAAATGCTCTTGAAGAGGTTAACTGAGTGACATATAGACTTACATTACCTCTAGCTCTATCTTGGTTACACAATGGTTTTCATGTATATGTTTTAAAGGATATAATCCAGATGAGTCTCATGTCATTAATGGTAAATCTGTATAGTTTAAGGATTCGAGAGTGGTTCTGGTCAAGCCCTTAGGTTGCTTCAGGATTGCAAGATTCACTTGCAAAATAGGGAAATATCTCAATGCAAGGTCCACTGAGACCAATATTCAGAGCATAGTGCTACATAGGAGGACTATGGTGAAGTCCACATAGTATACCTACATTTATTTCATTAGTTGATTTAATTTGATATTAATAATATTAATAAGAACAAATGAAACTCATATCCTGGAATGTTAGGGGCCTAAAGGCTCCTTAAAAACAAAGGATGGTGAAGAAATAGCTTTACCCATCCAGTGTAGATATTATTTTAATATAGGAAACTAAAATGAAGGAGGATTATTTCCACACTTTTTTCCTCGAAAATTGGACATTATGGAATTCAACATGTTTCAACGCCTTTAGATCCTTAGGTGGGTTAGGGATCTTATGGAACAAGAACTCGTGCTCATTAGAAACCATTCATTTGGCTTGTAACTAGATTGATTTTGAGGTGAAATAAATAAGTGAGGATATCAAATTCTTACTTTTTAATATATATAGAACTAACTATCCCAAACGGAAAAGGACCACTTGGGATGAAATGAGTAACTTTTTGGAATCCTAGCTAGGATACTATAACATCTTCTTGGGGGACTTCAATGCTACACAAGATGAAAAATAAAAGAAAGGAGGGAAGAACATAGAAACCCAATCCCAGAAGGATTTAAATAACTTTGTTGAGGAATGCAATTTGATTGGTGTCCCAAATAAAGAGGGTAGTTATACCAGGATTAACTGTAAATAATTTTTTGTAATATATCTATTAGAATAGATAAATTCCTCATCTTAGAAGAGTGGCTATGGAGCAATAGACATAAGATTATCAGATATTGCCTCTCTAAGGATTAGATCATGCACCCATTTTTATAATTAATGGGAAGGATATTTCCACAAGGAGAGGATCTTTTAAATTCTAAAAAATGTGGCTACGAGATCTATTATTTCACAATCTAGTAATATAATGGTGGAGTAAAGCACCAAAATATACAATTACCAAGGCTTATTGATTGTTGGAAAAGTTGAAGTATTTGAAGAAATGTATGAATAACTAAAATAGATATTCTTGTAAGAATATTTTCATCTAGAAAAAATAGATGGAAGAATACTTAAAAATCATAAACCTTGAGGTCATTAAGGATGGCTCTAATGATAATCTCTTGGAAAATAAAAAATCCCTTATTTCAGCCTTGGAGGAGATGTACCTGAGGGAAGAGATCTTCTGGAAACAAAAATAAGGGAAAATTGGATCATCAAAGGGGACAAAAATACCAAATTATTCCATGGTTCCACTATGACTAGAAGATCAACCAACAAAATACTAATAATTTAGGATGACAATGGACTTATCTTAGATAAACCTTCTAATATAAAAAAGAAGTTTCTTTTTTCCGAACGAATCTTACAGAGACATGATTCATCATCCCAGGAAGATATAGAAAATTTTATCACTAACATTCCCACAATCATATCATATGACCCAAATGAAAAATCATAAAACATTTTTACAGGGAGAAAATAAAAGGGGTTATATTTGAGATGGAGACGGATAAAGATTCCAGAATGGATGGTCTATCTACACTGTTTTTCTAGGAATTATGGGATTTGTTAGAAAGGGAAGTCACAGATGTGGTGAATGAGGTTCATAAATTTAGTATAAATTTAAAAGAGATGAACTACACCCTCATATATTTGATTCCAAAGAAGTAACAAACCAAACTATTTACTAATCTTAAACCAATATCTCTTTGTGACACAATTTACAAGATCATCTCCAAAGTGATATCTAGGAGGTTAAAATATTTAATTTCTTTGGTAATTTCTGATGAACAAGGTGGTTTTTTAGTAGGAAGACAAATTATGGATAACATTATCATTGCTCGTGAAATCATCCATTTTATGGTGGAGGAAAAAATCAAAGGGGTCATCAATAAGTTAGACATCAAAAAGACCTATGAAAAAGTTAATTGGACCTTCCCGGAGAAAATTCTTAGAAAAATGGGGTTTCGACAAGATTGGGTAAAATGGGTAATGTCATGCATTACAGTAGCTTCATTCTCAATATCTGTTAATGGAATACTTGAAGGATTATTTTAGTCATCCAGAGGAATTCATCAAGGTTACCCTTTATCATTGTTCTGGTTCATTATAATGGTAGAAGCTACTAGAAAATCCTTCCATTAATCCATGCAATCAGGGTTATTGGAGGGGCTCAAATTGGCACCAAGGGCTCCTCCAATATCTCACCTCATGTTGTTTTATGATACACTTCTATTAACAAATGAAAATTTGGAAGAAATGAAGGCCATTAGAAAATTACTTGATGATTATTCTATGGCCTCTAGACAAGAAATATTTTTTTAAATTCAGAATTATTCTTCCTCAATGTAAACCCATAGGTTCAAGTATTCATCTCAAACATTCTTCAAATCAAAATTGGTTGTCTCCGAGGGAAATATCTTGGAATTCAATTATTTAAGGGTTCCATTGGTAAAATATTATGGGAATCCATTCTAACAAACATTAAAAATAGATTATCCTCCCACAAAAGTAAATGGTTAAGTCTAGTTAGGCGAATCACTTTGATAACATAAGTGCTCTAAATAATACCGATCTACATGATTTCTATCCTTAAGCTACCTTCTAATGTATAATATAGGTTAATATAATTCTTTGAAAATTATTATGGATGTGACTTAATGAAGGGAATAAAAACCATTTGTTAATATGGAAGAAAGTATTCTGACCCAACGAAAATAAGGGTGTTGGTATTATCAACTTGCAGAAACATAATTGTGCCCTAGTAGAAAAATTAAGTTGCAGAATAATGCAAAACCTAGATAAACTCTATGTCATAATTCTAAAGGTGAAATAAATTGAATAAAGATAGTTACTATTCTTAATCCACCAAAATGGTCTCCAATATGGAACTTTATTGCATCTTGTAGAGAAACCATTATAGAAAAACTAACATACATCCCTAAAAATGGTCTAAAAATTAATTTCTGGGAAGACTCTTGGTTGGGATATCCCCCCTATTGATATATTTTAATGTTCAAGGTATGGAACACATAGAAAAGGATCAATAGGGTGATAAAAATATAAATTATATCACTACAAGCATCATTGATGGAATCCAGTGATACAAGTGGAAAGACTTCCATCAACTACAAGGTCTCACACACAAAAGAGACCTTCTCAATACATTATTTAAGATCAGATGGTTTCATATATTAACTAATGAGGATAAAATTATATGGGTAAGGTCACCCTTTAGCACATATGAAGTAAAATTGGGTTATAATTTTCTTGTCTCTCAAGAAGATAAAGGTGAGTAGAAATATTGGACAAACAAAAGAATATGGCACACCTGGAACCTCCCTAGGGAATTCAAATTTTCATGGATTATAGGACTTAATTAAATCATAACCTTCGAAAATATCATCAAATGTGGATGGTATGGCCCAAAAAATGTCCCTTTTGTAATAACCATGATGAAAAAATTGATCAACTTCTTACATACTATGATTTCTCTTGGAAAATATGGAATGATATCATTGAAAAAGTGAATCTATCCTAGGTTCCACCACTCCAAATTGCATATCTAGTAATGAAATGTAAATATCCAAAAAAATTGATCATTAGCCCCCTCTAGAAGACCATTACATCCTTCATTATCTGGCATATATGGATTGAAATAAATAGAAGAATATTCAGAGATACCTCACTCCAATTACAAAGATTGATGAAAATAATTAAAGGAGAAATTATGAATGGGTGAATAATTTGTCAAAAAAAGGGAAAATCCTTAAGGAAAGATAAGATAAATAAATTTAAAAGAAATGGAAAAGTATCAACTGGGATGAGAAGGGGAATGGTAACAATCCAAAAAAAAACAGAGCCCCAATTCTGTGGCTTCCACCCCACCTGGAAAGCTGAAACTAAACTTTAATGGGAATTGTAAAGGCAACCCCATAGTGGGGAAATTTGGAGAAATCCTCAGAGATTCAAATGCTAATTTAATCTTGAAAATTTTAGGTTCTATCAACTAGACAACCAATAATGAAGCTGAAATTATTGTACTAAGGGAAGCACTTAGAATGTTTCTTTTGTAACATTCACCACCACTGATCATTGAAGGATATTATCTCCTTGTAATCAATGTAGTTAAGAAGAACAAGAATAGAAATTTGCATCTAAATTATTTATTAGCACCAATATTCCACCTCATCTAATGCTTAGAACAGTACATCATGCAACATTTTCTAAGAGATGGCAATAAAGTAGAAGACTTTCTAGCTAATGCAAGTATTGACCTTACCTTATTCTCTAAAATCAAGAGTAAGGAAATCAATGACTGGTATGGCTTGAATAAAATCATTCAAAATGAATGATCATAAGAGGATGATTGAAAACCATAGAATAGGTAAATCTATAATGCCTCATAATTCTTTGATTACGTAAGGATAATTATACCAGTATGAAAATCATTGATAATATAACACTATGATAATTCAAGTGATCCCCATAACTATCAGATTATAATGAAGGAAAGGCTTGGGGAGTATGCCTATGTACATGTAATATATTATCCTTCTCCATCACTCGTGTCAAGCATTTGATGGAAGGTGTGAAGCATGCTAGGCATAAGATAGTTCACACATGCTAATTTTGGTGATGGATTTTAAATAAACACCAATCCAATATCGTAAGTTACTAGTTTTTTTTCCCAAAAATAGGGCCTCAATATTCCAGAGCAGCATAAATCATGATAATGGCGTCTGTATAGGTGAAAATAAATCTGGCCGAGTTATGGTTTGAGGAACTAAAGTCTATTTTCAACCTCTTTGGAATTGAAGAGGATTTTTTTCAGAATGGTGTTTAATACCCAAGATTGACATGTGATTCACATAAAAAATATGACATATAATGTGGTCAGGATAACATTCATCACCAAGTTATCTAGGATGATGTCTTGTATTGAAATCTTCTAGGTTATGCTTCATCGAATTCTCCACCCATACAAACACATTACACATGATGTCCTACAGAAGTTTTGGCTTCCATGATGACCTATCATCAAGCTTGAAGCACAGGTAGCTTCAAAACCCTACTTTTATTTGGAGGTACTTAAATAAAACCTTCCACATTTTATGCTCATGTGCAAGAAATGTGGCAGGAAGGTGTTGGTCACACAATGTTTGGAGATGCTAGAGAAGAGGGTTATGATCCTAGAGAAATTGGCTACAAAAATCATGCATCCTATGCAGAGGAAGTGTCGTATGACATAGAACATGGAAACAAGAAGGTTAGGATTATTACCAACACCAAAAGGAAAGGCCTTTCCTAGGTAAAACCTATTCCTCAAGGGGATGTCAACCTTTTAGAATGGGTTATGTTACTTACAAAAAAGTCAGAATTGGTTAAAATCGTCAATGGACCTCAAGTTAGTATTTATGACCTCATGGATTTGGGGTTATCCCACAAAATAGTGGGAGATATCCAATTTTTATTCAATGCAGCTGGTGGTAGGGATTTTATAGCTTGTAAAGAAATGTTTTTTGGACCCTCTTTCGATCTTCATGGTAATGTAATAAGTTTAATATCTCATGTGCATACATATATCTTTTTGTATAAATTTTCCTGGGTTGGGGTCCGTATAGATCCCATATTTACTTTTATAAAAATAATAGTAATAATCATTACGAAAATTCTTTCTCTTAAAGGGGAATTATGTCACATCCGTAAAACTACGCATTCTTATTTTGAGACATTTTGAGAACTGGGTGGTGGTGGTCACCGTGAATAGAACATATTATTATTGTTTTGATTTATTTGATTAACATTATGACATGTTTTTGTTAGAAAAAAATAGAATCAATAATTAATTATGTAATAGATTGGTATTTGATAAATAATTATATTTATTGATTATTAGTATTTCTTATAGGTTGTATATATGTTGTTTATGGTTTATTTTATTTTATTGATTATATTGAACATATAATGCACTTGGTATTGTTGTCTATTTGTGTGTAGGGGTTATCAAATTGTAAGAAAGGGTATAGTCAAGGAGAGAAATTAAGATGTAATAATGGGTAGTGAAAGAGAAAATCAATATGTGTAATTCAACACACGTGAAATGGTGTAAAACCACAGGTAAGGCTTATAGTTTTCATTTTTGTGTGTTGTTCACCATACTATTTTGATTTTCTTGATTAAAATTATGAAATATTTTTGTTAGAAACAATTACTATTAGTATCTAATTATGGAATAGATGGTTATTTGATGTAAAATTAAAGTTATTAATTATTTTTATTATTTATATGTTATACATATGTTGTATATGATTTATTTCAGTTCATTGATTATACGAAACATATAATGCACTTGGTATTGTTCTCTATTTGTGTGTAGGTGTTATTAGATTACAAGTAAAGGTATCTGTAGGCACCAATTTTTGGTATCCCTTGCCCTTATCTCGTGTCTTATCCCCTTCATCTTCATTCCTCACATACATATCTCTCTTCCCATTCAAATTTCCCCTTTCCCTCTTAATCCCATTTAATTAATCCTTTTATCACCATGATTTAAAAAATATTGAATTTTATTAAAATCATAGATATTGTAGAGTAACATATGATAAATAATAATCAATAAAGCATAAATAAAACGTAAGAAATAAGCTAATAAAAATTGAAACCCTAGGTGTAAGAGAGGGAATAAAAGACTTATTTGATTTTTCACTTAATCCTGAGGTATGCTGAGTTGGAAAATTGATGAAATACGAGAGTAGAATATCACAACCAAACCCAAAAAATTATGGAACTTTTGAAATGAGCTGGACCAGGGTGCCTAGGTATCAAAGACCTTCTGTAGGTGCCTGTGACTGTGAGGAACCTGGAAAAATTAATTTTCTTGTGTCGTATCGATATCGCTAATATATGTTGTTGATTGTATGTATGTTGCACTATATCTGTAGAAATCATCTGTAACCTGCAAAACAAATGACCTCCTGCAAAACCACAAAACACATCAAATCATAGAAATAAAAAGATGCAAATGGGGAGTCGAACTGACCCCGATGGTCATACAACAAAGTGAACTTACAAATGAGTGTTGCACTACATTTTAGACTCCGTATAGTTCTTGTGTGGGTGTGCAAGAATCATTCCCTAGGATTCTCTTGTACAAGATGCACTTGATAGTGAGCAATAGATAAATGGTAGACATTTAAGTAGATGTTTGGATGTCAAAATGAACTTCCCCTCCTATGAAGTCTATGCAGAAAAATGCATTTCTTGTCCCTTGAATGAAGCTATATGGATGCTTTGAATATATTGAAATGAATTTGGATGCAACCTTAGGTGATAATAATTTATGCTTAGAGCTCAGTACCTTATTATGATCACATAGCTTTGTATTTATATGACTCCCTTGTTTTAATTTCATAATTAATCTTTAAAATTATGACCACCAAGAAAACAAGATTCCCAAAAGATAAAAGAGGCCTTAAAGGGGGTGATGAGGGTGCCTTGGTGCTATCAATTGGTTGGGGGGTAAAAGCACAATAAAATGTCCCACTTTTTGGTATATTTTGTACCATTATAAACTTGAATTTTCAGTTTCATTTATTTTCTAAAGGTAATAGCCACAAAACCATACACATTCATGAAATTCCAAAAACCAACGAAATGTTGTGTTTAGAGTGTAGAATACATGTAAATTTTTTATAAAAAAATGGCAAAAAATATGGTATTTTTCTTAATTTTATTCATATGTTTTTTCTTATGTTATAAAAGAGGAATGACTATCCACGGGTGGTTTTTTTAAATGAAAATTTATGTTTTCACCATGAAATTTTAGATATATGTTCAAGATTTGAATTTTGAGGTGCTGTCAAATTTTCATATTTTTTTTACTTATATATTTTTTAATTAATTATTTAGTAAAAATATTTTCAAATAAATGGCATACAAATGTTTATGCCAATAACTTTTAAGATTTATATCAAAATTGAATTTTTTTGTCACAGGTTAGAAGAAGACTTCAACAAATAGAAATTTTATTTTTTTCAAATGTTTTTGATATATTTTTCTATTTTTCAAATTGGGTTGAATGTGTACGATCGATTGTCCTAAAATACCATATGTTAATAAAATATAAAAAATAAATAGTAAAACAAATTTTTTAAAAATGAAAATTGTATATTTAGAAAGCTAATAAAATTCAGTATTTTGTGTTAAAATTTTGTTATTTTATTCATTTGTTAACCCTAATTATGTGGCACCCAAGTGGCACATTTTGGTTAAAAATTATCCTCCAAATGGATTTCACTCCAAAATAAGCCACATAGGTGCCACATGGGGGGATTCGCGCGAAGGGGGTTCACCTGAAGGGGATTCATGTGAACCCCCATTCACTCGAACCCCCTTAAACCCTAAATATACCACCCAAAACTATGTAAATATCTATATTTAACTCTTTGCCACCAAAATTATTTGAACCCAAAAGGGTTCAAGCGAAGGGGTGTTCGCGCGAACCCCCATTCATGTGAATCACTTTCTTTTTTCCTACGTGGCAGTTCAGGTGAAGGGGGTTCACATGAAAGGGTTTTTCACATGAACACCCTTGATTTACGATCCCACCCAACCTCTTACTCACATTTTTGGGACACAAAGTGGGACACAACATTGTGCTTTGACCTTGGGTGTTTGTGTCTAAAGCCAAGAAAGATAAGGCAGTGAAATTCAAACTAGGAAATGAGGTGTGTAGGACCACATAAAAATAAAGAAAGAAATAAAAGAGGCCAAAGATAGATGTCAATTACTATTTTTCTCACTTAGAAATCATATGAATAGTGGTATGTGATTAGGACCTAGAAATGTACCCAAGTGCATGATTTAGTGTCTACATTTTCCCCCACTTTATGTTTTTGAGTGAATAATTGATATCATAAAGTTGATAGAAGATACATACCCGATAACCATATATATCGATGGTTAAAGCATGCCGAGGAGACAAGAAAAATCATGGAGTGATAAAATGAAGCATGAAAACTAAAGAAGAGAAAGTGACCATAAGGGTGAAAGAATATGTGTTATACTATGTTGTACTTGTTGTCATTGTTGCTTGATGTGTTCAATGATGTGACTACTGATTTCCATAAGGAAAAACCTAAAAAGAGAAGAGAATAATAGTATTCAAATCTATGTATATGTAAATTTTGATATAAATATGTAAAAAGTGTGAAAATAGTGAAAAAGTAGTAAAAGGAACATGTGCGCCTAATCTGTGACAAGTGAAAAGGATAGAAAGTTCCCTGAAATGCTATAGAAGAACGAGTTTTTTAGGCGATCTCATGCCAAGAATGAATTTTTGGGGAAATCTCATGCCACGATAGAATAAGTGTTGGGGAGAAAGGTCTAGTGTTACTCTTCATCCCTGATTACTTCCTGAAACTTTATACACCACTACAAATGGTGTGATCCAACAAAAATAGAAAAAAAAAGAGATAACATGCATGTTGATTGCTAGAGGAAATTGCCTGTTCTGTGGAAACTGCTGAAATCTATACTGATCTGAGATTTTTTTTATAACTTCCCCTTGGTCATAGGCACCCAGGAAAGGTCAGGTGTGCCCAAGTGCTTATATCTATATCTGAGCACTGACGTATGTGTTGTGTTAAGGACCCAATTTAGAATCTAGGATATTTTTGTGACTGAAGACTATGTTGTTCCTATATTTTATAGGTCTAAACTATGACTGTGTACTATTAAATGGGGTGACTGATTCACCCAATACACTCCCCCCTCATTTAGGGTGCATGCGATGTTGCAAAGAGGATACAACCCAAAGGAGAGAACCAAAAATTACATTGAAATTGATACCCTATAGGGGGAGGGAATGTTCTTGGTAGAATTAAAGGCACATGCAAATAAATTGGCTAGAAACATGTGTTAGTGCAAACAAGAAAAATACACATATAGAAGACAATGCGTAATCTAGTAGCAAGAAGAAAATGTAGATTGAAAAAATTGGGTTTCAAACATGGTACATCACTCACAATGCCATAAGAAAATTAGGGCCGATGTGGCTAAAAAAAAAAAGAAATGAACAAGAAAGACAGGACAAAGCCCACAAACAATGACAAACAATAAGTAAAGTGTCAGACAACCATGGTGGCAAATAGTTCCTAATAATAAAATGGTGCACATGAAACACCCGTTAGTATGTTAGATCTGATATGAATTAGTGTGATAGTAATAATAGGAAGTAGTATAAGATGAAACAATAACACATGTGATGTGTACAAAAGTAGATGCCCCTAGGATCCACTGTGGGACTGGTAAGAGGTCTAGTGTGAAGAGTCCATCCTGCGTGTAAATATTTTTAGAAAATTTTCATTCACAACTAGAAGGAAAGTTAATGCACATGTGTATTTAGAAAATATAATGACATAGAATTTATCCATCTAACATAGTAAGCAAAGTGTAACATGTAAGTATAAAAAAACAAGAGTAAGTGTAACCAAGATATGCAACATGTTGTGAGTGTGAATTGGATGGAATGAAAAGTGAAATTTATAGGAATAATGTGCCCCTAGAGTGAATGTGAATGAGTATGTGTGAGATAAGGTTCATTTATAAATTCCCCCTCAAGAATCAAGAATGAACCATAGAAGAAGAGTGTGTCATCAGGAAATGGTTTGAATTGTGCACTAGAAATATATGATCGACAAAGCATAGAGCATAGAGAGTGAGTGAGTATGGTGAGGTTCATTTCATATTTAGACCCTCAATAGTTGAGTATGAACAGTGGAACTAGAGTGCAGAATAGGGTAGTATGTTGTGATGAATCTGCACGAGAAAGGTGTGTCATGAATGTGTCAAGTGTGAAATATGTAGTTTGTATGATGTGAGGTTCATGAAAGTAGTATGGAATCAACATTAAAGTGTGAACTATAGCACAAGAGTGCATCATCCGGTAGTGATGATGTAATTCATGTATCAAAGGGTTTGAAAGTGCTAAGAAATATGAAACATGAAGCACATAGTGTTAAGTGTGATAGGAGATTTTATAGAAAAATGATAGTGATAGATTGGGGGAGAAGTGTGATTTACCCCAAGTGTGTGAGTGATGGAGATATATACGGTGACACGAGAGATACCATGCAATTTCGGGAGAGTGTTATCTATGTCATGATAAGAGAGAGAACCAACACAATGGTAGGCAGAAGCAATAATAGAACCATGCCATGGTGGCAGAGTTTGAAATGTGTCTTGACCATCAATATAAGGAGTATTTTGTTTTTGAAAAAAGTGATCAATTAGAGCTTATGTGATATTGATGAAACTGTAGAGGACTCGATTGGAGAAGAGGGTGGATTGATTTTGGGAGGTGGTTTCTTAGTTTGACTTGGTAGTACCAGAGATGAATTGAGAGGAGATATTAGACTGATTTTGAGAGGTGGTTGCTTAGGTGGAATAATCGGTGTTTGATTGACCAAAGAAGGAACATTAGAAGTGATAGCATGATTCTCATAAGACATAGTTGAATCAGATTTGAGAATCCATTCGGATGTATTCATTGGAGATAAACATGTAGCATCATGTTGTGCAATGAATGAGATAAAACCTTGATGCTCAAAATAATTGATTCTTCATTGTAAAGCATAGAAACCATTTTCATTATGTCCATTGATTTATGAAAAACAAAAAATGGGAGACCTTGATATTTGACCAGCTAATAAGGAGGATAGAAATGAGTAGATGGAAATTTGATCAGTTGATGAGTGAAGAGCTATGGAATAATATCTTGTTTTTTAGCATTGAGATCAAACTTGAGAGGTGTGGGGATCAAAAATATTTGAGGTTCATTGATATAAGCACATGTAGAAGAAATATAATGAGGATGAGAAGAAGAGCTAGTGTGAACCTGAAAATTGTCCTTAAAATGCTAGATTTCAGATTTAAGATATGTGATCATGGATTCCATAACATGAAATTTATATTGAAATAAATAATGTAAAGCTTGAATTGACTTGCAAATAGATTGACTGGAATTATAACCAAGAGAGTAATTAAAAAGATAATCGAAGATAACATTGACTTGATTAGGTGGTGTATCGTTACAAAGATACACAGTGTTTAGCGATTATAGAAGAACATATTTACAAGATGGGTGTATTTGAAGAAATTGATGTAAAAATACTTGAGAAGCTTGAGAAGCCATGGAAGAAGAAAAATGATGATCCAAGAGTATTCGAATGAGACGAGTTCACCAAATGATTTAACAAATATTAAAATTTATTAAAACCCTAGATATTATAGAGTAACATATGATAAATAATAATCAATAAAGAATAGATTCGACGTAAGAAATAAGATAATAAAAATTGAAACCATATGTGCAAGAGAGGGAATAAGAGATTTATCTAATTTCACACTTGATCTTGAGGTATGATGAGATGGAAAGATGATGAAATAGGTGAGCATACTATTACAACTGAACCCAAAAATTATGGAACTACCAGAACAAACTGGATCAAGGAACTTGGACTAGGGTAGGGGTGCCAGAGACCCTCTGTAGGCACTTGTGACTGTGTAGAACATCAAAAACTAATTTTTCTTATATCGCAATGATGCCGCTAACCTTTGTTGATGATTTTCTATATGTTTTACTATGTCTACAAAAATCACATGTAACCTAAACAACAAATGACCTCCTGCAAAACCATATAACACATCAAATACTAAAAATAAAAGATACAAATTGGGATTCAAACTAACCCCGATGATCACCCGAAAAAGTGAACTTATAAGCAAGTGTTGCACTACTTTTCAAACTCCATGTAGTTCTTGTCTTTGTGTGTAAGAATCCTTCCCTAGGAGGCTCTTGTGTAAGATGAACTTGATAATGAGCAATAGCTAAATATAGAAATTTAAGTAGATGTGTGGATGATAAAATGAAATTCCCCTCCTATGAAGTGTATGCAAAAAAATTCAATCCCTTTTCCCTTGAATGAACCTAAATGGATTCTTTGATGCACTTAAAATTCCTTTGGATGCAACTTTAGGTGATTGTAATATATGCTTATAGTTTGGTCCCTTATTATGATCACATAGATTTGTATTTAAATGATTCCCTTGTTTGAATTTCATAATTAATCTCTAAAAGCATGACCACCAAGAAACAAGATGCCCAAAAGATAAAAGAGGCCCAAAAGGGACGGGAAAGATACAAAGAGGTTAGAGGCACCCGATAGGGTTGAGGGAAATGACGTCCTAGCTAGCAGTTAGTGTCCAAAGCCAAGATAAATAAGGAAATGAAAGTCATACTGGGTAGTGAGGTGTGTAAGACTACAAAGAAAGAAATAAAGAAAGAAAAGAGGCCAAATATAAATTTCAATTACTAATTTTCTTGCTTAGGAATCATATGAATAGTGGTATGTGATTAAGACCTAGAAATGTACCCAAGTGCATGATTTAGTGTCTACATTTACCCCCACTTTATGTTGTTGTATGAACACTCAATAACATAAAGTAGATAGAATATGCATACTTGATAACCATGTATATCAATGATGAAAGTGTGTCGAGGAGATAAAAAAAAGTATGGAGTGGTAAACAAAGTGTGGAAGCTAAAGAAGAGGAAGTGATCATAGGGGTGAAAGCATATGTGTTAAGTCATGTTTTCATTGTTTCTTGATGTGACTTTTTCTTCCCATAAGGACGAACTTGCAAAGAGAAGAGAAAAAGAGTAGTCAAATACGTGTATATGTAAAATTTGATATCAATATGTAAAAAGTGTGTAAAAATGCAAAAAAGTAGTAAAAGGAACATGTGCACCTGATCCGTGACAAGTGAAAAGGATAGAAAGTGTCCTAAAATGTTGTAGAAGAACAATGTTTTTAGGTGATCTCATGACCATACACCTTCTCTGACCAGGATGTAATTTTTGAGACTTCGAGATTTTTTATGATTTTAGCTTCATTTTCTTACTCTTTTTATAGTTGCTATCACCACCTTGGAGATACTTTGATGATATTTTGCATCACCTTTGGATATTTTAATCTCTCTCTTTACTTGATATCATTCCTTTACATGCTTGGAGTCCCCATTTCCATCTCATCATTATTATGCATCATCCTTGTAGGTTCACCATCCATCTCAGAGCTTTGTCCTTGCATCAACCATCGTCAATCTATCTATGTATTTCATCATTCCATACTTTTTCATCCTCAAACCCTAGATCCCTTCTTGATCACTATCAACCCAATCCACGTCTATATCCTTATCTGTTGACCATCCTGCCAACATATGTCCTCTGATCACTCTATATTCCAGATCCTTTAATCTTATTATTCTACACATGTGCATCTTCAAATTTCATCCTCATCATATCCAATCACCATTGATCTATCCCAATCACCATCGAACCTACCTCAATCTATCTTAATTTTAATTATGCATTCCATCTGTAACCTTCCTTGATGTTTCATCAATGCCCAGACCTCTCTGTTTCTATGATCTATCTATTCAGAAGTCCAGATTTGACTATGAAGCCCCAGTTGCCATCGATTCAGTTTGGTCACCATAAAATGGATCAGTAGTTATCATATTCATCATGAGATCCAAAAAATTTCTTGCATTCTTTTTGTTCTGATCAGACCAATACCCTTCGCAATATCTCAACATCTTTGTCAGTTCCAAATCAATTCATATTCCTTTAGATCTACCCATTTTTTCTTTTTGTTTGACTCACCCTACTACATTCCCCATAAAATGTGCCCATTAGTCTTAAGTCACCATCGAATGACTTAGGTTTGGTTCAATTTTTTATCACTTAATGTTATCAGATCTACATTTTATCTTATCTAGTTCATTTCAAATTCTCTATTTCAGTTCAGATTCTATTTCATCATACCACTTATCCATTTTCATTTTACCTATATTTTATAAAAAATTAGGTTGAGATCCATCCTAGGAAGTTTTCATTTCTCAGGACTGGCATTTTCAAACAACCCACCCTCCTATCTACTTATCCATTTTTTGTGTTTAGTTTCTATTTTTTGCATATAATAAAACAATCTATGAGGATGATATTTTGCACCCGTATCCATCATCATATTATAAAGAGGTAGCTTTAAACACTCTCATTTTTAGAGTTGCTTGTTTTCTTTGTTTTCATTTCATTAATTTGAAACAAGAGGTAGAAAATTAGATCAAAATTCTGGCATGCCCAGTGGGATCCACCCTTCTTTGATGAGTTCTTTCATTTTTTTTTCATTTCCATTTCCATCTTCCATTACTCTCTTTCTACTAACCTTGTAGGTAGGAGCTTCACTTGCTTGCGTGGTGGATTACTTTCTTGGATAAATAGTACACTTGCTTAATAAAAAATAATAAAAAGGAAAATAACGTTATCTAGGTATTCTTCATTTTTTCCCATATTTTTTCTTTTTGCATCTTCTTCCTTCTTTTTCTTCTTGATTTCATCAAATTTCACATTTCGATTTGGAACTTAAAAATAAACTCTTCATAATTTCTTGAAAACATAGTCTAATTAAGAGGTCAAATATTTGCATTCACTTCTTCACACACATCCAAAATGCACACTTCAATTTACACATCTTCAACATCTCCTCCCAGATGGAACTATTGGGATTTCATCACCTAATAGGAAAAACACTGTGGTGTTTTGGCCATGTTATAAATGCTTTGGATATCAATACATTGGCTAAAATCCCGACACCCTTATCATTGTGGTGCATGAAGTGTGGGGATAATCCTCAATATCAGGCCTCGTACCAGTATTCAACACAAATTTGAGCCTCACGTACCTTAAAAGTATATCGAGGGCATCATTCAAAACAACCCAAAACCATCCTTAGATTGGACACTTATCTAGGTTCCCTTTGAGCCCATTTTATTATTTTTCACATCGTTCTAAATACTAAAGATGATAAAAAAATTGTTTCCTCATTTATTTATTAATAAACTGTATACGATTATGTTTCTCTGTTTCATGCTCATTATCACTCCTTCTTAGGCTAGAAAAACACAACAATCTACATAATCCAACAACATCGCCACTTTTAATGATCTTTCCCAAAAAACTTCCACACTTTCCATTGTTTCTTCTACACCTAAGATCACGATGCCTTTGGTCTCCCAACCACTTGTTTATATGGTCTCTCTTCATGATATCCATGTCATCCAAAATGATCCCCATCCTGAAATCAATCATGTTGTCTCTCATCAGTCCATTCCATCTAGACCAGCTACACCCCCATATCCCACTTCTTTAGAGACCCTTAGACCTCCTACTATCCCTCATGGATGCCTATAGTTTCAAGAAATACTTGAAACTAATCCCCTCACCCTTCGAGACTATATTTTATGTAAATCCACTATGATCCCCCAATACCATCAATCCAATAAATTAACATTTCCTATTACGCCCAACTTACATCGTATCAACACCATGCCCACTTATTCCATCCCCATCACTTCTTCATCCACTATCGTCATTAGCACCCATACCCAAACTTTGCAATGATATCATCTACTTCCTCCACCATCCAAAAATCATGATTAAAATTTGGTCCCTATCTCAAAATACGAAGTCCACGTAAATATTAATACCTCACAACCTCATCCTTTGGAGTCTACGCAAACTCACCAACCTCCAATTAGGAGTTATTTTCATCATATATTCCCTAATCAATATACTCAAGTCTCTCAACCACCCCACACTTAAATCCCCACTCATCCCATGTAAAATCAATTTAACATCCCCATCTCTCAAAAATAACCCATACAATCGTATCCATTTAATTACATTCATATCTCCCAACCACCTCAATCAAAACCCTTCAACAATCTTTCACCTTATCAACCACCTCCGCAGACACATACTTATACACAAAAATATCAATCCCATTCACTTCTTATATCCCACAATATCATCCATCAGCCTCTAATCCTCACACATATAATGACCCTATCCATGATTTTCTAAGTAGAATGGCCAATATTGAAGCCGTTACTTTACGGTATAAAACCACTCTCTCCTATGAGAAAATTTGCAACGAGCCCATCAATCCATCAGTGCCTATCAAGAAATATCTTTCACATTGAGAGATCCCAACATTTTTCAAGTTTAATATTAAGGAATACCCTCAAAAAAACCTTCATGCCTTTAAGCACATATGTTACCTCATTTATCATGACCAATACCTTATACTTTGCACATTCCCCATGTCAATGGTCGGTCCCACTTTAGACTGTTACAACAACATCCCCCTTTATTCTCTATTCTCCTTCACCTAACTCGTGTAACTCTTTCTCGAGAAATAAAAATTACGTGTAAAATCACCATCTCAAACCTATACGTCATTAGAAAATTCAATGATGAATCTATCATAGATTTCATCACAAGATGACATGTCATAATCAACCAATTGTCTTTCTCCCTTCCACAGACCGAGCTAATTGAACTATTTTCATGGTCTTGTGCGAAGCATATTTCATCCACTATTCAAATATAATATTTTCAAACCTTTGAAGAGCCATTCAACATGAATCGTAAATTGGAACTTCATGCCCTTGAGAAATACCATGTAAAAATCCATTCCAAAAAACCAAAAATTGACTTCAATAAGTCCTTCACCCAAAATGATAAACCTAAAAATGTATCCAATTCCATCGTATTCAAATCCTCTTTTGCATAGACATCACACACCAAGCCTCCATAGAGAGCTCCTTGGATGACTACTAACTATAATCCTCTTCGAGAATATTATAGTTCCATATTTAAAAAAACTCATGGTTACACATCTTATCCAACTTCCTCCAATCTGTTGCATTGATGAATCACATCCCAAACCCTCATGGTATTGTGAGGATCACTACTAAAAATACCACCAAGTCTACAATCATGAAATTTAAATGTTTCATTCCTTTAAAGACCTCATTCAATGGCTTATCGATCATGGATATATTCAAGTGGATAATCCTAATGCTCCCCCCAATTAACCCCTCGACGTCTTCAGGAAACCCTTCCCTAATAATATGTCAAATAATAAAACTAATCCCCCTACATGTCAAGCACCCAATGCCCACACGATCAATACTTTGGGTCAAGATTCAACATTACCACCCACATCTATTGTCTCCTCTACTCTACCTACATCTATTGAGCATATTCCTACCTTGACATATACCATCACCCCTAAAATCTTATCCACATCCACACCTATATATACTTATTTATCCACATATAATATATCTATATCCACATCTATTACACCCATGTAACATATATCTATTCCACCCACACCTATCTTACACACGCCTATTTCCTTATCTATGATTACATCTACCATCATACCTACACCCGTACCTATATCCACATCTACCATACCTATATTAGTTCCCACATCTACCCCAACATATGTCTCCATATCCATGCCTATTGCTACATATCCTTCCTTATCCTCATCTACGCCCCTATCCATACCCACATCAACATCTGAATTTGTATCGACATACATATCATCCCTCAAAAATCCTACCAAGAAGACATCCTCCTTTTTTCCTATTACAAAGGATTTCCCATTCCCATCTTCATCTCTAATAACAACCATCACTTTTGTACCAACATCTCAAAGATCCACACAATTTGTAACTCCTTCCGATCTCATCAAACATATTATCCAAAAACCACTTCCATATTCAATCCCCACATCTACAAAAAAATATACATCACTTAATTATACCTCTAAGGATCTCCCAGTCATCATATTCGTGCCATAGGTGAATCTTCATAGAAAAAATCTAAAAACCTTAGTATTCCTACTCAAAAATATGTTATGAATCCACATAGGAAATTGGAGCTGCCTCCTTTGTAGCCGAAATAATCCAAACCATCTAATAAATTCAATGTCTCATAATCTATCTTTGGACCTTTCCCATTCATTTTGGGACCAAGACCTTCGTCCAAATCCTCCATCAATAAATCTGAATCCTAACCATCTTTTTCTCCTCCCAAGTTTGAAACAAAATCATCCAAGTCACCTATTTCTCCTTTTGAATCCAATTTTTTTTCCCCTTCTAAATACCCATCAGAATCTAAGGCTCCTATTAAACCCCCCAAAAGTAAGACACTTATCTTACCTTCATCCTCCTCTCCCAAACCCAAACAATACACAATCCACGTAATCCCTTCCTCAAGAACCCCATTGGATCTTATATTGAAATTATTCAACATATTATCTAAGCATCTACACTCACTCTTCCTCATACCAAATCCTTTGATTCACATGGGATGAAACCCATGTGGTTTGATTTTAACACTATTTTCACTTATCATCATACCCATGGACATGACACTAAAAATTGTAGGTCCCTCCAAACCCTCATTGACAGTCTCCTCAATGAGAATGACCTACTCATTGAGGGAGATCACCCTCTCCCATATATTTTTTCTTCCAAATATGAGCACGATCCTCTAATAAAATCCACACCTCTCAAGGCATATAAATCTAGTTCTTCACCCAAATCATTCGTCACAATCCCTCCATCTAACACTACCTCTTCCAAACAGGGTCTCCTTATTTTTATTGATGTTTTTTGTATTATAAATCTTTCTCACACTCATGATGTTAATCATATATCGAATCAACACCCAGAGTAATCATAATTTCCACTTATAACAATCTAACCCCATCTCTCTTTCCATCCATAACCACATCCAAATTACATGATGATGAGTCTCTCGTCACCATGATGCAACATATCATACTAGGGGAGTATCAAATCCTTTCCATTAATTCTCTCCCGCACACTCCATCTACATATCCCATGCACATCAATCCATATTCTTCTCCATCCAATAACCCCTTGGACATGTATGACATTGTTTCCCTCCCCCTAACTTATTTTACTCATAATGTCACTACTCTAGAAAGGTGCCAATGTGGAAATTTTTATCTCAAATGGATGGGACCATATATATTATCATGTATACCTATGGGTTCAGGGCCTATTGCTTAGCCTCTCTTGATGGTAAACTAGAAACAAAAACTTTGAACACCTTTCACTTGCAGCCTTTATATTATTAACATATATTCCAACATGATCTTAAACACATCTTAGCGATCTTATGTCCATTATTAGCATTACCATATCTCATTGTAGTGATTTGGAATTATGTGGTCTACTGCCATTTTCCTATCTAGGATCTTGAATATGGGAACCACGAATCTTCTCATAGTATATTCCATATGGACCAGAACTCCTTCTAGTTGGGAACCCCACAATCATTACATTTGTTACCCTCTTATATCTACCTATTGGAACCATGATAAGGGTCCATATGTGTCAATTTTGCATCTTATCTTTCCCTCCCCAAGTGGTCTACTTGAATATCCCCACCTCTATCCTGTTGGTGCCCATTTTGATCCTCTACCATTTTGCCATGTTTCCTTTTTGCTCTTTATGCTCTGAAACATTTTTTCCTCATGAAATCGATGATGTGAATTTGTAGCTCCATTCTTATGCATTGGATTGTTTAAAAACTCATTACCTTTCCCTAATTTGTTAAGGAGAAGTGTTTTTTTGCTCTGTTTCTGAGAAAAATGACTTTGGATTCTCCCATCCCTCACATTTGGTGAAAAAACAACTTGTATCTATGTTTCAATGGTTTGATTTGTTCATTTTTTCTCCATTTTTTCACCATTTTGAGGTATCTATAAGTTTACCCTGCGTTTTGCCCTAATTTTACCCGTTCAAATACCTCTGCCATTTTCCCCATGTTTTCCCAGCCTTTGGAGCTCGAAATTATTTTTTTTATACATATTTTCACTCAAAAATACCTTGTCATGGTCATAAATTTCTTTGAATCACTTTTCATTTGTCCTTTGATCGAAAATTTCTTTACCCATGAAGAAAAAATTGATTTTAGGCATCGCTAGCATTTTCTACATTTTTTTACAGTCATACGGGCATCCTTTTCCCATCAATTTTAGCTCAAAAGTCTTCTCCTACGTGGTCGTTTGTCATTGGACATGGTTTAGTGGGTCTTCTCGAGCAACTTATCAGTTTTTGTGTTTTTGGAAAAAGGACTAAATTGTCCCCGCGAGTCCGCATACCCTCAGCCAATCATAGGGTGACACATGGTAGGCGGAGAAATGGATCGGCACAACAATTTGAATTTTTTTTCCCTTTGGTGAAAAGGTGTTACAATTCAAAATAAGTCTCTAGGCCCTCAGATAATCAAAGGTGGACACGTGTCATGTTTTCATCAAAAGTGGGATGAAAGGTTGATGGAGGACTTAAAGAAATTTTACCTTTTGGGCGTATAGGAGCAAAAGTTGTGAAAATCCCACATTTCTGCCAGGAAAAAAATTAATGTTTAGGTCAAAATGGCTGTCAACACTAAAATTTTCCTCCATAATTTCTATTTCATTAATGTATGTATTAGGAATAGGATGTTGTTAAGTGTTATTAGTAGCGTCTGATAGAAGATAACGGCGCCGTCAGTACGGTGCCGCCAATAATGTGGAGTACGGTAACAGTCAAAGTACAATAGGAATGTTGTAAAAAGTAAATATTTGTCGTAAGTGGTCCGGTAATGTTAAAATGTCAAAGTTTGGGTAATTAGAGAAGTAGGGTCTACATGATTAGGAATTAGAAATATTATATTGGTAATAAAGACAAGGAGTGAGGTCATAAATATTTTGTGTATTTTATTTGTAAAAAGTCTAAAAATGTGGAACCCATGTAAAATGATAAGGTTTATCTTATCTTAACAGATAAGCCTACATGTACAGATAAGAGTTAAGGTATGGAATATGATTCGTCAGAGTGGATTTCTTATCCTATCTTAGAGATAAGATGGATAAGCCTGGAAGTTCTATAAATAGAGAGGCTACCCCCCTCATTTAGCATAGAAAGAAGTAGTGAGAAATATTGTAGGAAGTGTGCAAAGGAAGCCATCAGTTAAAGGTGTGTTGAAGAAGCCATCGAGAGGTGTAATTGTAAAGTTTCTCCCATAGTCTTGTTGAAGTACCTCATGGGTGAGATTGTAACAATTTCATGTTAATATTATAATTTACTTTGATATTTCAGATTTGTCATCATTCCGTCTTATCATAGTCGATGGTATTCTTGTGTTCGGTTGTTGTTTTGTTTCCAGATTACGTCCACCAAACTAAAGGCTGTGCATTAGTAAATAATCATAGCACGAGGAGTTCCCGGTGAAGAATTATCATAGTGCCGGATTGGTGATGACATTTTGGTTCCGTTGCCGGGACCATTCCTCGTTGGTGGATTTTCTGGAGAGATATTCCCACTTAGGCAAAAATTAATTGGAGGGTAACCTTGTTTTTACTGTGCATAGTAGTTACCATGGTAAAGTCATTTTTACCGTGAATAGTAGTTACCATGTTAAAGTCATTTTTGCCATGAATAGTAGTTACCCTGGTAAAGTCCTTTTTGCTGGGAATAGTAATTACCACAGTAAAGTCAGTAAAGTCACATTTTTTACCGTGAATAGTGTTTACCACAGTAAAGTCAGTTTTTACCGTAGTAAGTCAAGTTTTACCATAGTTTACCGTGGTCATTTCTATTTTACTGTAGAAAGGTGTAAAGTCACTTTCTAGTATAGTGATTCCAATTATTTGTGCACATAAGTCTTGTTAATTGTACTTGTGGGTTGGTATTTCACGGTGGTTACTTTTGAAAATGGGAAAGATTCCTGTTTTTTCAGCTCAATCTAATGAAGATGCTTCTTCTTTCATTCAAGAGTTTAAACGATCTTGTATTTGTAATGGCCTTATAAGAAGGGAACAATGGACTGAATTTTTTCCTACCTTTTTGGATGGTTCAGCACTTAGGTGGTTTGAAACACTAGGTGATAATGTGAAAAATTCATGGGATTTATTAACCGAAAGTTTTCTTGAAGAATTTGGTGAACAACAGAAATATGCAGATCTCATGATCGAGATCACAAAGCTATCCCAAGGAGAGAAGGAGAAGATAAGGGATTATCATGCTCGTGTTCTAGAGCTAAGGAGGAAGCTCGATGCCCAGATCCGGAAGGAAGGACTAGCGGATGGGTTGATGAATGGCGTGGATAATCTCCTCTGTAAGCACTTCATTCTTGGGATGAAGCCAGAGATCAGACAACGAGTGAAGTATGACCGCCCAGCTACCATTGAACAAGCAAAGGAGATTGCAAGAAGGCAAGAAGAAAGCATGGAAGAGGAGCCCAAAGAAATTGTTGTTAAAGTAGAGCCTACACCAGCACCTTTGGTCCAGAATCCACAACCACTCCCGGTGAGCACAAATATTTCTCCTAGTACATCTACTGAGTATGAAGATCTGCTTAGGAAGATGGGCCAGTTAACTATTAATCTTCTTCAAGGAAAGGAATTTAGTTCTCAGGGAGGAGATAGAGGTCCAAAAAGAAATATTTCTGAAGTTGTTTGTTATGGTTGTTATAAAAAGGGTCATTATAAGTATAATTGTCCAGATAGAGCTTCTACATCTGGTACAAGAGATAATGATAAAGGAAAAGCACCTGTGAATTCTCTTGATGTAGTAGATAAGAGTAGAAATAATGAAGTAGATGTGTTTGTAACAAAAAGAAAGAAAGAAAAAGATAATCAAGATGGAAATGATCCTAAGAAGATGAAAGAAGAAACTAGTAAGAAACATAGGAGAAGAAAGTTGGGTGTGCAGGATTTTCTGATTTCACAGGGGCAAGGACCATACTCCATCTTGGAAGATCTGTCCAAAAGGCCTGCAAATATTACATATGGTCAACTCTTGGCTATGTCTTCTGAGAAGAGGCGGGAGTTGCGAGGTGGACTCAATGCTCGAAGAAGGAAGGAGGTTGAGGTCCCTGTTTTGGAGGCAGAGGCAGATCCCTATGCTCCACAAGCTGAGGTATTATGTAATGGTATTTCAATTCATGATGTCTTAGTTGATGGAGGTGCTGCAGTTAATGTAATGACCGAGTCTGTAATGAATATGTTGGGTTTAAAAATTGATCGCCCTTCAACACTTATGTTAAGGTCATTAAATAAAGGAAAAACTAAACCAGAAGGTGTAGTTTCAAATGTGGCAATATCTGTTATGGGTGTGGTATGTGTGGTAGACTTTCAGGTGATGAAAAATGGTACTGTTGCGTACCCAATGCTACTGGGAAGACCATGGCTAAGGAGAGTTCATGCAAGAAACTACTGGAATGAAGGTTTCATGACACTTGGACATGGTAGAGAGAGGGTGAAGATAAATGTGATCCCTCGACATCATAAGGCAGAACCTGTGGATTCAAGTGATGAAACTGATGATTGGACATCCTCTGATTACTCTAGTACCAGTGAAGTGGACACTGAAGATGAAGAAAGTGAGGTGGATGTTTCAGTCATGGATATCCTTCCAGTCACACCAACTCATGACCCCATAAAATTATCTGAAGAAGAAGTTGATGATCGTCTCCAACAAATAAAGATTGGTGATGCTGTGATGGAGAGTGAGAAGGAATCCTACCTCCAGCTCTTTCGAAGGTACATACACCTATTCACTTTTGGTTACAAGGAACTCCGTCAAGTAAGTTGGGTAGAACATTGTATTGAGCTGGTAGATGGTGCTAAGCCCATAAAGCAAATGCCATATAGAATGAATCCTAATTTTTCCAAGACTGTAAAAGAAGAAATAGATAAGTTGCTTGATGCAGGATTCATATTTGCTGTGGAGAATTCAGAATGGGTTTCTCCCATTGTGATCTCAATAAAAAAGAATGGGAAGCTACGCATTTGTGTTGATTACAGGAAGCTCAATAAGGCAACAAAGAAGGATCATTACCCTCTTCCATTTTCAGATCAGATCTTGGACGAAGTAGCTGGCCAGGAGTGTTATAGTTTTGCTGATGGATATAGCGGCTACAACCAAGTTCGTATAGCAGAGAAAGATCAGCTGAAGACCACGTTCACCACTCCTTGGGGAACGTTTGCTTATAGAGTTATGCCTTTTGGGTTGTGTAATGCTCCAGCAACATTCCAGCGTTTGATGAATAGGGTGTTCGAACCCTACATTGGGACCTTCATCAGAGTATTTCTGGATGATTTTTGCATCTATGGGAGCAAGTTGGACCACCTGCACCAGATGGAGACAACATTTCAAAGGTTAGATGAAGCACAAGCCTCACTAAACCCTACAAAGTGTGTCTTTGGATGTTCTAAAGGTGTTTTGTTAGGGCATGTTGTATCCAGAGATGGTATTGGTACTGATCCTGATAAAGTTTCAAAAATCAAAGATTTACCATTTCCTATGAATAGAAGTAAGTTGAGATCATTTTTAGGCCATGTGGGTTACTATAGAAGGTTCATCAAGAATTTCTCAAAGATTGCACAGCCACTAACCCAGTTCTTGAAGAAGGATGTTGCTTATGAACCAGGAAACAAGGCGCATGAAGCTTTTGGACAACTGAAGGAAGCCCTGGTGTCTTCACCTATTTTGAAGAATCCAGATTGGAGCAAGCCATTCATTGTGTACACTGATGCCTCAGATGCAGCACTAGGTAGTACTTTGAGCCAAAAGGATGAAAATGGGAATGAACATCCAATTTACTTTGGGAGCAGACAAATGAGCAGTGCTGAGGTAAACTATACTGTAACTGAAAAAGAGGCTCTGGCTATCATTTTTGCTGTAAAGAAGTTTAGAAATTACTTGCTAGGGCAGAAATTTATAGTTGTAACGGATCATCAGGCTCTGAAATATATTGTCAATAAGCCTAACCCATCAGGGAGGATAGCAAGATGGATAATTTTGCTACAAGAATTTGAATTTGATATTATAGATAGGCCAGGAAAGAAGCATGTCAATGCAGATGCACTCTCTCGAGCCTATGATGGTTTAGGATCATCTTGTGATGATGATGATTTTCCCGATGCAGCATTGTTCTCCCTTGACACAATCCCTAGTGAATACATAGATATTTGGAATTATCTGAATGAATTCAAGTTTCCTGATGGTGCCAATGCAAAGACTAAGAGAAAGATTACTCAAGCCAGTCGTCCATATTCTATTCTGCATGGAGCATTATTTCAAATAGGACCTGATGGACAGTACAAGAGGGCAGTTGGACGTGATCAAGGAAAGGAGCTGCTAGAAGAATTCCACAATGGTACATGTGGAGGGCACTTCTCTGGACAACTTACAGCAAGAAGGATCTTGGATGCAGGTTATCACTGGCCCACTCTTTTTAAAGATTGTTATAATTATTGTAAGACATGTGATATTTGTCAAACACATGGTAACCGTAAGACTTCATCAGCTCCATTATGTCCTATTCTTCCCCTTGGTCCCTTTGAAAAATGGGGAATAGACATTGTAGGTCCACTTCCAACTACATCACGTCAAAATAAGTATATTGTAGTTGCCACAGATTATTTAACCAAGTGGGTTGAAGCTAGGCCATTGAAAACAGCTTCCATGGATGAAGTGGCAAGGTTCATATATGAACGCATTGTCACCAGATTTGGTTGTCCATTAGAAATTGTAACAGATCAAGGAAGCCACTTCATTAATGAGGTGGTAGAAGCCCTAGTCAATAAGTTTTCTATTAAGCACAGGAAGGCAACAACATACAAGCCAAGCACAAATGGACAGGTGGAACGAACAAATTTTGTGCTGTGTCAAATTCTAGCAAAAGATGCAGCCTTGCAGGTACATAAATGGGATAAAAGGATTCATGCAGCATTGTGGGCATATAGGGCAACATCAAAGTCAGCAACAGGATACTCCCCATTTCAGTTGGCCTATGGCATTGATCCAGTTCTTCCTATTGAGTTTGATATTCCCACTGTGAGAGTTATGAAAAATGAAAGGATGGATGAAAGTGATTCAGTAAAAGAAAGGTTGGTACATCTTCATTTGCTAGAGGAAATGAGGGAAATAGCAAAGGATACAAGCCATAAGAAGAAAATGAAGCAGAAGGAATACTTTGATCAAAAGATCCGATGGTCTCCATTTCATGTGAATGACTTGGTCCTAGTATATGATTCCAGATACAAAAAAAGAAGACAGAGAAAATTTCTTCCAAAATGGATGGGGCCCTACAAAATAGCAGCTGTGCATGAAAATGGTACGTACCGACTGGAGGAATTGGATGGCACTCCCATTACGAAATGGGTCAACCACGACAAGTTGAAGATTTTCCAAGCACCAGAATAGTCTACTCCGAGGACGGAGTAGAAGCTAGGAAGGGGGAAGATGTCGACACTAAAATTTTCCTCCATAATTTCTATTTCATTAATGTATGTATTAGGAATAGGATGTTGTTAAGTGTAATTAGTAGTAGCATCCGATAGAAGATAACGGCGCCGTCAGTACGGTGCCGCCAATAATGTGGAGTACGGTAACAGTCAAAGTACAATAGGAATGTTGTAAAAAGTAAATATTTGTCGTAAGTGGTCCGGTAATGTTAAAATGTCAAAGTTTGGGTAATTAGAGAAGTAGGGTCTACATGATTAGGAATTAGAAATATTATATTGGTAATAAAGACAAGGAGTGAGGTCATAAATATTTTGTGTATTTTATTTGTAAAAAGTCTAAAAATGTGGAACCCATGTAAAATGATAAGGTTTATCTTATCTTAACAGATAAGCCTACATGTACAGATAAGAGTTAAGGTATGGAATATGATTCGTCAGAGTGGATTTCTTATCCTATCTTAGAGATAAGATGGATAAGCCTGGAAGTTCTATAAATAGAGAGGCTACCCCCCTCATTTAGCATAGAAAGAAGTAGTGAGAAATATTGTAGGAAGTGTGCAAAGGAAGCCATCAGTTAAAGGTGTGTTGAAGAAGCCATCGAGAGGTGTAATTGTAAAGTTTCTCCCATAGTCTTGTTGAAGTACCTCATGGGTGAGATTGTAACAATTTCATGTTAATATTATAATTTACTTTGATATTTCAGATTTGTCATCATTCCATCTTATCATAGTCGATGGTATTCTTGTGTTCGGTTGTTGTTTTGTTTCCAGATTACATCCACCAAACTAAAGGCTGTGCATTAGTAAATAATCATAGCATGAGGAGTTCCCGGTGAAGAATTATCATAGTGCCGGATTGGTGATGACGGGCCGCTAGAGGAAAAAGATTTTTTTTGAATATTTGGAAAAATGGGTTAAGGTAAAAAATTGAAGTGATGCTCTGTAGAAAATCCCAGATGACCATGTGGCAAGTTTAGAAGCGCAACTGTGGGCCCACGGGGAAAAATGGAAATTTTGACTTTTTGGCAAAATAGGTATAAAATGAAATTTTGGAGCCTAGGTTTTCTAGGACCCATATAAAAAGCAAAGGGCGGAAGGGCGGAGATGTGGGGATATTTTGGAAAATTTTCCTATTTCCAAAAAGGGGTAAAATAGCATAATCAAGTGGTGATTCCACTGGGACCCACATTAAGACACGTGTCAAGATCATTTTCAAAGGGTGGAGGGATGGAGAAAAATGTAAAATTTTTACATTTTTCCAAAAGTGTTAAAATGTCAAAAAGTGATCTGAAGCCCATTTCCAATCACATTGTGACACATGGAGGGCTCACATTAAAGGATAAAGGAAGATCAACGATAACTGTGTATTTTTCAATTTGGCCGCCATTTGAGCTCCAGGAAGCTTGGAGATGCGATTTTTGCATCAATTTTCACCAATTTTTATGGTGAATTCATGTCATTTTTTCCTTCAAGGATCAATGGAATCAATTTGAAAATTCAATTTATAGATTTGAGGTACTTTTGAAATGAATTTTTGCCCTAAGCCATCCAAAAATGTGAAATATCAGATCCAAAAGTTACAGAGTCAAATTTTTGAGGGATAAGGATGAAATAATGAAAGGAAGGGGGTCTGCATGCTTTAAAGATGAAAAATGTGCCTCCACAATGGATAATGATGCGATTTTTGCAATGATTCATCTCTTTTTGAGACAACTAGAAACTTTTTGGACATGTTTTGTTAAACATCCCTGTCTCCGAATCATGAGAATTGTTTGTAACAAATTTGATCCTTTGGCATATTCTTTTCTTGGGAAAGAAGGATTGAAGGATATTGAAAGATATATATTACATGAATTTTTCATGTTAAGGGTTGGAAGAGTTTTAAAAAGCCTGAAAAACTAAAAATTTCATAGGAAAATTTGGGAAGAATCCCATTCTTTGAGTGACCACTTCAGAAACTCATGTAACTCTCTTTATATCAGATTTCAAATCATGTTAAGTTGGTTACACATTTATAGCCATTAACAAGCTCTAAGATTGTTTTTCAAAACATTCCCCTGTTAATAAATTTGATCATTTTTGAGTTATTCTATGTTGTCTTGGGGAAAAATCTATGAATGCTTACATTTCATAATGCATTTGAAATTTGTGTTTCTTGTTTCCTGTTGCAGTCTTGTGTTTAAAATCTCTCTTGATCATACATGGTCTCATTTCTTATTGATAGTTTAGTGGCATTTGCAATCTCACATTTAGAAGAGATTTCATCTGATAAAGAGATAAACAAATTTAAAATCACTTTACCTTCCTTGACTTCAGAGATTGTTTGTAAACCTTTGGGTGCACCTTAGGCCATGATTAAATAGTGATTGCTAAATGTTTCATTGGTTCATTCTAACTCAAGATTTTGTGATATATAATCAAAGATTGCGTGGAAAAGTGCAGATCTAGGCCTCCATTTGATTCACATATCCTGGTTGAGGGGATGATTAACCATTTTGATACTTTCTACTGTTAAGTTTCTCCATATTTTGCTGAAATCCTCAAAGAGTCTGGTGGACCTTGGTTTGTCTTATCTAAACTCCCACTCAAAAAATCATTCAAAACAACTAATCCTACCTTGTTTTACCCCTATTTTTACCTGTATACCCATAGAAGATCAAAATCCATTTGCTAAAGTATGCAGAAAATATCAGGATTTCAAAATGGCTTTAATAACCCATGCCTTGCATTGAAAGTATCTCCATAATCTAGAAGTGATAACTTGTGAAAGCTATATTTGGAGTGTTGATCATATTTTCCCAAGGCCCCTTCATAATATTTATACAAATTGAGGGATATCTTCATCTCCTTCACCATTTGAGGGTTACAAAATAGGTTCTCTTACATTGGTTAAAAGGCACAACCTAAAATAGTTAGGAAAAGATCAAGTCCTATTCGACTGCTATCCATCTCTCCACAAATTTGAGTGCCAGTTACATCATATCCCTAGATAAAAAATAATACACACCATGATCCATCTGTATTCAAGCTTCATGCCATATCTTTGATGCTACTCAGACTTAAAAGGAGAACAAATTTGGGTACCAATACCAGTGGCACTGTTACCGGGGATGGATAATTTAATATCCAGACCAATTTCTTAATCTGTTTCTATTTCATATTCTTTTGATCCCATTAACACTAGTGGCACCATTGTTGGGGATGAAGAATGCAATATCTAGATCAATTTGTTAATCTACTTCCAGTTCATATTCTTTTGAGACTATCAACACCATTGGCATCATTTCTGGGGACATTCTTAGTTCAATCTGATATATGTGCATACATATTTGAGATATTTAAATGAATATCAAGCCCTAGTAATGTCTCTTGCAAGTTTTGTCTACAAACATATTATTAAATCATCATTCTATACTCAAATTTGCAAGGAGTATGCAAAGGTTTCAAACTTTGTCTGCAATTTTATCAGTTTCCAATAGTAGTTGCACTTCATTTGTATTTTTGGTTGATAGATTCAAGAAAAGGAAGGTATGATCTATAAATTTTGGCAAGATTTTTAGTGCTGATAGGTATTTGATTAAGTATTTTAGTGCATTTTCACAGCTAGGGTGAAATTCCTTAGTGGTGACTCCATGCTATTTTGATCTTGATAAATACCAGTGCCTTAGCTTTCTGTCATTTATTTTTGTGTTGCTAATCTCTACAAAACTAGAAGGAATAAGATCTCTCTACATTAGAGACTCTGCTAAGAAGTTATTTTCAGATTCAAGGAACTCAGAGTTAGAAGGGAGAAGAGTTTGGAAGGTGGTTGGAGAGCAGAGCTCAAGGAAAGAAGTTCCCTTCGTTGAACTTGAGATTAATCAACCTATCATTGAGGACTGCAGTTCTTCTTCAGATAGATCTGAATTAGATATTCCTCTTGAAAATTTTCATTCTCCATCTAGAGAGGGACCTTCATTTGTCTTTGAAAATCTTGCTCCTCATTTTGCCCCCTTTTTTTTTCAAATCTGCTAGAGTTTATCAAGAAGCTAATCCTATAGGGGATATCCATTTTGAAGATTTCATTTCTATTCCCCAAAGACCTCTCACTACTCATCATTGTGTTTCTCCTCCAAGATCACCACCTCAAAAAAGTATGGCTCAGCCTAGACCTCCATTTTTTGTTAACACCTTTGGTCCTATAAAATTTAGAGGAATAGATGGTTACCCAAATGCAGTCCCATAAGATGTAAGGAATAGGTTTCCAAAGTTCCAAGGTAACAATGGTATAACTAGTGATTAGCATCTCAAACTTTTTGTTAACATGATGGAGGATTTTGAAATAGAGTTTGAAGATGTGTATGTCAAATTGTTTATTCATACACTATAAGAGGATGCAAGGGATTGGTACAAGGCTCTACCTAATAATTCTATTGATACTTGGACTGAAATGAAGAATGCATTTAGGTTGTAATATGGTGACAAGACTGATCCTATATTTCTCTTATCTGAATTTGAGAATATCAAGAAGAACCGAAATGAATCGGTTCATGACTTCAACACAAAATTCAATAAGACCTTAAGGAGATTGCTGGTGAATTTAAGACCATGTGATGAATCTTGTTTGATAAAATATTCTGATGCATTTGACAAGAAGGTTGCATGTTACTTGAGGGACAAGAACCCTAGAAATCTAAGGTAAGCTTTCACCATGGCACTTCAAATTGAAAACAATATCAAGGCTATTGGGAAACCTCCTAAGAGAGATGGAGTTAAATTGGTAAACCTTGAAAATCCTCAAGAAAGCAAGAGTGTTGACTTAGAGGAAGTGGTGAAAACTTTGGCAAGGGCTGTCAAGGAGATTTCCTACAAGTTGGCAAGAGTTGAGAAAGGAATTGGGCAGTCCTCACAAGGACAACCTAGGCAACAAGCACAAGATAGATTCGGCAATAACCATAGGAATGAGCATAGATTTGATGAAAAAGGTAAAGGGCCTATTGGATTTGGAAATAGGAAATCTCAGGCCAAGGAAAATAAGGTAGTGCCTGATCTGTTAAATGCTCGAGTGGCTACTATCGATGATGCAAATTAGATTGACTGATGTGAATTTTTTTTTTTACCCTATCCTCCATGTGGAACAAATCAACAAATTGAAGTGGAAGTTGATGATGACATTGATGATGATGCCTGCATGATGGAGATCCTTATAGGTTCACCAAGGGGAGAAAATTCAATGGATGTCATAAGTGCTAGGATTGTTGTTGTTTTTTAGGATTGTATTCAATGGGTACATCTTCTTCCTCCTCATGTTTTAGAAATTGATAATGTACAAGCCTTTGAGCTGCCCAATAATGATTTTGAATACTTGAGGGCATTGATGATCAAGAAGTATGATGGAGGTATAACCTTAGAAGAGGATAGGTAGTTAATAATGAATGTTTTAGTTGCACAAGAGAACGATCACAATACCAAAAGTAAGGTTGCTAAGGGGCAACAAGCCAATTCAAAATTTCCATTGCTTACTAAAGAAGCTCCAAAGAGAAATACATCTAGTAAAGGCCCTATTCCCCCAAGAAAAATTTTTGATCCTCCCCATGCCCAAACTAAAAATACTTCCATACCATCTGATGAATTTTCCAATCTTTCCCCTAGTTCTTCTTTACCCAAGAATTGTCAATATGATATTGCCCAATTCTTGAGTTAGATCAAGATTCCTGTCCCAATTGCTAAGTTTCTTAGGATTCCTGAGCACAAGAAGAGGGCTTTTGAATATTTAGGATTCAAAGAGGAAGAGAGTACCCAAAGCAGAGTTGGAAGCAAGGTTGAAATTCCTATTTCCATTACAGAATTAGAACAACCAAAAGTGTTGGAAGAGTTGGGGGAACCACCTGAGGTTTACTTAGGAAATTATTTGGTTAAATCTCAGTTGAACGTGGATCTATTTTTCACTACCTTGGTTATAAAAGATAAGCTGTTACATAACTAAATGTTTGACTCCAGGGCATCATGCAATGTCATGCCTTTGGAGGTCATGAATGAATTGGGAATCAAAGTGATAGCAGCGTATGACAAGTGTACTGCTATGGATTCTAGGGAAGTGATAGTTGTTGGGTGTGTCAAAGATTTGGTGGTGCAACTTGCATATTATCTTGGGAGGAATTTAAAATTGGATGTTGTGATTGTTGATTGCCCTGCCAAATGGGGTATGTTATTATCAAGGAAATGGGCTGCAAGTGTTGGTGGGAGTGTCTAAATGGACATGTCTTATGCCACTATCCCCATTGAAGGAAACTTAGTAAAGTTATATGGAGAGAAAAATATGTTGTACCTTATTGAAGACCCAAACAATGCATCTTATGAAGTTTTGTAGGTAGATGCTAGTACTAATTACTTTGTGAGTTTTGTGGATTTCAAGGAGCATGAATTTGTTGACAACATTTCTCCTACGTATGTTGTTTTTTCTAGAGATTTGGTCCTTGATTTAGCCTTTAAAAATGTTAAAATTTTTGACCTGAACACAATGGAGGAGCTCTAAAGAAAATGGATAGTTTACAAATTAAACAAAGAAGAAAAAGAGGTATATTTCCAGTTATTCAAAACATATCAGAACCTCTTGGCATGGTCATATCTAGCATAGAGGAAAATTGGAGATTCCCCTTGATTTTTTTCTTTGAATCAAGGTTTTCTCACCAACTTGTATAGTGTATAGTGTTTGGCTTTTGCTTTGTTTTTGGTGTTTTTTCGGTTCGTGGTTTACCTTGGTGTGTGGTAGTCATTTTTGTCGGTTTCTCAGCTAGTTTTTTGGTGGCTTTGGCTCATGTCTTTGTTTTCCCAATGGATTCTTTTGTCACTTGGTCTACTTTTATTCTTGTGGCACTCACTAGGAGTGCCCATCCTTAACCAGGAGCCAATGTTGGTGCCCATTTTGATCCTCTACCATTTTTCCATGTTTCCCCTTTGCTCTTTGTGCTCTAAAACATTTTTTCCTTATGAAATCGATGAAGTGAAGTTGTAGCTTCATTCTTGTGCATTGGATTGTCTGCAAACTCATTACCTTGCTCTAATTTGCTAAGGCAAAGTGCATTTTAACCCTATTTCTGAGAAAAAATGGCTTTGGATTCTCCTATCCTTCGCATTTGGTGAAAAAACAACTTGTATCTGCATTTGAATGCTTTGAGTTGTTTTTTTTTTCCATTTTTGCACCATTTTGAGGAATCTCAAAGTTTGCCCTGTGTTTTGCCCTAATTTTACCCATTCAAATAGCTCTTCCATTTTTCCTGTGTTTTCCCAATGTTTGGAGCTTGAAATTTCTCACTTTATACATATTTGCACTCAAAAATCCCTTTCCATGGTTGTAAATTGCTTTGAATCACTTTCCATTTTTCCTTTGATAAAAAATTTCTTCACCCATGAAGAAAAAATAGATTTTGGGCATCGCTGGCATTTTCTACATTTTTTGATGATCATACGGGCATCCTTTTCCTGTCAATATTAGCTCAAAAGTCTTCTCCTACATGGTTGTTTGTGATTGCACATGGTTCGGTGGGTCTTCTTGAGCAACTTAGCATTTTTTGTGTTTTTGGAAAAAGGTCTAAATTGTCCCCACGAGTCTGCATACCCTCAGCTAATCATAGGATGACACATGGTAGGTAAATAAATTGATCGGCGCAACAATTTGAAACTTTTCATCCTTTGGTGAAAAGGTGTTACAATTCAAAATAAGTCTGCAGGCCATAAGCCAATCAGAGATGGACATGTGTCATGTTTTCATCAAAAGCAGGATGAAAGGCTGATGGAGGACTTACATAAATTTTTCCTTTTGGGCGTATAGGAGCAAAAGTTGTGAAAAGCCCACATTTCCGCTAGGAAAAAAAATTCATGTTTAGGTCAAAATGGGGAAATGGAGCTTCGGATATATTTCAAGTTTTTTTCCTTTTGGGGTAAAAATTTTAAGTTGATGAAAAAGGTTGTGGGCCTACTAAGTTGAATTAATGCCTTGTGGAAATTTGAAGCTTGTGCAGATCAACGGGCCACTGGAGGAAAAAGCAATTTTTTTACTCTTTGGCAAAATGGGTTTAGGTAAAAAATTGAAGCGTTGCTCCACAACGAATCCCAAATGAACATGTGGTAAGGTGAGAGGTGTAACTGTGGGCCTACGGGGAAAAAATGGAAATTTCTCCTTTTTGGCAAAATAGTTAAAAAATGAAATTTTGTTGTGCAGGTCAGCTAGGACCCATTTCAAAAGCAAAGAACAGAAGGATAGAGATGCGGGGATATTTTGGAAATTTTTCCTTTTTCCAAAAAGGGACAAAATAGCATAATCGAGTTGCGATTCTGCTAGGACCCACATTAGGACATGTGTCAAGCTAATTTTCAAAGGGCAAAGGGGTAGAGAAAAATGTCAAATTTTTACATTTTTCCAAAAGTGTTAAAATGTCAAAAAGTGATCCCAAGCCCATTTCCAATCACATTGTGACACATGGAGGGCTCACATTAAAGGATAAAGGAAGATCAATGGTAACTATGGGTTTTTTAGTTTGGCTGCCATTTGAGCTGTAGGAAGCTTGGAGATGTAATTTTTGCATCAGTATTCACCAATTTTTTGGTGAATTCATGTCATTTTTGACTTTAAGGATCAATGGAATCAATTTGAAAATTCAATTTGCAGATCTGAGGTACTTTTGAAATGAATTTTTTCCCTAACCTGTCTGAAAACATGAAATATTAGATCCAAAAGTTGCAGAGTCAAGTTTTTTAGGGATAAGGATGAAATAATGAAAGGAAGGGAGTATGCATGCTTTGAATATGAAAAATGTGCCTCCACAATAGATAATGACATGAATTTTGCAATGATTCATCTCTTTTTGAGACAACTGGCAACTTTTTGGATGTGTTTTGTTAAACGTCCCTGCCTGCGAATCATGAGAAATTTTTGTAACAAATTTGATCCTTTGGCGTATCCTTTTCTTAGGAAAGAAGGATCAAGGGAAATTGAAAGCTATATATTTCATGAATTTTTCATGCAAAGGATTGGAAGAGTTTAAAAAATCCTAGAAAACTAAAAATTTCATGGGAAAATATGGGAAGAAGGCCATTCTCTGAGTGACCACTTGAGAAACTCATGTAACTCTCTCTGTATCAGATTTCGAATCATGTTAAGTTGGTTACACATGTATAGCCATTAACAAGATCTGAGATTGTTTTTCAAAACATTCCCCTACTGATAAATTTGATCATTTTTGAGTTATTATGTGTTGTTTTTGGGAAAAATATGAGAATTCTTACATTTCATAACGCATTTAAAATTTATGTTTCTTCTTTCATGTTGCAGTCTTGTGTTTAAAATATCTCTTGATCATACATGGTCTCATTTCTTGTTGATATTTTAGTTGCATTTACAATATCACATTCAAAAGAGCTTTCATCTGATAAAGACATAAACAAATTTAAAATCACTTTACCTTCCTTGACTTCAGAGATTTTTTGTAAACCTTTGGGTGCACCTTAGGCCATGATTAAATAGTGATTGCTAAATGCTTCATTAGTTCATTCTAACTCAAGATTTTGTGATAGATAATCAAAGATTGTGTGGAAAAGTCCAGATATGGGCCTCCATTTGATGCACATATTTTAGTTAAGGGGATGATTAACCATTTTTATACTTTCTATTGTTAAGTTCCTCCATATTTTTCTAAAATCCTCAAAGAGTCTGGCGGAACTTGGTTTTTCTTATCTAAACTTCCACCCAAAAAATCACTCAAAACAACTAACCTACCTTTTTTTACCCCTATTCTGACCTGTATACCCACAGAAGATCAAAATCCATTTGCTAAAGGATGCGGAACATATTAGGATTTCAAAATGTCTTCAGTAACCCTTTCCTTGCATTGGAAGTATCTCCATAATCTGGAAGTGACAACTTGTTAAAGTCAGATTTGGAGTGTTTATCATATTTTCCCAAGGCCCCTTCATACTGTTTTGTAAAAATTAATGGATATCTTCATCTCCTTCACCATTTGAGGGTTACAAAATAGGTTCTCTTATCTTGGTTGAAAAGGCACAACCTAAAATATTTAGGATAAGATCAAGTCCTATTTGAGTGCTATCCATTTCTCCACAAATCTGAGTGTCAGTTAGATCATATCCCTGGCTATAAAATGACACACACCATGATCCATCTATCTTCAAGCTTCATGCCATATCTTTGATGCTGCTCAGACTAGAAAGGATAAAAAATTTGGGTACCAACATATCCTAAAGTCAAAATCATGGATGCTCATAAAAAAATATTTTATCTAAAAACATACTGCTTCCTCAAAGGACAATTGTTCATATAAAGAAAAAATTGTCAAAAAGCATAGACTAATCCCTCAAAGGAAAACTATCATGCATATCTTATCTTGTCATCTAAAAAGTCACAAATCCAAATATGCAAAAGCAAAAATCTAAATGTATAATACTCCCTTGAAGGATGGATACTTTCATATATCATGTCAGTAAAAGGCTTCCTACATTGATTAGCCTTCTAAATCCCTAAAATAAAAATAAAAAACACAAGCATCCTTGGAAATCTTCCCGCGTCGATCAAATTTCCCGTCTACAAAAAACATCTCGTATTGATTAGTTTGCACTATATTGCTCAGAGTTGGGGCATAGACATAGGAATGCCACCTAAGGAAAATGTATTTTCCCGAATAAGCCACATCTTAACCCCTTTCTCATGTCTACAGTGGGTTTATAAGGTCACTATCCATATTTTTGTCATGATATTAAGTATGACTAACTATCTTCAGTTATGTGGTAACACCTATCAAAGGGCGCAAGTAAAATTCTTTGCATTTTTCCCTCTCATGCTTTTCCTTTGATCCAGTTCACAAAAAAATCTTATATGCATGCTCCTCTCTATGAAAAAAGTGTACTATCTCACCCTTGGGTCACCCTATCAATGTCACACCTTTTCCTATCCTAACTTTTGCATCCATATCCAGTCTGCACTTCCAATCACATCCTCCCTATATATATCCTTACATCTAATCTCATCTACTCACTGTCTAAATCACTATCCATCAAATCAATAATATTTAAATACATTTAATCTAAATAAATTACATCTATTCTAATCTAAGTTTATCAAATTATTTCCTAATCATCTATCATGTCATCACATCAAATCATTTAATCCATACATCATATACATATCCATGTCAACATCTAGGATCTAATCAAAATATCCCATCAAATCATCCAATCAAAACATCACATCAAAAAATATGCATTACATCATATCTAACATCTAACATAACACACCTTTATTTATCTTGTTAGACTTACCTCACTATCTCTTATCTCATCGTGCATCCTTAATTATATCCAACATCCCACTCTGTACTCATCCCTATGTCCCTTTTGGGGAACCATTTTTCATCCTCAGCCCACCATTGTGGCCATATTTTATCCTTGTCCCATTTAGACACATATTTTTTATTCCCAAGGTATGAAGGCTATCGTATCTTATTGCCCCTGACATTCCTTCACAACCTTTGTCTTAACCATCCTCACATTTGTTTGTACATATTTTTTATGTATTCTTTTGACCAGTTGGTCCCACAACTTGCACATCCATCTGAGTGGATTCCTATTCTACTCCCTCCATATTTCTGTGAATTTTTTGCTAAATGAAAAGTATGTAGGACATTGTCGTCATCTCCATTGAGGCCTTACTTTATTCCCTACCAAATTGATTCCAAAATCACTGCCATATTTTTTGTTTTTTTGTCCTTATCCCTCTTCGCCTAGAGAATATTATTTTATATTATTTTTTTTTCTCATCCTTTCGACTCTTTATCCATTCATCTATCTCTTTTAAACTCATGATAAATTTCTCTTTATATCACCAATCCCTAGTTTGAGGGGAATAAACTCAACCATAATTATCTTCTATCACTTCTCATTTTTGTCTCATGGCTTGCCCAATGCAAACCACTCAACAGAAAGGGGAAAATTTAGACATTAATTGTTCGTATACCCTATCCCTTAGCTCATGTTCACTCCCCTTATTTTTCATTCCTCATATACATATCTATCTTCCCATTCAAATTTCCCCTTTCCCTCCTAATCCCATTTAATTAATCCCTAATAGCCATTAATAAACCATAATCCCTTCATTAATCCATTTATCCTCTCTAAATAGCCCTTTTTTCCTCCCTAGGTCCACATTTAATATGTTTACCTCCCATTTTCCTTTATTTATTATTTTCCTACCTCTCACCTACTAGTTATCCTTCCAAATCATCCCTAATCCGTATTTAGCACCAAAACCCTAGTCCTGCATAACAAGGGATAATTGTATCGAGCTAATCACATTTCCACCTCACAAATCAACAGACTACCATAGTTGTCAGTGACCCATCCGGGTCACCATCAAACCTATAAATATGACCATACACATCCTCTCATTAGGATGTAATTTTTGAGACTTCAGGATTTTTTGTGATTTTAGCTTTGTTTCTTACTCTTCTCTATAGCTGCTATCACCACCTTGGAACTACTTTAGAGATCTTGTGAATCACCTTTGAATATTTGAAACTCTCTCTTTGCTTAGTATCATATCTTTTCATGCTTGGAGTCATCATTTCCATCCCATCATTGTTGTGCATAATCCTTGTACGTTCATAAGCCATCTCGAAGCTCTTCCCTTGCATCAGCTATCGTCAATATGTCTCTTCATTTCATCATTCCATCCTTTTTCATCCTCAAACCCTATATCCTTTCCTAGTCACCATCGACTTAGGCCAATTGTCATCGACCTAATCCACATCTATCTCATTATCTGTTAACCATATTGCCAACCATATGTCCTCTGATCAATCCATATTCAAGATCCTTAATTATTTTTGTTCTACAAACCTGCAAATTCAGATTCCATCCTCATCATATCCAATCACCTTTTCTCCATCTCAGTTTCCTTCAAACTTGCCTTAATATATCTTATTTTCAATTATCCATTCCATATGCAACCTTACTCGGTGCTATCTGAGTTCCCATACCTCTTTGTTTCTCTTATCTACATGTTCAAAAGTCTAGATATGAATCTGTAGCACCAGTCACCGTCAATTCATCTCAGTTTCCATCAAATGGATTAGTAGTTATCATCTTCATAATCAAATCCAAAAATTTTCTTGCATATTTTTTGTTCCAATCAAACCTAGACCCTTTGTAGTATCTTAAAATATTTTTTAGTTCCTTATCAGCTTCAAATTCCTTCAAATATGACCTTTTTTGCCTAATATTTAACTCACCCTACTACAGTCATTGTTGAATGTGTCCATCAGTCTCGGGTTTTCGTTGACCTGCTTAGGTTTGGTTTATTTTTTCATCATTTACTATTATCAGATCTACATTTTATCTTATTTAGTTCATTTTAGATTCTCTATTTCAGTTTAGATTATATTGCATCCTTTCACTTATCCATGATCATTTTAGCTATATTTTATCAAAAAGTGGGTTGAAATCCATCCTAGGAAGTTTTCACTTATCAGGACCGACATTTTTGGGAAAACCACCCTCCTATCCACTAATCCATTTTTCGTGTTGAGTTTATCTTTTTTGTGTAGGTAATCAAAATCATTATGAATAGGATATTTTGCACCCATATCCATCACCATCTTATCAAGAGTTATCTTTAAAACCTCTCATTATTGGAGTTAATTGTTTTATTTGTCACCATTTCACTAATCTGAAACATGAGTGAGAAAATTAGATCAACAATATCATCAGGGAGATAAATTAAGATGTAGTAATGGGTATTAAAAGAGAGAATTAGTATGTGTAATTTAGTGCATGAGAAACAATGTAAAACCGCATGTTGGGGTCATAATTTTCCCTTTTATGTGTTTACACCTTATTTGTTTATATGCCTCTTTGTGTGATAGGATTTATTAACACATTGCGATAAACATGTTGCATGTTATCACTATGGATAGGAGTGTCAAATCGCATTTAATTTTAGATGAGTGGAGTATTGTCACTTTTTATTAGTGGCTCACTAAATTCTACAACGATTACATTCTTAAAAGGGTATAATAACTCTGTTTATATTAAAAGAGGAAAAACATTATTAATGGAATCAATGATTAAAATAATTACATTAATTTTTTTGAGTAAAAGAGTATTTTTTTTAGGGTTCACTTTCCTTATAGGTGCTATGTGGCCTTGTTCATCTAAGTTTTCATTTTTCCTTTGGTCCATATGTTCCACTTATCTCTTCAACTTGGGTGAAGCCATCAAAATACCATATGCTCTTACCACAACCCATATTGGGATAGCCTTGAGTGGGAATGGCCTAGACATGTATCTATATAAATATAGAAGTGATTTTGTATTTATATCTTATATGTATTACTACATACTCCATGTGGGATTAATCCTAAGATACATTTCATAATTTAGTCAAACACATCGAGAAAACATGTCAATCTCATAGTAAATTTCATCTATTTTCCAAGAAAATCCATCTAACTCACTGAGCCATATCTATAGCTAATGTAACTCACCAAACTAAGGTCCATATCACAACTCACTCGTGCTAAGTAGGAAGAGAAACCAATGAATCGTGGTAAAATCGATAGTGAGATGTTAGTATTTACAAAGTATATTTTTTAATAAACCTCATCAGTATATATTGTAGTCTATGTGGGACAAAAGGTTCCAAGAAAATACAAATTCAAAACTCACTACCACAAAAGCTCATGTGGCATCTCTAACTGAGAACAAAAATTTAGCTAATTTTAGCCACACATGAATGAATTGGGTCAACTAAACACAAACAAGGAATCCATAAAAGTTTTACGTGGATTTAATTTTAGTAATTTAATGTTAAAAATTAGAAAAGTTGAGCCACATAGGCATAGGTGATAGAGCTAAAATTAGCTCAAAATGGTTAATAAAATATGAATATCATATTATTGTGAGAAAACACATAGAGAAACAGAAGGGATCATGTTTAAGAGATTGAAAATATATCATGTTGGGATTTACGCAGGGAATGCATAGATAATTTCACATAGGCTTGGAATGAAGGAATAGTGTAATTAAGTAAACAGATAAGTGGCACTTAGTTATTACTAGGTTTCATATTCTCCTTTTAATTGACATGATTCAGTGAAGGCATTAGTTTATTGGTTAAAAATTTGGGCTATAGTGGTTTAGTTAGGGGCTCAAAATTTAACATATATTTAAATCAGATCATCTAAGGAACCAAATAGAGTTTTCAAATTTAAACCATGCCACTATCTCATTTGAAAATTCTCCATGATAGCCTAGTTATGGAGAGTCAAGCCCAGGGTTTGGATCCCTCACTCTTTTGATAAATATTTACATCTTAACCAAAACTTAAGCTATGTTTAAGATTATTATATATCCAAGGAAACATGTTGGTTGAGCAGGAAAGACCATATGGTTTAATGGGAAAGTTCAATATTCAGACTCCCTCCCTTGTGTATTTTGAACTAAAAATAATTAAAGTGGGACATATCAATTTTGGGGTTTAAATATTAAACTATTATTTTGTAAAATTATTATATAATTTATATTGAACTTATTATATAGAAAGATATTATTTAGTTAGAAGGATCACTATGATATGTGTGTGTATATTAATAACTTTTTTGCAAAGTAGACATTTGAACCAAAGACATAATTGTTTCCTTTATAATCATTTGAAAATGTGACAACATTTGATGCATGGAATTGGAAGAGTATCAAAATAAGATAATGCCACAATGAGATGATAGTGATCTAAAAATTGACCGGATTTTTTTTCACTCAATCACAAACCCTTATAGGAATTAAATTATTTTCTAAACATATCCCATTAATATAAATTTAAAGCAATGTGAGAATTAAAATATACAGCACACAGGTTTATAATGGAGTTTGACAGAATGCCTACTTCTCTGGGTTCTTCAATAGAACTGATATATTATCTACTTAATGACTATAATGAATAATAAAATCTAACCAAGATAATACTGAATACAAAAAGGAACATGAACCTAAACATCAAGTAGTTACCCCAACTTATAATAGATTCGATCCAGTATTCTTTGTCAGGCACAAAGTCCTTTGGTATACCGATTTGTCTTCTAGATGGCACCCCATTCGACTCTCCAAGCTCTGCATTCTGACATGTGGCTCAAATTTGGCTTGTTGGGAAGTTTGATTAACTCCCAATAATAATTTTGTGCCTATTAAAATAATAGGTCTTATCATCTTACTAATAACAAATAATATCAGTCTTGAAAATGCCTATACAAATAAATAGGACTTAATATCATCTTGTCGATAAATAATATTGGTTCACAAAATGATGACAATTCTTATATAAATACAGGTCTTATATCCCTCCGCAATGCCTATATTAAAATAGTTCTTACATCTCCATAATGTCACCATGATTGCATTTGAACTGCATTAGTTTTCCTTCTCGGCTTGGGCTCAGAGTATGTATTATCAGAGAGAATTCGGAGCTTAAAATTAATATTTTCCTATTAAATATAATAGGACTTAAAAATAATAATAATGTCTATAATGATCTAGGACTTAAATATTTACATTCCTATAATAATAGGCCTTAGCTTTAAAAATATGCCTATCGTGAATATAGGACTTTAAAAATAATAATGCTTATATCAATATATAGGTCTTAATTTTCCTTCCAAATAATGGCATAAAAAATATAGGGCACATTATTTATATAATGCCTTAACAATACTAAGGCCTCAACATTTCTTCACCTCCTCGAATTGAGGAATAGCTCAGGAGGAAATTTACCCTAAGCTCAAATTGAGCTTGTGTGTGTGAGTGGGATAAAGGATTTATATAGCCTTTAGGTAGCCCAAAGATTGTGGTTATCAACCACATCTACCAACTCAATATCCAAATAACTCATTGGTCGAGTTGGTTGGGCCACTCTACTTCCCCACTAAAGTCATAGGTTCGAAACTACCTCGTAGCATTTTTTTCGGTCATTTCAATGACCCTGACTGCTACGAAGACCACTGACTGCCACCTTGCCATCCACTCACCATGACCTATTCACGTGCCCATTGCCTTCACTATTGTGTCATCCACAGCCACTATCGCATTGTCCGTCCATGCCATGCCACTGTGACCACTGCCAATTCATTATTCCTTATCCACTATAATGTTGATAATCCCACATTACATAGGATATAGGTCAGATAAGGCTTTATATATCCTTTTCAAATGCGATAGAAATGTGGATCCGGGCCACATCCTTCCCCCTTTTCTAGCTGGAATAAACAAGACAACTCGCCCCTCCTAGATGAGCTCATCGAGTTGTAGAAGCAACACACCCTTACATTTCTTAAACTTGCTAATGGATAAAATCATATCTTGATCCTCAACTCACCCCATAAATGCAATGTAACTCGGCCCATGCAATGAGATAGCTTGCTGAGTTGGAGGTATAAGGGATAAGTGGTGACAGGCCACGTGGTGGCTTGAGGGCCACCATGTGGCAATTTTTTTGTCAATCTTATATGAAGATGAAGAAAACCTTAAATGATGAAGACCATAGGTACAAACCATAAAACATCACCTTCGCATGATCATACTTTCCACTGCTTCATGACTCGCTAGTTGACCCGGTCCCCCTAGGGTTGACTGTAACTTTTACCAGCAACCATTTACATGTACGGACTTCATTTTTAACATTTAAATAGTCAATGGAAAGCTCTCAAAGTCAAATTATACATTGTACTGATCCTGTGAGATTTAGGCAGCATATTGTCTCCTTATTGACCTTCGGATTGTACCTCCCCAATGGGAAAGGATTTTTTCCCAAAAATCTCATAACTTCTCTCTTGGATCATGAACTCTATCACTGAAGATATCTCTGGGACATGTGGCATGTACTCCACTATGATAACACCTCATGGCAATCCTTATTATATTACATAGACTATGCCTCTTCATAGAAAAAAATTGGTGTCACTGAAGAAGACACTTTGCTTCACCTCACTGCATGGCCTTGGCCTCTACATGGTACTGAGAAGTGTATGATGGTGCTTATCCTGTTGCATGGATTCTACCTCTACATGGTACAAGCCCCAATAATGATGATGATAGTTTACCATCCTTTTTCATGGCTATAATGAGCCTCTACATAGAATGAAGATCTGAGCTACTACCAGTGTTCAAATGTATACTCAAACAATTGAAAACTTTCCAAGCTTATAAGTTTGAGTATCTAACTATAATAATAACTCAAAAATTTGATTAGGAGATATGCCCTTGAAAGGGTCTTTATACAAATTTCAAATACAAGTGTAAGGAAAAATTTCCTAATACATCATGTAAAATGCTCCATTTTTGGATTCTTTGTATAATAAGCTTAATACCAAACTTATAGAAAAATAACTTTGCATGATAAACATGTCATGAAGATTTCTCCTATTTGATGGCTTATATACTTTTTCTTTTCCACTACATTGCAACATGGATTGACTTCATTGGTCTCCTCCTTACTAGAAAAATAACTCAATAAGGACAAAATATACTGCATATCATGTTGCTAGTAAAATCACTAAAATAATTTCCCTCTAAGGGGTCTCACCAATGCAAGTATAAAAAAATACAAACATTTCCCATAATTGGGTCTTTTACTAATGTCCCCTAATTGGTTAGATGTATACAAACATTTCCCACAAGGGGTCTTACAAATAAATTCTACCTAAAATAATAGTTTACTGGTTTTTTAATAATAAGAGCAATTAATAATGCTCAAAATACCTATAAAATAGTTAATTTTTTTTTTCAATTTTTATTACACCTTAGATTTCTTACCAGTTGTAGAATCCTCAGTGTCATCCTAGGCTACCTCAATAGGTGCCCTATGGATCCTCTAATGATATCTCATCTACATATGAGATATAATGGAGTAATCCACATATAAATGCAAGAAAAATAATGAGGATGATAAACCTACCCCTTAGCCTATACCACAAATTTGGATTCCACAAGTACAAGTCATTGCCATCACTATCAACTCATCATGTACTGATAAACTTGCTAGGAGAATAACAAGTTTTCAAGTGTGATCACCGTCTCTGATACCAAATTAATCCAAAAATTGAGTGAATGTTTTTCACTTGATCATGGAACCTTATAGGCATTAAATTATTTTCCGAACATATCCCATTAATACCAACTTAAAGCAATGCAAGAATTAAAATACATTGCACACAGGTTGACAACGGAGTTCGGCATAATGCCTACGTATCTAAGTTATTCAATAGAACTGATATATTATCTACTTAACAACTGCAATAAATAATACAATCTAAGAAAGATAATACTGAACACAAAAAGGAACATGAACCTGAACACCAAGTAGCTACCCCGTCTTATAGCAGATTTGATCCAATATTCTCCTTCAAACACAAAGTCCTTTGGTATACCTATTGGTCTTCCAGATGGTACCCCAGTTGATTCTCTAGGCTCTGCATTATGAAGTGTGGCTCAAATGTGGATTATTTGGTATTTATAATAACTCCCAGTAACAATGTTATACCTATTAAAATAATAGGTCTTATCATCTTACTGATAACAGATAATATCAGTCTTGAAAATGCCTATACAAATAAATAGGACTTAATATCATCTTTTCAATAAATAATATCAGTCCGCAAAATGATGAAAATGCCTATATAAAAATATGTATTATATCCATCCATAATTCCTATATTAAATTAGGTCTTATATCTCCATAATGTCACTACGATTTCCTTCAAACTACATCAATTGTCCTTCTAAGCTTGGGCTTGGAGTATGTATTCTCGGAGAGAATTCAGAGCTTCAGAATAATATTATCCTATTAAATATAATAGAACTTAAAAATAATAACAATGCCTATAATGATAGGAATTACATATTTACATGCCTATAATAATATGCCTTAGCTCTAAAAATATGCCTATAGTGAAAATAGGACTTTAAAAATAATAATTCCTATATCAATATAGGTTTTAATTTTCCTCCCAAATAAAGTCCTAAATAATATAGGGCACATTATTTATATAATGCCTTAAAAATATTAAGGCCTCAACATTTCTTCACCTCCTCAAATTTAAGAATAGCTCGGGAGGAGCTTTACCCTAAGCTTGAATTGAGCTTGTGTGTGTGAGTGGGAGGAAGGATTTATATAGCCTTTAGGTGTCCTGAAGATTGTGGTTATCAACCAAATCCATCAACTCAATATCCAACCAACTCATTTGATGAGCTAGTTAGGTCGCTCTGCTTCCCTGCCAAAGTCATGAGTTTAAAACTATCACCTAGCGTTTTGTTTAGTCATTTCAATGACCCTGACCACTGTGAAGACCCTTAACTGCCACATTTCCATCCACTTGCCATGACCCATCCACATGCCTACTGTCTTCGCAGCTATGTTGTCCATGTCTGCTACAATGATGTCCATCCACGCCATGCCACAGTGACCATTACCAAGTTGTTTAGCATTATCCACTATAATGTGGATTATCCCAGATTGCATGGGATATAGGTTAGATAAGGCTTTATATAACATTTTTTGATGCCATAGATGTGTGGCTTTGGGCCACATCCTCCCACATTTTCCAGCTAGAATAAACAAGACAACTCGCCTCTCCTAGATGAGCTCGCCGAGTTGTAAATACAACTCACCCTTGCATTTCTTGAACTCGTCAATGGACTCGGTCATATCTCAATCATCAACTTTCCCCATCAATGCAATGCAACTTATCCCATGAAATGAAATAGTTGTCCGAGTTGGAGGTATAAGGTCTAAGTGGTGGTAGGCCACGTGGTGGCTTGAGGGCCCACCATGTGGAAAACTTTTTTATCGATCGTATACAAAGATGAAGATGCGTCGAATGAGGAAGAATAGAGGTACAAACCTAAAAACATCACCTTTTCATGATCATACTTACCACTGCTTCGTGACTCACTAGTTGACCTAGTTCCCCTAGGGTTGACTACAACTTTGACTAACCACCGTTTGCACGTACGGACTCTATTTTCAATGTTTAAATAGTTGACATAATGCTCTCAAATTCAACTTACGCACTATGTCGATCCTAGGAGATTCAAGGAACATATATTCTCCATATTAACCTTTGAATCAGATAGTATGATTTCTTGGATTACATCCATGAAATAATGAGAATTATAGTTACATGATTAAACATTAGGTTGAATTAAAATATCAAATATGACCTATAAAGCTAAAATGATAAGACATTGATATTGTGAATCATGAATTAGTTATAATCAAAACTAGTTCAGAGTGATGAATGAAAATTATTACGTAGTAATACATATACATATTCTATATCATAAAAATGTGCCAAAATTGTATATATATTGTTTTATATCGCTTGTAACATAATATGAATTATTATGAAAAATTGAAACATGTAAAACTGAAAGACATGTATATGAAGAAACTATTATAGATAAGTATAGTCCCTTGCATGTGGTAACAAACCAAGCTTATGATTCTTGTAATAATGAATTTCATAAGTGGCATGAGACACTTAAGAAAGTTACAATTGCTCATGTACTATTCATAGTTTTTTTGTATTGTTCGGGGATAACATAGTAGGATTAGGATCCTTATAGAGCTAATGTGAATGGGTGATATAGGACATTCAGAAATGTTATTTTTGTTTGTGTTCTAGTTCTAGTTTTACCAAGTTGTTAACATGGAGATAGATATGTTTTTATAAATTGTCAGTTGGGAAAAAAAGTATGTTTTGAGAAATGTGCTATAAGAATGGGGAGTGACCTATATGGATAGGGATTGATAGTCTATACATTAGTTCACACATTATAAGTGTTAGTATGGGATAAAATGTTTAATGTGGATAAAATCAATGTCTACCCTCATGAATAATCATTTTATGATCATTTCATGCTCTAACATATTATCATATTTTAGTGGTTAGGTGGGTACATTCTATTATCCTAAGTTTTTTTAGCCAAAAGTAGGATCATTATGTTTATGATTTTTAGGATGTAATATAGTCCTACCTTGTCTTAGGTTAGAACTTTTTGGGGTGAAATTTTTACACATGGGATTCTCTCTTACCTTATTGATTGATTACATCTTCCTTCTTGTGAAGGGTAGGGCCACTTTCAGGTCTTGAGAGGTAGATGAGGATATGCAAGGCTCATTATTGGAGGTAAAACACTCTAATGATACTCTTTCTATCGTAGTGAAATTTAATATACATATTGACCTCTTACAAATGGAGATGATAGTGTTTCTATGAAAAATTGTTATATAGTAATTTTTTTATGTTGATATATATATATAATTTGGAAATAGAAGTTGTAAACCTTATAATTAAAAGTTGAAATCTATGAGCTATGAAACTATGTAAATATCCTATGTTTTTTTATATGAATGAAAGATGAATTATAAATTTATTATGTCAAAATTAGTTTACATATTAGTACATAATCAGTAATGGTAAAATAAACATCTAAAATTTTATAATGAATTTGTAATTTATGAATGATAAATTGAATATAGTAGTACACTAGAAAACACATGCAAAAACATGTACTTGAATTATTGTGATGGATTGGTGATTATATGATAATTGTATAGATGATTACACATAGATTAATTAGTTAAACTTAACTAAATGAAATCACCATTTAGAACATTCTTGATCTTATGTATGGATGTATTGAAGTTAAATTAGTGGGTACACATACTTTTATCATTTACTGTAATGCCTTATTTTTAATGAAAGAACTATTATATGTGAACTCATGTAGGATTAATACTTAAGTATTTTATACAATTAATTCACTTATTTAAAATTAGAAGCAAACTATACAAGTTTTAATGATGTACACAATTAAGTTTGTTGGGATAAAACAAACCTTGTATACTTTTATGATATTAATAATATGTTTATTACATGTGATTGAATGTATAATTAGGTTTAGGAAATTGAGAAGCGTTTATTTTTGTTCCCATTTGTAAAGGGTGATTAAAAATTCTAGGATTTTTTTCTAGTCACCCATCGAGAGGATGCTACATTGAAACTTAGTCTTCATGTCTTCTTATCTCATCAATCATGGCCACTTTCCATCCATTGGTACTCGGAATTGTTTTAATACTTATAAATTTTAGCTGCATACCCAAACCTTCTTGTATGTTGATTGATGGCATGTGTCAAGGATGTGCATATGATTCAAACTATTGTATTTCAATGTTATATAGAGTTTTATCATCAAGTTTAAAGATAAGGTTTTATGTTTAGTCCAAATTAAAGGTTTTTTCTATCAACTAAATGTGTGATATCCATTTTCCTTCCAAAAATAAGTAAACATCTAGTTTTTTCTTTTTTTTAATCCACACACGTGTTTAACAATAAAATATATAATGAGAGCTTCTTAAAAGATATAAAATAATGATTTAAATGTGAATAAAATCATGAATTGGATCTTCAAATAATTTTAAAACCATAAATAAGTTTAACTTTGTTTTTTCTCATGGTTTATTTAGAAAGGAAAATAAAATACCTTCGAAGTCATGTTAAATTTTTTTAATTTGTTTTAAAATATAGAAAAATTCTATGACTCTTCTAAAGTTCATTTGGAGGTTTAAAAATTAGTGTTATGACTCATTTAAAAGAGGGGATCAATTTTCTTGCTAAAAATAATATGGGGGTGTTTTGAATACATACAATGGTGATTGTTATGGGAGAAAAACTATAAGTATTTATAATTAAGAATCTTAAGTTTGTTAGTTTCTAAGGAAATTGTTATAACAAGGAAAAAAAAATTAAGTTATGATCAAGATTCAACACTACTACTACTCTCACTTTATGAAATGTTAAGTAAAATACTTCCAAGATTCAATGTGTTTTAATTCATCCTTATTTTAAAATTTTAAATAAAATAATCAAGAACTTGTTAAACCTACAAACCCAATACAAAAAGGTGTTAAGAATTCTCTACTACTAGGAAAGCATCCATATCTCTGTCAGAGACACTCTTATATCCACTCAAATCCTCACTCTATTGGAATTCAATCATCCATATCCGTGATGGAGATTATTTGAATTACCCATTCAAGGATATTTTTAGTAGGTTTTATTTTTTACAATAGAAGATTCACTTTTTATTTTCAACTTATTTTCTCTCTCTTTTTGTTTTAAAGTAGTTTAAGGGGTTAAAAACTAGTTTGAACTTTCATGATAATGATGATACATGATATAGAATTCAAGTCTACTCTTTAATCCATTTTATATAATTTTAAAGTTAAATAAGTATATTATGACCCCTTGGCTAAAATAAATTTTGTAAACCAATAGTAATTATAGAAACTATTCTAAATTTTAAACATAATCAATATTTCTACAAGTTATTTCAAAATCCCTAAAACACAAAGAAACTTTATATTCCTTACTCTATTCACCCTTTTTAAAGACTCCCTTCAAAAGTATTCATTTTTTGTAATTTATATGAGAAACTTGAACTCATCAATAGTTTTTTTCGAGTTTATTGAAAACATGAACTAACTTATGAAAGAATGAAACTAATATACTCCTAAAATTAGCAATTATGAATTAAGGAAGGTGGATTAGTTTCAAACTTTTGAGTGATAAAATTATTATTTCTATGTAGCATAAAACTTTCAATGTTTATGGTCATCAAGAGTTCATAAACATCTTTGTATTCCTTCCAAAATCTAGCAGCACAAACATCCCAACTAAAAGAATTATTAATTTATTCTCAAAATTAATAAACACACTAGGGTGAAGAAGGTTTACCTAAAAATTAGGCCATTGATATGTATGGAACTCATTTACCTTAATCTTTGTGACATGTGGGAATTTAGTTTCTATTGGAATGAACTCCTTTGAATTTGTATTTCCTATATCTTCATGTCATGGAGTACTATGGGATTTTCCTCCTCTACTATTGAAAATTGTGACATGAGTTATAAATTTTATTCTTGAACTCCATACCTTTAAACTAAAATTATGGACTCAGCCATCTCTTCTATTTGTTCCTTCAAAAAATATTCCTCTAAATCTATAAAAACAAATGTATGTAGACATTCTGCGTCATTATTAACATTTCCTTTTATTAAATCAACAATTTATATTAGTGAATGAGCCTATATAACAACATCAAAATTTGATTTTATGTAAATAATTATATCTTTTTCATTAATTTTCTTTATATTCTTCTTATGTAGCTCATGAATCTCCTCTATATAATCCTTGGAATCAAAATAACATTACATTTGAACACATTCATTCACATCCACAATATAGGCATTGGATGGATTAGAAAATTATTTTTTTCCCAACTTAATAATGGGAATATGCATAAAATTATGATTTATATGACAAACCATGAGAGGGTTCAGATCTGGTTGGACATTAGGGGAACTTGGGAAAACATTTTAAAAATGGAACAACATTGGTTCCATTGGAAGACAACTATATGTCTAGTTTGAGTTCCTCAACATCATCTGAAACTAATGATTGTACATCAGAAGATTTCATAAACATGGAGAGGGGTAGATATAAAGTATGAATGTAAATTTCTACAAGTGTTTCTCCTTTGGGTTTATGACCAATTTCAATGTTGCTAAGAATCTCTTGAAACTTTATATTAAAACTTCAAATTGACTCATAAGGTTGTCCCATGATTATGAATAGATGATTTATGAGTGTGAAAAAATATATGAGTTGTCTAAAATTTATAATGAATGCATCTTCTAATTCCTTCCAGTTGCAAATTGAACCATGGGTTAGTTTCAAAAAACCACTTATATTTAGGATTATTTAAAGTAAATGGAAACAATTTGCAAGCTACATTTTCGTGTTGTACATTCAAAATAATCAAAGCATTCTTACAAAATAACATGTTTCTAAATAGTCATAGTACCATCAAATTGGGAAGAAAATTGAAATTATCCTTAGTAAATTCATGTTAAATACTAAAATTAATTGTATTTTCTCCCAACAAAGACATTTTTTAATTTTGTGATTTTCAAAAATTTGGAAGAAGAACTAAATAAAAAACAAATGACACAAAAATATCAGATCTCTATTATTGTGTGTTGAAGCACATATAAATGTTGCGAATGAAAAAAATAGGATAAAAAATAGACGATTCTAAATAATCATATCTTAAAATAAAACCAGACCCATAGTAGATCTGAAGATTGGAGTCTAAGATATAGATTATCGATAATTTTATTTTTAAATAACCCAAAAGGATGCCTCAAAAACATATTCAAGATGTATTCTAAAGAGATAAGTGTTATCTGGTAAGAATATACGTTAGATATGGATTTAAGTAGACTAATCATTTGATAGATCTAAAATATGAGGTAAATCCCTCCCTTTAACACCAAATTTCCTATTGATGCGTCTGAGCACATAGACAATAAGGAACAACATATGAGGGTAAAAACTCTTATGAATCTCAAGGAATAAAATCATGATAAAAAATTCACACATAAAAACATTCCCACTTACACCAAATTTAACACAACCCAAAGAAATAGGCCTTCCTTCTAGTGCCAAATTTCATGTTGGTGCAATTTTGTTACACATGCTTAAAAGGAAGACATGAAATTAATCCTACCCATTTTATAACCCTTTATAGAAATATTATTCAAGCTACATAATACTTTGGACGTAAAGATTCAATATGGTTTATAATAGTTTGTCTGGGAAAACCACCTATTAAAACCTTCATTTGTAGATCTGAATTATCCTGATATGAATTAAGCTCAAACTCCTAATATTTGCAATGGTTCTAAGTGATTTAAGTCTCATCAAGAAAATATCAAAAGGAAGGAATGGGTAAGGAATAAACTAATATAGACTCTCTTTCAATCACTATGTATAGAAAACACCTTGATCTCAATCAAATCACACACAAACTAGAGAATAAAAGAAATATATTTAACTCATTTATACATAAACCCCATGTAATTAGTCAAAGGAAATTAAAAATAAGAGTCACAACTCCAAAAAATACAAGAATATACATATTTTTCATTCCCTAAGTTTAAAATACATGTTAGTTAGCATAACAAAGTGGTCAAGCTAACTGAATTCAACAAGAAAATAGAGAAATTATCCATTTGTTAATATCTCTAAACCAATCAAGTATGTAAGATTACAAAGTAAATATATAAATATGAATGTAAGAAACAATAACTAATGAAAATGAGACTACAAAAATATCAATTTCTTACCCTATAAATTTAATTAAAACTATAAGTGAAAACTCTATAACTAAAAGATATATGTTATCTAGGGCTCCAAACATGAATCCTCAAGTGAAAATAACTCAATAACTCAAAACTCCATGTGAAGCTATAAAATTCCTTCTATGTATTAAATTCAATATATTAAGAGTCATCTTATATAAATTTGAATGTATTTAAAGGAATGGAACTCATTCACTTCCTTTGCATGTTTTCAGAGCTTATAGAAAGAAAGAAAATACTCAAAAAGTCAAGTAAATTAAAATAATAACTATTTAGCTAAAGCTAGAAAATATATTTTGGGAACATGATCCCATAATCTTCAATGATTCTATAGAGTTTGGTTCAGAATGCACAAGATAATATACAAAAATAGTTCATATAATTATGCATAAAAGAGATAAAATTATATAGGAGAGGTAGCTCCTATATCTAAGGAAAACCGCCTCCCCAAATATCTCTCCTAACTCCTTTATACGAGTGTGGTTACAACCACCATAATTCACGTATAATAAATTTATAATAAATTTTTTGTTATAAAATAATAATATAACACCCTAACCATAATATTTACCACATCATAAATATCATCTAGTAAATACTCATGTAAATATTGATTTCCTAACATTCCCCGCCTTAGTGTTATACATGATAAAATATATCTTGTTCTTTGATTGTAGTGTGCCACCTCTGTGTGCTCATGATCAACTCCACAACTGTGCAGCATTGGGCTTACATAAAACTCATACATGTGTCAATGCACATTTCTTCCTCCACTGATGGTTTTATCTGGCTTCTACCAACAACCTTATCTAATTGGTTTTGCAGGTGTACCAATAACCTTTTACAATTGGTTTTAAAGGTTTACCAAAAACCTTACACAATTGGTTTTACAGGTTCACCAAAAACCTTACACAATTGATTTTACAGGTTCACCAAAAACCTTACAAAATTGGTTTTACAGGTTCACCAAAAACTTTACACAATTGGTTTTCCTGGTTTACCAAAAACCTTCACATCATGATTACTACAATAGATTTTGATCAATATTATACAACATTTTAACAAAAGGGGATAAATGAGAAATACACAAGGGAACAAGAATTTATATCATTTGTTCTTATTTTTCATGCCACACTACAAAATACAAATGAAATCCACACCACACAACTGAAACAAATGCCTTCATACCAAAAGTGTTGCCCCATCATTGATGACTAACGAGAGGTCATTGTCTAAGCTCGAGCCTCCGTTTCCTCCATCCTCCAATCAAAAATTATCTAATAGAGGAAATATTCATCACTTCTATTTTCTGCATGAGCAGTATTTCCTTCCTCTTCATTCTCTCCTTCATCAACACATGCCACTGTCTTGCAGTTTCACATCAAGTAAATCTTGTGCTCTTTTCCTGCAATTTGTAGATATTTGACTGGTTTGTTTACAATAGTAGAAGGTAAGTTGTTTCTTTGTACCTTTTGAAGTTGAACCATATTTTGATTTCTTAAAAAAAAAAAAACTTTCATGTTTCTACCATACATTGCTGTCTCTTCTAGTTCGACAGTTATAATTCTTATTTCTTCTTCAAGTAAAGAAGAAATGCTATCTTCTAGACTAGGATTAATTTTACTCAATGTAAAAACCATATTAGAATAACATGTGGGCATGCTATTTAATAAAAAATCCTTTACATTATCATCAGGTACATCTATTTTAATTCCATCTAAATAATTTGAGATGGATCTAAACTTACTAATGTGCTCTACCATGTTGTCGCTTTCTTCCATTTTAAGACCAAATAATATTTGATTCAATGCTATCATTGTTCTTCCATCTTATGAACTAAAAAATTTGTTTAATGTATTCCAAATTGTATGAGAGTATTTAGAAAAATCTATATGATGCAAATATGCATCAGATAGTCCTAGTCCAATGATTGTTGTGTCTTTTCAATCTTTGCCCTCCCATTTTCCTACTTTGTCTGCATCCACTAGTTTCTTCACTTTTTCATCAATGATATCCCACAAGTCTTTATTAATAAGAAATGTCTGTGTTTTTACTTTCCATGTATGGAAATAATTTCCATCAAATTTTTGAATATGACTTAATTTATCCATGCCAATACAATTTTGACTTACCACATAACGTGATGTCCTCCTAGATATTTTTTTTTGCAATATTATTGTAGAGACATGGAAGCTGAATTAAATACACATAAAACTAAAGAAAATACATATAAGAGTGCATAGATGTCTTCCTTTATTGACTTTAGGTGTTAAAAAAAATGTGACTTGGAATAAATACTTAAAAATATGACCTCAAGTGACATATCAATTTCAATTTTGAATCCACATATTTTCTATGTGTTGAAGGTGAATTTCCTCCTACCACTTGTATTCTCCTTCACTAAAAATATGATAGGTATGTGTATGCATGAATACCATGTGTAGCATTACCTAGCCAGGGAATCAATGTATGTTGATGACTCGATTGTGCAGGGTCTGATTTGGAATTGTATTCACCGCATTCCTTTCTACGCCCAACAATGAAGATAGAAGTGACTATTAAAAATTGTATCTAATCACCAAAATCTTAATAAGCTCAACCTCTAGCTACGTGATCATCACTCTACATGTTTTATTGTTATTCACCTTATGTCCAATGTGGTAAGTGAAAGTATGGATCTCGAGGGAGAGAGCTCAACATATCGATTGGAAAGGAGGGATCCAACCCAATTTGATGCAAGGTCCAAAAATTATGAAGAACCAAACACAATGTAATAGATCAAATTTAAAATAAATGGGTCGACATTGAGCTACTCAAGAGGATTCTATAATGGGATGCAAACAAATCCATGAATGGATGCTAGATGCAGAATCAATGGTAGATGGGCACAGATGTTGTACGGGGGAATGTTAACCAACACTACAACATCAAGATATTTAACGCATTAGAGAAAATTTAATGACAATAAAGCTTCATATACACTCTCAAGGATCCATAATGCTCTGATATCAAATATAGAATTTGGTTCAGAATGCACAAGATAATATACAAAAATACTTCATATAATTATGCATAGAAGAGATACAGTTATATAGGAGAGGTAGCTCCTATATCTAAGGCAAACCTCCACAAATATCTCACCTAACTCCTATATACGAGTGTGTTTACAACCACCAAAATTTATGTATAATCAATTTATAGTAACATTTTTGTTATAAAACAATAATATAACACCCTAACCATTATATTTTCCACATCGTAAATATCATCTAGTAAATAATCATGTAAATAATAATTTCCTAACAAATTCTCACCAAAATAGACCCTTCTAATTTAAATAATAATATTCATCACAACTCAGTTCTAGTACATCTACAATTTTTCTAACTGCATGAATGAAATGATTCCTTAAAATGATCAAAGTAACCTCTTTGGTTTTTTCATGACTCATTGTTGTTCTTTATTTATTTTTGTGCCAACCAAATTTAATGATCATGGGTTCAAATTAAACTAAAATTATTTTTACTAACTCCTACATGTAGCCATACATCATCTCTTCCTAGAATGGCTCAAAATATCCCTTTTTTATTGTTTCCTAGTTCTCATTTTAGCTTAGCCAAACATGAAAACACATATGGTAAAACTTGATGACTCAACTTAAGAAATAACCTCCACATATTTTGTATTTTTCTATTTATCCCCTTTACCTCTTGTATAGTAAAAAAACACATAGGTTCGTAAACCAAATGACTCATATTTAAATGGAGTCCACATATTTCTTCTTACTTGTCAAGTTAGAACCTAGCTGCTACCAATCTCCACCTCGAGGTGTGAATTGGATTTACCAATCACTAAATGCCTTTGAGTTTTGGATTTGTAGTTCCCCATCCACTTTTTATTCATCACTTCCACCAGTTTGGTGTTTTGATTTGATGTATTCATGAGCACATGCTTTTCTATAGCTATTCCACAAGTGTAGGTGAAGTGTTCTTCAAATTTTTTGAAGATTTATATTATCTCTCTTATGAAGATCCTTTTCTTACTTCGTGTGTGGTTATATCCACTTTTCGTCCAGTGTTGATCTTGGATTTTCAAATTATTTAAAATGGCATACATACAATGGAAGACATGGTTATAGTGTATTCAGATCACTTTAATCTTGACATTAAATTTTGGTGTTGATATGATCACCGTGTGATAATTATTCCTTAAACCTAAACTTCGTTAGCTATAATTAAGACAATTATTCTTTGGAAAGAAAGATACTTTTAATATAAAATGGAGGATAATTGATAAAATAAATGGAAAATTGAATAAATGAATGGAATAGAAAGGTTAAAATAAATAAGAAAATGAATCAAATCAAATAAAGATAAATCCCAAAAGGGAGGATTAGGGAAAAGTAGTAGCTATTTTAGGTTTATTTTCTTTTGGTATTTCTTGTGGCTGGTTTGAGAACCACCATGGAGGATATCACAAATGCAAAATATAGGCTAAAATATAGACTCCACACCCTTTTCTAAGTCCTCCATGTCAATGCCATAATGGGAGAAATGGATAAAAGTTTGGACGTGTATGGGTTGTATTTAGTGAAATAGTGTTTATGATTAAAAATATGGAGTCAATCTAGGTGCCTAATCTATCTTAAAATAGGATCTTTTTCTGGGTTAATAGTTGTAATAACTTTGTTAGACGTGTATGAAAAATGTGGAAGCATAGATATGACACATGAACTATTGCAGAATTCCTCAAAGATTTATTTTATCATGGGAAGAAATGATTGTAGGCTACACAAAAAATGTATTTGTTGAAAAGGCATCAAAATCTTTAGGAAAATATGAATGGTAGGTCTAATCCAACTCCCACTACCTTTTCCAGTATCCTCAATGCATGTGCTAAAATAAGAGCTTGAAACCTTCCCTTTTCCTTATAATAGACACTAAAAATGGGAGATTTGAAATAGTGTATGGATGCCTCTAAAAATTTAATGGGAAAGGAATATTGTCACATGGTGTAGTTGTAAGTACCCTGAAGGATCTATATGCAAACATGGACTGTTTATAAAAATTCTTGAAGGAGATGTGGTCTTAAGTAACACACCATAACTTTCACAACTTTGTTTTTGTTTATTTATTTAGTTCTAGCTATGTTGTCATAGTGGGAAAGGGTACTTCTAGTTTTGGCAAGAAACAAAAAATTTTCTTTTAAAAAAAGTGTGTGTGTGTGTGTGTGTGTGTGTGTGTGTGTGTGTGTGTGTGTGTGTGTGTGTGTTGCATGATGGGATTTTGGCACCCAACAATATTGATGAAAATCTAAATTTGGTCCTCAACATCCCTATTTTAAATAGTTTTGGATGTTTGGATTTCTTTCTTAGTGCATGTAGACCCCATAAGAATATAGGACTATGATTATTTAACATTTTGTCTAGTTATTTTCTTTGTTTGAGTTGAGTTCTATAAACTGCTGCACCATGTACTCTTTGCTAGAACATAATATTAAGTGCCTATAAACTTTAGTTTATAATTAAATAATTTAGAATATATTATATTCTTAATTATTTAAACTTTAGGTTCCAAGGTTTCTGCATTCGGTCAATCTACATAGAGTGAATCGATCCCTAAGGAACCCCTGAAAGGGTTTAATTCGTTATTTTGTAACTAATGCATATTAAATTAGGGTATGATTTAATCATACTCCGTCACTTAATATGTTCATGACCTCTAGGGTCATTTAAATATGATTGTGGATCATATTTATTTTCACCTCAGGTAAATGGATTGGAGAGATGTGAGGTAACGTAAATTTATTGGATTGTGTAATATTTCTCACATAAATGGAAAATTATCAGTTTTTCGTGGTTTTTCCCCCTCGGGGGTATTCTATGTAAATCCCATGTACAATGTTTTTACTATGTTGATTATTTATTTACACATTTACATTATGTTTTTTAATGTTATTTTAATATGATTTATAATCCTCTTCCTAACATGGTATCAGAGCATGTACTTTAATCCTAATTTAATTAACCTATCGGGTGTGTCAATTGGGGTGGTTAATTTGTTGGAAAAAAATAACTTACACCCCCTCTAGGACATAATTATTACCAAGAATGTGCATAGGTGGAAAAAATCTTCGAAAAGAATTTACACCATGTGTGAAATATCAAAATACCAGGGCTTACAAAAAAATCTATGGGTTAAATACTTGTTAAAATATTTCACTTTATTTATATAGTTTCAAATGCATGTAGGTTGAATGAAGGTTAAAAGGGAGGAGAAAAAATCCATCTGAATAGGGTGTTTGTTTTTCATTGGTCAGGTTAAAATTCTTGTCCCCATGTTATTAAAAATTCATTTTAAAATATCTTACTTTCTGGAATTTTAAAATAAACTTGTTTATGTCTCTAGTGCCCCCCACTTCCCCTTCTAAAATATAGTATAAATAAGTTTTTTTTGGGTACCTATTCTTAATTAGTAACCCAAGGATTTAATAAACATGGGTTTTTATAATTATAGTTTATACATAAACTATAAATTATCTTCAATCAAAATTATAGTTTATATAGTTTTATAAACTATACATTATATAGTTTAAAAACTATATATTAAAAACCTAATCTAACCTATCTACATAGAAACTAGATTCAAGACATGTTGACCCATCATATGCAAGAGGTTTAATAAGACTTATCACTCCATAACAGTGTTGGAGACACCACCAACCTGTTTGAGGGATGGGATTCTTGCTTGTAACTCATTACTCACATAATTTACTCTTTACATTTAAATTTTACAGTGGATGAATTCAAATATGCTCAACCTCCTTCTAACACGGTACACATGCTTTCACGGGAATGGATTTAACTTGATTTTTCATGCTTACTAGACCCTATCCGAAGTGATATGTAGCCTAAGACCTAAACCTAAGTAATATTACTATATTCCCCTCCCCACATCTCTTTTTCCACCACATCGCCGACTATACAATGCCCTCACCAGGACCTCTCCTTACACGAAACCTGGACACATTGTCCCCCTCTCTACTGACCAACTTATTTGCAAACGTGGTGCATGATTTTTTCTTTGGGTTTTTTAGTTCCAAATTGGTGGGGTGTGGTTAATTTAAAGGATTTATAAGCCTTCTCACCTCTTTACCTAAGTGTGACTTCAGTCACATGATTTTTGGCTTTTATTGGCATAACAACATGGTAGCATAAAGGTTTGTGTGCATCTCTGCCATAGGTTCAGAGGGAAACATACCTCGGCCAAGTGAAGTGTATGATGGAAAATCCAAACTCAAACTTTGACTCTCCATGTGGTTATGGCTAACTTTCCAAGTTGTACATTAGTTTAACTCTGTGCATTGGAATTTTTATTGACATGGAAAGTGAATAAAGATACAATATCAAATTGATTACCTTGATGGAATTCTAAAACATTTGTATTGACATGACAAGCTAATGAGGAATTATAAAACATATCTATATGAGTAAAACTCCACACACACACACACATACATACATACATACATAGATACATAGATAGTTACACACACACACACACACACACACACACACACACACACACATACACACACACACACACACACAAACACACACACACACACACACACACAGACACACACACACACACACACACACACACACACACACACATATATATATATATATAAATTTAAAAAAAATTCTCATTTATTTTTTAAATTTAATTAAATATTTATTTTTTAAAATGATAAATTTATTAATATTGTCCATATTAGATAAATTAGAAATGAAATGATATTTTACAACACGATGACTTAGTCTTCATCATTTTTTAAGAAAAAAAATAAAAAATTCACTCACATTTTGATAAATTATTGTTATTGTCAAACTAATATATCGTATGTTTAGACTATTGGTTTCAAAGGTCATTTTTTTGTCATGAATTCATCAAAAATTTACTAAGTGGCTTGAATAACAATAGGGGGATATTTAACCTTGATTTCTATAAAATTTATTTGTTTTTATTTATTGAAAATTTATTCACACAAAAATGGGATCTAACCACTTTAACATTGATAAATCACAAACGTTGAATGGAAACTGTTACAACATTTAAAAGATATGGTTGAAGGTGGAGTTCATGGATCGCAAGATCTAGATGGTTATAAATGGAATTGAAAAGGATCTGAATAGAAGACAAGTGACCGTAGAAAATGTTGTTGCATATCAAAAAATGTGTAGGAAGCTATGTCAATTATTTTTTGGAGCGCACAATATTATTTCCTCCTTCATATCAGGAATCAAGAAATTTTGAGTGAGACTTGGACGTAATTGGAATCAATACATAAAGGTATGTGGCTATCGAAAATCATTAAATTGATTCTAGAACTAATGGAAACTCCCATGAAGGGAGATAAAATAATAATAATTTTCTGCCTAAAATTTAAAATATTAAGTCTCAATTGGATGGATGTTACTGTAACTTAATTCGGGACAAATTACTTTACTTTATTATTCAGTTAAATATACATGAAAGATTTAGAAATTTCATTTCAATACTGAATTCTAAGTATCTAACTGAATAAGACATCCTTGATTTACATACCCTTAGTGTTTACTCAGGCACTTCTCATTTAGAAATTGAAAAATAAACCTTCTAGGTTCAACAAGAATCAAAAATCAACTTTTAAACCTCCTAGTAAAGACAAGAAACCAAAAAAAAATTAAGAATTAATTTTGATGGTAAATGTTATAACTGTGGAAAATTTGGCCATAAGAAAGAATATTGTAAATAAAAAAAGTCAAATTTCAAAAATAAAAATGGAATAAGTTAGATCAAAATCAAGAAGAAAATGAAGAGAATAATCATAAATCTTATGTAGTAACTCTATAAACTACATCTATCACTTCAAAATGAAAAGAAAAATGTTTTATTTTTTGAATTTTGATATTGAATTAAAACAAAATTTTTTTCACATTTAACTCAGAATAACTATAATTTTACTGATAAATGGTTTATTAAGAATAAACTTGAAGACTATAGTAAAGCATACAAAAGAATGGCTTATATGTGTTTAAATATTTTGCTTCATTTTTCCTACTAGTTTATTAAAAAATAGAACTATTGTTATTTTTGGGTTTGTAATATTGAGATCATTTCTTTAGGATCATGTATGACATGGCTTAATCTTACCCCCTATGAAATGTGTAAAGGGTTCTTACATTGTAAGCTATCACCAAAAACCCTTCCTCACTCATTTATTGAAGAAAACTTCACATAAATCCATGGGATGTGTCCACAATTAGTGGATCATTTTTTCAGTGAATGTTGTGATTATTCTTGTATGATTTGATTATATATTCAAATGTATTATCTATTATTCTTATCACCCATTTTAAATGGATTATAATAGATAATGAAGATATATACATTGTTAATAAAACATTTCTCATTATGTGATTACTAAAATATTATTATATGCATATCAAATGACACTTGAGGATGCCTTTGTGTTTGTATTAGAGACTTCTAATATTTATTGCATCTAATATATATTTTATAAGATTAATATGTTGAAAATTTTCAACATATGTGTAATATAACATGGTTAGTAGTTGAACATATTGTTATGTTAGTTGTTATACAACTAGTGTTTAACTTTAAATATGGTTAAAATTGAAATCAATAACGATTTATATTATGCTTATTATGATGTCTATATGGATATTATGACTCTAACCATGATGATGTTGTGTTGTATATAAAATATACATTTGGATTTATGTTTAAGTTTTTTGGTGCAGGTGCCATTGCTTGGAACAAAAAAAAGGAACCAAAAGTATCCATTTCTTCTAATGAGGCAGAGTATATAAGTGTAATGGAAGTAGTGAAGAATCAAAGAGGATGTTAGAAGAGATATACATGGAAGCTAAAGTAAGTATTCCTCTTCTATGTGATTGCCAGAGTTGTATTTCTCTTACTAAAGAATCCAATTCAACATATGAAAATGAAGCATATAGATGTTCATATGATCCTTATCCTAGAGAAGATCCTTTGTGGTGATATAGATCTCCAGTATTACTTGTCTGAAGATCAAGTTGTAGCTATGTTTATGAAGCCATTGTGTGTTGTAAAATTATGAAAGTTTTATGCAGTGCTTGGCCTTCCAGAGTTTCCATTGAGGGGGAGTGTGCATGGAAATATCACTTCCTAATGGCCGACCAATTGATATATCCTTCTCCTCTATACTTATGCTCTATTTGTAAAGAATTACAAAATTATTTTTATGTTATTTTGTTAACTTATAACTCTAATTTTACGGTGTACATTCCATTGTGTTGCATCTATTTTTAAAGGAGGTCCTTGTGTTATAAAAGGCTCCTAGAGATGCGGTTTGATATTTTTCCATGAGAAAGCGTGAGATGTAGTCTCACAAATCATGCTTAGCCTAAATCATAACTTATGATTTATGGATTCCAAATCCTTTTGTACCAAAAGGTAAGTTGAGCATGATGAAGGTGTTATAAATCCTTCAAAAGTGATATGCTAGCCTAAACCTTCACTAATGGTTTATGGATTTGTAAATCCTGTTGTACAAATAGGTAATGTTGACATATGGTTGCCCACTTAATATTAAGGGGGAGTGTTAGAACGTAATATTAAGTGACTATAAAATTTAGTTTATAATTAAATAATTTAGAATAGATTATATTCTTAATTATTTAATATAAACTTTAGGTTATGTTTAATTGGTTATTTAGTAACTAATTTATATTAAATTGGGGTACGATTTAATCATAACCCATCACTTAATATGTTCATGGCTCCGTGGAGTTATTTAAATATGGTCATGGATCATATTATTTTTTACCTTAGGTGAATAGATTGGAGAGAAGTGAGGTAAAGGATATTTATTGGATTGTGTAATGTTTCTCCTCTAAATGGAAAATTTTCACTTGTCAGTGGTTTTTCCCCCTTGAGGGTTTTCTACGTAAATCTTGTGCATAATGTTTTTTCGTGTAATTCTTTGCCTTTAAGAGTTTCCATTTAGGGGGGACGTGCATGGAAATGCCACCTCCTAATGTCCATCTGGTTGATCTCCTTCTCTATACTTCTACACCATTTGTAAAGCATTACAAAAAAATCTTTACGATCTTTTGTAAACTTATAACTCTAAATTTTAGGCGTACAGTACAGTTTATTTCATCTATTTTTAAAGGAGGTTTTATGTTATAAAAGGATCCTAGAGATGTGGTTTAAGATTTTTTCCATGAGAAACTATGAGATGTAGTATCAAAAATCATGCTTAGCCTAAATCATAACTTCTAATTTATGGATTCCAAATCATTTTGTACCAAAATGTAAGTTGAGCATGATGAAGGTGTTATAAATCCTTCAAAAATTATATTATTGGAGCTCAAACATAAACCTATCCTAGATCAGGATGAACTGGGTCATTGAGGAAACATGGGATTGTCTCCAAGTTATGGGACCTTGTACACTTGAGACAGACCTCCATAGAATTCTGATTCATCTACCTATTTATACAACTATAACTACTCATAATTCTAAAATAAAATCCTAAACTAATCATGCCAATGAATCGAAGGAAGGATGAGTGGAAATGGAAAAATAAATAAGGGAGGTGATAACACCAGAAAGAGGGGGATGAACACAATTAGCTTTAAGAAAAAATGAATGAGAATGCACATAGAGATGATAGACATGTGTATCACAGTCTGAAACACATCCTCGTACTAATTTTCATGAGACACAATCAGAAAAGGAACCTGCAGGGATCTGAGAGAGCACAAAAAAAAATATTGAAAAATAAAGGTAAGGAGGAGCAACTAAAAAAATCCAAGGAAGAGAATAACCATAAAACAAATATTCTATTGCTTCTAGAAAATGCATAGTAAATTACAATGGCATATGAGGCTAATATCCACATGAAGAGAGCCAGATATGAAGGCCTGCAACTTAAAATTCTAAGGAACATGGATCTTAGCAAAATAAAGGATCCAACAACCTTTAAAATGAGCATGGATCTTACATTTATAGAAGGAGAGAAGAATAAGAGAAATAAGAGGGAAAATCAAATTTGAAATGCAACCATGAACAACAAACATTGAATTCCTACAAATCATCCTACAAAGCTATTAGATGTGCCTCCCCATGTATGTTTGGCTTGTAGAAGAAGGAAGGAGGCAAGATCTAAATGATTTATGGTGTTTAGTCAATTAGATATCTACATTAATGGTTGAAAACACATTTTTATACACCTCACCTACCAAATCCTACCAATATTTAAATTTTAATGATATGGAGTGTAGCCCACGTCATCAGATTTCCAATAAGATGAACTACACATTAATACAAGATTTGCAGAAAAATTTATGATGATATGACGTCTACAGTACAAACTAGACACACAATTACACATGGTGCATGCTAATTAGTTGGAGGATCCGACAATAGTTCATCTATTTTGTCATTTTCTACCATGTGTCACACATTGGCATGTTTTGATAGGTTAAGTGTAATACACTCAAGTATGACAGGTTGTCATGTTTCATAGTGACTGACACAGAAGGATGCATAAGGTACGTGTGGAAATGATAGGTGCAAGAAGGGGAAATAAAAGGAAAGTGCGTAGAGGTGATGCATGTGGAGGGAAAGGGTGCATATTTGTAAGATACAAATATGCAATTAGGGCATGAGCATTCAATTGAGAAATGTGCAGCAACAAGAAATAAATGGGACATGGGTACCCTCGTGAGGGACTTAAACATATTTGGAAGGAAAGTCAAGGGTGCATGTGAAGGAAGCACTGAATGAAGAAATAAAAGTGGGAGTGCAAAAGGGGAGTGTGTAAAGGGAGGATGGAAGGAGATGGAAAGTGGAGGTGTAAAAGAGGGGAAGAATGCACAATGGCATGTGAGGAACTACAACCAAGGAAATTGTTCCAAAGGAATGACCAGAGTGTGTGTAACCAAAAATGTTTGAACTTCAAAGCCAAAATGAGGATGTAAATTGTCAAAATAACTAGGGGATTTATTTTGGACAACATATATGCTAGCCTAAACTTCGCTAATGGTTTATGGATTTGTAAATCTTGTTGTATAAATGGGTAATGTTGGCATATGGTTATTCACTTAATATTAAGGGGGGGTGTTAGACCATAATATTAAGTGCCTATAAACTTTAGTTTATAATTAAATAAATTATAATAGATTATATTCTTAATTATTAAATATAAAATTTAGGTTATGTTTAATTGGTTATTTAGTAACTAATTTATATTAATTTGGGGTAGAATTTAATCATACCCCATCACATAATTCGTTTATGACCCATGGGGTCATTTAAATATGGTCGTGGATCATATTATTTTTCACCTTGGGTGAATGGATTGGAGAGAAGTGAGGTAAAGGAGATTTATTGTACTGTATAATGTTTCTCACATAAATGGAAAATTCTCATTTGTCCTTGGTTTTTTCCCCCTTGGGGGTCTTCCACGTAAATCTCGTGTACATTTTTTTTACCATGTTGATTATTTATTCATGCATTTACATTATTTTTGGTGAATGTTAATTTAATATGGTTTAATTAGGATTTATAATCTGCATGCTAACATTTCTTATGTCAAATTTATATACAAAATGTGGTGAGAAAAGATAAGGCATGTGAATTATTTTATAGTCTTCCTCAGAAAAATGGGATCTCATAGAATGTAATGAGTTCAAAATATGCACAAAATGGGCTTATTGAGAAGTCCTTGGAAGATTTCATGCAAACTAAGAGTCATAAATGTGAATCTAGATTTATCTAAATACCTCAAAATAAACATGGTCTTATCAAATGAAATGATTGAAAACAGATATGTTATTAGATGTTAAAAATGTGGAAAATGTACCAAAAGTTTTGGGTTTATAATATTAAGTGGTAAATTTCTTGTTTAAAAACCCACCAAATATTATATGTTTTAGGTTTATAGCTTATATTTAAAATATAAGCATGGAAGATCCACTACTATTTTCGGTAGTGTTTAAAATGTAAGAGTGACCCAAAATAAGTCACCCACCTTGTATTAAACAAGGTGATATCATTAGACATTGGTAATATAAATGAACAAAGTGACACATGATATAAGTGGGAAACCATGAAAGGTAAAAAACCCACTGAAAATCACTTATCTTTATTCAGAATTCAATTTCACTTAGCACTCCCACTATTTCCAAAGATCCACTTGCATTTACACCTTCAAGAAGGGATTACAAACCACCTCATACATTTTCTCACGTGTTTTTTCACCATTTTCATCAAGTATCTTTGATCAACTTACATTGATATGTCACACTTGATATTTCACTTGTGTCCATATATATTACCGATATTTAATGAGATCACCTTGTTTTATACAAGGCGAGTGACCTATTTTGGGTTACTTTTACATTTTAAACCTGGTTGAATATATTAGTGGATCTGCCATGCTTATACTTTAAATATAAGATATAAACCAAAAATATATAGTCTTTGGAGGGTTTCTAAACAATCATTTTGCTGCTTGATATTATAAACCCAACACTCCCCCTTTAATGTTAAGTAGGTAAACATGAAAAGTTATATTTCCATGTCAAAAAACAATTTTTTTTCTAAATAGAACATGTCAAGTCACCTTTTGGTACAAAAATAATTACAATCCATAAATCATCAAGTTATTTAGGCTAGCATGCAATAAAACATTTGTTGTGTGGTTTTTTAACTTTGCAATATACTACATCAGTGTTTTGGTTCACAAATGTAATATTTTGTAAAATTAAACAAGATTTGAACCAAATTCTAGTGTTTTATGGGTTTGGGAATTCCATGGTGTACTATAGTAGTGTCCCTTGGGGTTTTCAACTCCATAATGCACTACCACAATGTCATGCAAATTTTACAACTTCGTGATACACTATTGTAGCTATCCATGGGTTTTGTAACTCTATGGTACACTACTGTAATATTTTTTGGATTTGAAAAATCTGTAAAACAACTGAAACTGTGTCGTGGGTTTTAGAAAATACATGATACAATTATTTAGTGTTCTATGGATTTTAGGAATCTTCAACATAAAGCAAGTGTACACTGAAATAAACTAAATTATCATGATAAAGTGATTAAGGATGAAGTCTTACATAAGATGATGGAGTGTTTGTAAACCAAAAATCCTATCATATCTATTGCTTCAATGGGGATTACAAGTAAACTTCACATAACATGAAAATTTACTTTAAAAAAATGGAAATAGTCTAGGGAGTATCCGATTTGACACAATCAAGCCATTAAGAGATGGCATTACACAAAAAAAAATGTAAAATGCTGATTTCTTATTTCCCCCTCAAGGTAAGGTCTGAAAGGACACAAATCATATGATTCAGAGGTGAAGATCAATGTCATTCACATGATCATAAGAACTACAATCATAAATTCCCAAAATAGCATAAAATTTTCAGAACGTTGGATCACACAAGGGATTAGTAAAAGTGTCTGCAGTCTACTCTTCAGTAGAGCAAAACTTGAGATCTATGTCACCATTGAGGACTTTCTCCTGGATGAAGTGCATATGTATCTCAATATTCTTGGTTCTTTGATGTTGGAATAGATTTTTTACAAGAGCAATGCAACTATGGCTATCACATATAAGAAATGTGCTTCCTGTGATGCCCATGTGAATTTCTTCCAACAGTGTTTTGAGTCAAATAACTTCTTTTTTTGCTTCCATAACACTTTCATACTCTTCTTCAGTAGAAGAGATGGATATTTTTTATTACTTCTCACTGCTCCAAGTTATTACACTTATACCCAACTTGAAAGCATATCTAAAATTATAATTTCTATCGATAAAATGACCAACATGATCAGAATCACAATAACACATTAAAATTGCATTATATCAAGAAGAATAACACAAACCATAATTGATTTTACCTTTTATATACCTTAAAATCCTTTTTACCATTTTCTAATGGCCCTCATAAGGATCATGCATGAATCTAGAAATAATTCCAACTGCATATGATATATTAGGCGTAATGATAGTTAAATAAATCAAACTACCAACAAGATGTCTATATAAAGTATGATTAAATTTATCAAAAGAAGGTTTTGATCTAATTTAACACCAATTTCCATAGTGTGTACATGTAAAACTTACTTTCCTATTTTATTGAAACTAACACCTACTAGCTTCAAAGCAAATTTCATCAAATAAGAACATCATGATAAGAGCTTAAGGGAAAATAAATTCTTCAATGCATAAACATGATAAAACCATCAAATGCTAAGCCATTCCTATTCTTTGTGATACCTAAAGAATGAACCTAATTAGATCAACTAGAAATAAAATTGGTGTTGTTTTCCTCAATACTTGAGGGTGATTTCTCACTAAGAAATGGCTACAATTCCATCTTTGGATCTTCTCATGCTCCTCAATTTGAGAGATTGGATGCAAGATGGAGAATCTATTTCCAACAATGGATAATGGCTCAAATCAAAATGCCTATAGTTTTCAATAGTGAAAATGGGGTGTAAGAAGAAAGGGAAGGAGGAGGGTTCCTTATATAGCTTGCATGTTTAGGCAAGGCTAGCAATTTGGTGGATGTGGGATAAACCCCAAAGAGGAAATGCAAAGGATATGCATGTTTAATAAAGGATGTGCATTTTATGGGAGTTGAGAGGGGTTTAATTAATCAAATGTGATTAATTAATAGGTTGGGATAATCTTTTAGAAGTTATTTAGAGGGGATTTAGAGGAAAATTAACATGATTCAGGGGATGTAAGAGAGAAATTTTAACCAATAAAAGGGGTTTATTGATTAAAATAGAAGACACAATCATCTAATAATGGTTAATTAATCACTTGGAAGTGGATTATAACTAACGAAAGGTCATTAACTGACATCCAAAATGGGGGAAGGGTTAATTAGTTTGCAAAAGTTCATTAATTAACAAATACGAAGGAAAATTTTAGCTAATTAGCAAAAAAACACTAATTATTACAGAAATGATGGGAAAGAGAGTAATTAGTACAATTTTAGTATTAAAATTACGTAAGAGGATTTTAGGTGTCTACACATGGGAATATAAACATGATTACAATCAATTATATTAAATATTTTAAGAATATTGGTAACATATTGTGATTAAGATGCAATAATAGATTTGTGACTTTTACAAATAACCATGCCTAGAAATGATTTAACAGTCCTAAATCATTCATTTCAACCCATTGTCTTAATTTCTCTTTTATTTTAGGAATCAAATTCTTATCACTAGTAGTAAACAAGAGATCATCAACATACAAGGAAATGATAATAACATGACTATTTTTAGTTATAACGAATATATCATTATTAACAAAGTAGTTATTGAAACCAATATCTTGAAAAATAATACTTATCTTAGCATACCAAGATCTAATCTTTTACATTTTGTTTCATGTTGTTTACATTTTGTAATATGCAATATAAACATCTTAATCTATGTTTTAATCACTACAATTCATAAAATATAATTCTCATAAATTTAATGTTGTAACACCTGCTAAAACAACCCACTTGAGACCCAAGAAACAACCTAGGGTTAGTTAGGAAAATTATGGAATAATTTTTTTTATTAAAAGAATCTAAAACCAGGTTATAAGACAATAGTTGTCACTAACATGTTCTAGAAAAATTCTAGTCTACTAGGACATAATTTTATTTTATTAATAATTATTAGAGGTCATAAGGTCCAAATTTTAGGGTTAGAAGTTTAAATTAGGTTTAGAGGGAAAACTCCTCACCAAACCCACTCTCTAACAGGCTTAAAGTTTAAAATTTATTTTACTCACACTTAATTCATTAAAAATTTCCATAAATCAATTCCATTGCATAGGAAATTTCCTCAAATTTCCATTGATATAAAGAAGTCCTCCTAACTCCTCATAAAACTCAAGTTATGGGCCGACAGACCTTGGGAGGAAACTTTTCCCAAGGGCGAGCCTGCGGACCTAGGGGAGAAAATTTTCCCTTGGGCGGGGTAGTGGAGCAGGAAAGATTTTTGGTGTTTTTTTCCTTTTCAAGGAAAAATCATGATTTGCCTCTGCGTGCACCCGTGGGCTCAAAGAGGACACTTGTCGGCTCTGAGAAAGCTCTAGCAGAAAGTCGGGCCATCGGAGAGATTTAAGGCATTAAGCCTTTTAAGGGTTACAAAACGCTCAAGGGAATCAAACATTGATTCACACCTCTGCCAACACCCAAGGCTTCCACATGTCAAGCCTTCTGATTGGTTGTGGGTGGCAGAACGGACCTATGGGGACACATCAGAATTGTTAGACTTTTGGGTTTGAAAATGCAAAGGGGAAAAACTTGCACACGCATGCCTCCATGCTATCCGCAGATGATGCCACATGTCATCACCCTATTGGACAGGTAGGCCATGCGGGGAGGTGGAGGAAACTAAGAAAAATTCCCCAAGTAAATTTTTTTAAAAAGTAGCTAAGCTTGAAACATTAGGTGTCGCAAAATTCTGCCATTGCCCTCCGCTGAGGCCACATGGTGGCTTCTAATTGGCTGTAGGATGGTGAAGCAGTGGGGAAATTTATTTGGAAGAATTTCCTGAACTATTTTCGTAAAAAAAGTTAAGTTAGAAATTTTCGGCCCCTCAAAAAGTGGAAAAGGGGAAAACCCAATTGGATGTGGGATGGTGGGGCCACGGAGAACTTTAGGGAAATTTTTCCAAAGTTAAAATTTAAATTTTTAACAGTTACATTTTTCTTTTTGAAGGCCAAATTGAAGTACAAACTTCAAAAGGCCATAACTTTTGATAGAAAGCTTGGTTTTGGGAAAACGATGACTTTATAGAAATATCTCAAAGCCCTCTTTGCACATGAATTGTTAATTTTAGATTTTGGATAAATGTTTAAAGGTTAAATTTCATGAAAACTGGACTAAAGGCTTAAACAGAGTGGACTGGTAATTTTTAACTTGTAAAACCTTTTTTTCAATTTGATCTTCTCCTTCACTCAAGCATGCCAAATAGACATGGAGAATTATTCTAATAAGAATTTAGGATGCATTAGTAAGGTCAATTTTTCTTGATTGATTTCTAATTTAAATTTTTACAACTTCAGAAAGACAAAATAATTGTGAAAGGTTTGGGCTCAATTTTTCAATGTTTGAAGGATTTTTCCTTGAGTGTTTTAATCCAATTGAGTTCATTTATATCATAACATGTTAGATTTCAATGTTTCAAAGTTATTTATTGTTTGCAGGTTTGAACTGTGCATTTTAGAGGAAGTATTTTCTAGTTTTAAAATATACAATAGAGATCAATTTCTAAAGCATTTATTTATCATTTTTCACCTTCCAAGTATGGAGATTCATTTCCATTCCAGTCTAATACATTTAAGTTGATTTAATCAAAACCATTTAAGAGCCAAAATACAAATTCTGATTTCTAATTTTTAATGTATTTCGAAATACAAAATAGTTACATATATTTCCTTCATACATATTCCTCATTTCAATTTTCCAAACAGAGGTTTCAAATCACAAATTGATGATCAAGTTCAATGCAACAATGCAAATTGAAGAAAATTATTGCAGTATCCTTTACTAATTTCAAATATACAACATTACATCTTTCAATTTCTTGAATGCAAATAACAGAATGAAATTTCTTTCTTTCAAATGAATAGAACAGAGTATATATATCTTTCACATTTCAAATTTGTAACTTTTATAGCTCAATACCAAGTATCTTTCCTATTACTGATTAATATATAGATTATCCACTTCAAAGTGGGAAGGGTTACAATGAGATTTCATTTCACATGGAACTATCAAACTGTCTTTCTCCTCTTCTCCATAACAACAACATGAATTTCTCCTTTTAGATCACAAAAAAGATAGGGGAAAGGCAACACTCTCCACCCAACCAAGAACATCCAATGAAGAGGAGAAACAATCCTTCTTCATTGGTCCCCTGAGCCCTAACCACAATAGCAATAGAAGTTGTGATTCAACTCATGGCAACAATAGGATTCCACAAACACACATGTAGAAATTTCACATTTTAAAATACAGTTCAAAACAACATGTAGTTTACAAGTACATTTAAAACATACAAACAATACTAAGGCTTCATCAAGCAAGCCAAATGAGAAAGGAACTATGGGGGAAGGTTTTTATGCCTCCCAATGGGAATTGGAGTATCCACCTGTAACAACCCACCAATATAAAACATCTCCCATATATCCTTATGCCCCCCCACAATCCCTCCTTATGCCCCCTACAAATTTCCTTATTACCCCCCCAAAAAGTAAGAAATGCAATGCCATTTATTTTCCGATGTTATAAACCCAATCCCAACTCCCTCCACAAGAATTCTAATGCCATTGGCATTCCCTTATGCCCCCCCACATGGATTCCCCATAGCCTTCTCCTACACCATTCCTAGGTAGTCTACCCAAACAGCCCACAAACATGTTAAAACATTCACACAATAACATAAACATTCATAAAGAAAAAGAGTATTTCAAGAGCCAAGCTCTTACCTCTCCATGAAGGAGTTGTTCTAAGTTCCAAAACAACAAGCTTTCCAATGCCAAAATACAGTAGCAAAATCAACACCCAACAAGCATGCAAGGGTCTCCAATCTCCTTCCAAAAGCAAGAGCTCCACACAACAAAAATTCACCCAAAAGGAAGTATGCAAAATATTCAACAACCCAAAACAAAGCAAGGAGTTCCAATTTTATAGAAGAAGGAAGAGAAGAGGATGAGGTGGATCCATGTAGGACGTCACATCACACATCCTCAACTCTGACACCAAAAGTAAAATTTCATTCTCCAATGCACAATAAAGAGGTGGGTGAATAATATGACAATAAACTTACACACTCTGAAAAATTCCACACCCCATAAGGACTGAATTTAATAAAATGTAAGAAAAGTGCAATTGAAACTTACAGTTAGTCATATCAAAATGCATAAAGAAGGTCTAAATTAAACCCCTCCAACTATAGGTATGGTTGGTAAATAAAATTAAGAGGTATGAGACAATTTTTACTTGTCGCACAAGCCTCCAAAATCATCCTCCAAGGACAAATTCGAATTTCCAAGAAGGTGGAGTGTTTCACACTCCAGAATCTGACTTATACAAATCTTACACGTACTTACACATACTTACACATCACTTACACATACCTTACAACATTACTTACACATCACTTACCACATTTAATCCAAGGGCCAACAAATTCTACTAATTACTTTCTTATATCCCAAATTTGATTAGTTAATTCATTTTAACAATATGATTACTGCACATTAATTCTCCACAATTAAAAGAATAATGAAAGGGTTAAATGCATCACAAAATAAACACATGAAAACAATAATAAAAAGGAACCACATTAATAAAATACACATAACCCCTTGGTCACATTCAAAGGTAATCCCCCCCATGGGAATCCCTAATAAAAACACACAGACACAGACAAATACATGTTGCCACGGTGACCTTGTTGAATTCATCTAGAATACCAATGTGGTTGGTCTCCGATCCCCCGATGTTTGTTGTGATATTTTAACCTACAAAACACAAATACCTCCTTCAGCCTTGTGGCCATATCAGAACATCTCAAAGTAATATAAATATAATTAAAATTACAAAATCATCTAGATATATGAATCACAACAACATCAAAGCAATCTAACATTATCACTTTACAATTTATATCAACAACTATATCATCATCATATAATGTCCAATTTCTAGGTCTACTCACAATATCCAAAAATCACATGTTTGAACAACATTCATAATATATCCATGTCAAATAGTATATCATCATCCACATATGAATTGTCTATAATAATCATCATGCATCATAACTAAATCAAGATCAACAATAATCCATGGTCTAACATCTAACATCATATTAAATCAAAACCATAATGATGTCCATAATGTAATCAACAGTATCAAAAGGTGTCAAATGGAAGTGGGCACTACAAATGTGGTGGATCTATAATTTGTAACATCATTTATCCCATAAATTTCCCAAAAAAATACACAAATAATGGTAAGGAAATGCACCTATAGAGGACTCGTGACTCATACACATTCAACTACCACAAAGCACCTTGTATGTATCAATTATTTGGTTAACATGCATGGTTTTCTCACTACTTATAATATATTCTCACAATTACAATTTTCCCTTTATTTGTAGTTTGAAAATTAAAAAATAGAAAAATCATAGCTTTTGGATAAATTTTAGTATGTTTGGATTCTTAAAAATGATAAAATTTATCATATTTGTTGTACATTTTAAAGAATAATTTTGAGTGTTAATCTTTCCCAAAATCACTTCTAATAGTAATAGAAAAATTAGATGATGAGTTACGATATCAGAGACCTCCAGAATGAAATTTTTGGTCTTGATTTTTCACAATAACTTGCCACTTGTATTCTTTCAAAATTTAATAAAACATAATTTTCTTATATGCGAAAAACACTCCTCCAAACTCTGTAGAGAAAACATTATGACTTGACCATGTACCCTGGTGATGTGGAATGCCATATCAACATCTAGAATGAATGTAGATAATCTTTTGAAAAAAAATCATCACATGTATAAAAAATTAATTAACCATTTTGCAGTGTTGGACAGTTGCTAAAACTTACAAATTCAGTTTGGTTTTGGCTTGCGATTTAGGCCCCTGCATTGAGAAACAAAATTTTTTCACCATAAAACTCTAGGATTTCTTCATAACAATCATAATCAATAATTATTTTTGAGTAAAATATTTTTGGAAGCTATATTTTTAAGAGGGTTTTGTTGTCCTCATGTCATTCAGAGATAAAGTCAAAATAGAGCGATTACAATAAGTAGCCTCAGAAAAGTGGCTTCCATTTGAATTCTGGTTTCCAAATTTGAGTTTTGGTAACTTCTAAGGATTCATTGTAGATATAAGAGTAGATGTGAATTTACCCATGGCGTGTTTGAGTTTTGGAAAATGGCTTTCAAACTCATTTGCTAGGACACTTTGGCTAAATTGGACGTTCTTATAAACTTATAGCAATAACTAGAAAATTGTCTTGAGACCTTCTCCTAGCTGAATAACTATTGGAAAACTTATACAAACTAACATGACTGCATTTTAATCTTTTATGTTACTTATTTTGTAAAAATTTCTTGCGAGAAATATAGTGTTTTCCTCTCTTCTCTCTTTATCTCTCTCTAGCTTGAAAGTGATATGGAACTCCATTTTTTGTTTCTTACCATCTATTTTTCTGTAAAAATGTTTGAATTTATTATAAATGGAAAATAATTTATATGCGAAAAATGTTATTCTTAGGAGAACTCCATGCCAATGTTTATTTCACTGATTATGTTTGCACTAATTGGACAAATTACAGGGGCTTTACAAAATTAGGATGAGTATTGGAAATTTAATTTTAATTTTTTTATTATTGATAAACTGTAATATTTATGGAATTAAAAAAACACCTTATTTTAACAATATTACTAGTACTAATGAAGTAATAAAAGTCAATATTGGTATGTATGTGTGTGAATTTAGTGGAATGATGAACCACTATATTGTACTTCTAGATTTTATTTCATTGAAAGTTTTGCATTTGATCATCATGGTAAATTTCTTGTAAATTACATAATTGTATGGTAATAATATTAGTTTAAAACCCATTAGTGTTGCAATATTATTAAAAAACAATGGTGTTGACATTGATTGTACAACTAGTGTCAAACCCTTGAATCCCTTCCCTTTATTTGTATGGTTATTTAAACCATGTGATTCATAGTATTTTACATCGAGGTTATTTTTGCATATTGCTTAGCACGTGCAAGGGTAATTTTTTAAATTGGGAAGGTGGTTATTACTTTGGAAGGTTTAATAGCTATATTTGAATTGTAAGTGAACATGGTTATCTAATCTTCCACTTAAAACACATTTTCATAACACCATGGCTATGAGAAAACCCCAACCTTCACGAGATATGCCACCTTTAACTCATGAAAAGGATAGTGGCAGGTTATAAGTGTTGCAAACAAGAAGGGAATATTTTCTTACATTACACCACAATAATGGATATGTAGAGAGTTAATCCTAGATGATTTTTTGTCCCACCAAATGACAAATAAAACACAAGCATGAGGTGCAAAACATGTGTGAGGAAGGAATATTGTTTGTGTCCTAGTGTTAACCCTATGGTGGGTCATGATCCTTTTTGGATCAAAATGAGCTAGTATTAATATCTACTAATTGGTTTTTGATGGGAAAAACCTTGATGTGTATCTACTAACATTTGGAATAGTGCTTTAGGAGACCTTTGATCGTATTATGTGGATTTGTTCTCTTTTATAATAAGTTGTATAATACTTGGGTGGCATAATAATAATGAACTGAATAGATTGTGTGTGACCACGCCCTTTGGAACTCCTAAATGTCTACATGGGAAAAAAATGCTTCATCAAAATTACATTCATTTAAAAATTATGGCAATGGAATAGTTAACTACATAATGTAAATGTAAAAAGAATACAACTTAAAGAGAATAATCTTAGAAATGATTGTCGTTTAGAAAATAAGAACTTCGATTGATATCAAGAGAATAAAATGCATACATGATTGTAATATGAATGCAAGAAAAATAAATTACTCTTGATGAGTTAACAGAATAATGAGAAAAAAGTAGTAATCTATGATTTATAATGTATAGTTTTGATGAATGTCTTAAGAGGAACAATATAATGTTTTGACACAAGGAAACTTAGTAAGGATGAAAATTTAAATCATGGGACCCATGTATATGGTCGCTGAGAAATCAATATTTCCTTTTTTACTGTCCTCTAATTTATATTATATTACACTTGTTTGAGAAAATGTGGGATGATAGTGTTGTTTCTTTGGTGAGAGCATACATGCCATGATTGTTAGTTTTCATTAACCCATGCTTAGTGTTAAAATGGGACTTCTCTCAATTAAGTAATCCAATTTAAGGGTCTAATTGTGATGGTATTATCAAGATGTCGTAGGTACCTGAGATGTGTACCATCCTAAGGGAGTCGTTATACCACACTTAGGAAGGGGTCTAATGAGGTCAATTTATAAGGTCACAACTATTTTTTGAACAATTTCACCTCAACGAATAAAGTAGAGTACCTTCATAATATTAAGTAAGGAGTCAATCTTCCTTTATTGTGTTATGGAATGAACTAGAATTAAAGTGAGAAAGGTAACATGAATCAAGTTTTGTATTTCTATGAGAGGAGTTACTTAATGAAACCTAGTGAGATATTTTGTGATCTTCTATTAAACCTTTGCACTTGCATTAGGCTTGTGTAAAGGACCTCTTACCATGGATTATTTTGGTTTCTTTGTGGCCCTTGCAAACATTTCACCTCTTTAGCATAGGCATAATGTGCATAGAGGGTCATGTTGAAATGACATACACACTTGAACCAAACCTTTGCGATACAAGCCTAAATTTACGTTATTATTGATAGAAGGAATGTGAACAAACTATGGAATCTAATGCATGATCAAACCCTATAATGGAGGGAACCTCATTTGTGTAGTGTGTAATTTTTGAACATGATGACTTTAGATATGCTTCTGCAAAGGTAATACTTCTGTAGTAATAAAATGTGATGCATAAAAAAGATTAATTGTAAACCTTGAGTACATTGTTTTATAGTAAAGGAAAGTTTTGGTGTTTATGTTTCTAGTGATTAGGACAACTATATTAAATGTTGCATCATATAATAGCAACAAAAAAAAATTCAATTTTTCTATTACTTTTTGTGGTGTAAAATTATGGTTATTACAGGATTCAACCTTGAATTTTCATATGTTGTAATGCATCAATGAGACACACATGGTCTCTATCATTGTTATCAATCCCAAAATAAATTAAAACATGGGTTCCCATATCTACCTCACCACCAATATGTTATGCATTTCTTACATCGGCGCACTAAGTTTTTACAAGCCTATGAAACTTTGGTCTATGTGTCTTCTTAGCTCGCCAATCATGGACACTTTTCATCCATCTGTGTTCGTAAATATTTTGATACTTAGAGCTATTAGAATTGCACCCAAACCTTCTTGTATGTTGATTAATGATGTAATTCAATAATGGACACATGACTCAAATTGGTGTATTCTAGTGTTATATAGAGTTTTATTGTTGAATTTAAAGTTAAAGGCTTAATGTTTAGTGAAAAGTAAAGGATTTGTTCATAAAATGAACGTATGAGAGTCATTTTCCTTCCAAAAACTAGCATATGTTTGGTTTTTTTCTCTTTTTTTTTTATTTGCACACGTGTTTAACAATAAAAGATGCCATGAAAGCTTCTTTTAAAGATATAAAATGGCTATTTCAATGTGAAGAAAAGCATGATTTAAACCTTGAAATAATTTTAAAACCGTAAAAAAGTTTAACATTGTTGTTTCTCATGGTATATTTAGAAAGGAGCATCATATACCTTCTTACTCATGTCAATTTTGTTTATTATTTGTTTTAAAATATAGAAAACAATTTCAAGCTCTATGACTCTTGTAAATTTCATCTTGGAGGTTTAAAACTTAGTTTGGTAACTCATTTAAATGGGGGTCCACTATATTGCTAAAAAAGAGAATGGGGGTGTGATTTCTATAATAAATGGTGACTATTGTGGGGAAAAAATTCGAAGTGTTTAGAATTCAAAATATTAAGTTTCTTAGTTTCTAAGGAAAGTGTTATAACAAGAAAAAAATGTTTTAATTTATATTCAAGATTCAAAACTACTTCTACTCTAACTTTCTTAAAAACTAAGTAAAATACTTCCAAGATTCAATGTGTGTCCATGTTCATTAATCCATCCTCATTTAAAAAATTTAAATCTAATAATCAATAACTTGTTACACCTGCATCTCCATTACATAAAGGTATTAAGGATTGTTTTACTCTCAACCAAGTGTTTAAGTCCCCATAAAATATATTCTTTCTTCCAGTGAAATACTTAATCCATTTATAGCTAGGTGTCCATATCCTTGTTGGATATTACTCGAGTTTCCTCGTGAATTATTTTTTAGCATATTTTCTTATTCTTTTTTAAGAGAAGCTTAATTTTCTATTTTTAGTTTTTTTTCTTTATTATTTCTTTTAAAATAGTTTGAGGGTTTGGGAATCCTTTTTCACCTTCATGATAATGATGCTAATATATATAAGAATTCAAGACAAATATTTAATCTATTTTATAGAAGTTTTGAAGTTAAGAAGTTTATTATGACCCCATTGGGTGAAATAAATTTTGTAAAATAACAAAAATTACATAAACAATTCTGAATTTTAAACATAAGCAAGACTTCTCCCATTTATTTAAATTTTTTAAAAACATTAAGTAACTTTCAATTCCTTATTCTATTCAATTTTTTTGAAAATTTCCCTTTAATTATATCCATTTTGGTAATTTGTATGGGAAACCAGAACTCATTAATATTTTTTTTTCCAGTTTATTGAAATCATGAACTTATGAAAGCATGAAACTATTATAATCCTAAAACTAACAACTATAAATCAAAGAAGGCAAATGAGCTTGAAAAATTTAAGTGACACACTTCTTATTTATAGGTATCATCAGAATTTCTCTTTTTATGGTCTTTAAGAGTGCATCTACATATTTGTATTACTTCCAAAAAAACCACCAACACAAACATCCTGACTAAAAGAATTGTTAATTTCTTTTCAAAGTTAGAAAAAACTTTAAGTTGAAGAAGATTTACCTCAAAATCAAGACACTAAGATGCAACGAACTATTTTATCTCAATCTTAGTGACATAGGGGAATATGGGTTCAATTGTAATGAACTCCTTTGGATATTTTTATTGATCTATCTTTTTCTCAATAGTTATTACAACTTGTATGTACTTCCTCTATCTTATTGTCATGGGGTATCATGGGATCCCCCCATTTACTGTTACAAATAGTGACATGAGGCCAATATTTTATCCTTTAACTCCACACTTTTTAGCTAAAATTATGGACTCCTCAATATCTTCTTGTTTTTCATTCAAAAAATATTCCTCTAAATCTACAAAAGCACATGTATCTAGATAGTATACATCATTAACAATGTTTCCATTTATGAAAGTAGTAGTTTTTATTAGTGAATGACCCTCCATAAAAACATTAAAATTTATTTATATGAAAGGCATTATATATTTTTCATTAAGTTTCTCCTTATTATCCATATGCTGCTCATGAATATCCTCTATATCATCTTTAAAATAAAAATAGTTGCAATTTTGAACACATTCATTCTCATCCACAACATATGCATTGAGTGGCTTAGAAAGTTGATTTGTTCTTGACTTAACAATGGTACTATGCATAAGTTATTATTTAAATGAGAAATAATGAGAGGATTCAAATTTGTGTGGAAATTAGAGACACTTCGGAGAACATTTAAAATGGAACAATGTTGGTTTTATGGGAAGAAAATTGATTGTTTACTTTGATTGCATCTCTATTAGATGAAACTAATGATTGTACACTAGAAGTTTTCACAAACATGAAGAGGGGTGGATATAAGTCATGAATGTAAATGTTTAAAAGTTTTTCTTTTTGGGGTATGTGGATGATTGGAATGTTTCTAAGGATCTCTTGAAACTTTAGATTAAAATTTTTAAGTGACTCGTGAGGTTGTCTCTTGATTGTGACTAATTGATTTATGAGTGTGAATGGATCTATGAGTTTCCTGATATTTACATTGAATGCATCTTTTGATTCCTTCCAGTTGAAAATTGTAAAAGGGGTTAGTCTAAAAAAAAAATCATATTCAGGATCATTTAAAGTAAATGGATATACCCTGTAAGATATAGCTTCATTTTATACATTCAAAATATTCAAATTATTCTTAAAAGTAAGAGCATGTTTCTCAACAATCATACTGGTATAAAATTTAGGAAGAAATTTGAAATCATGGACTTAAGAAATTAATGTTGAATACTAACATTAATTTTAGTTTCTCCTAGCAAAGATGTTTTTTAGTTTTTGATTTCCCAACATTTGAAAGAAGAAATAAATAAAGTACAATTGAAACAAAAACATCATTTATTTATTTATTGTCGAAGAACATATCAATTTTGGGAATTATAAAATAGGATAACCAGCTAGATGATTCCAAAGAAACACATCTCAAAATAAAACTAGACTAAAAATAAATCTTAATATTGAAGTCTAAAAGGTAGATTCTCGATAAAAACTAGTTTTAAAATAATCCAAAGGGATGTCTCAAAAATAGATTCAATATGTTATGAATATATAACTTTTCTCTAGTTATTATAGTTTTTAGATATGGGTTTAAGTAGATTGATCACAAGATATATCTAAAATATAAGGTTAATCCATCCCTATAGTATCACCTTTCACGTTGATGTGTGTGAGAACATAAATGGGAAGAAGGATAAAGAGAGGATGGTAGTAGATCTAAATGAATCTCAAGGAAAAAACTCCTCAAAAAAAAAATTAAAACATAAACACATTCTTACTTAAACTATATTTAACACAACCCAAAGGGTTAGGCCGTCTTTCTAGTGCAAGCTTTCCTCTTGATGCAAATTTTCTACACAAGATTCAAAGGAAGATAGGAAATTAATAATACTCATTTTATAAACCCTTTTGGATATATGATTCAAGGTATAAAATACTCTATACATATTTATTCATTTGGGAACTATGTGACCACGTGTAAAACCTATAGAGGGATAGGCGTGTTTGGGTAAATCACCTATTAAAACATTGATTTTTGGATCTAAATTAAGCTCAACATACTACTATTTTCAATGGTTCTAATTGATTTGGATCTCATAAAAAAATATAAAAAGGAAAGAAAGGGTAAGACAGAAAGAAAAATAGACTCTATTTTTTAATCATTAAGTAGAGAAAAAACCTTGATCTCAATCAAAGTACACACAAACTAGATAATAAAATAAATATATTTACCTCATTTTTATATAAACCCTAACACATCAGTCAAATAAACCTAACACCGAGAATAAAAACTAATCCAAAAAAATATTTGTTTTTTATTCACTAAGTTTTTAATAGAGGTTAGTCAACATAAGAAATTGTTCAAGTAATTAGATTGAACAATAAAAAAACAACTATTGATTTGATAATATCTCTAAAGTACTAAAGTATGTAATATTGCAAAGCATGTCTAAAGATATAAATTCAAGAAATAATAACTCATGAAAATGAGATTAGAAAATCTCAATATCTTACCCTACAAATTTAATTAAAACTATAAGTGAAAATTTTACTTAATAATCAAAGTATATTGATTGTATATGCCCCTAGACATGAAGCCTCAAGTGAAACAATTCAATAACTCACAAAAGCACATGAAGCTCCAAAATTCCTTCTTTATATTGAATTTAGTCTATCTAGAGTCCTTTTACTATAAAATTGAATGTATTTATAAAGGAATGGAACTCATCCACCACCTCTAAATGTTTTTAGAGATTCTAAAAATAACAAATTACTCTAAAAAGTGAGGCAAAACTTAAAATAAAAACTAAAGATAAATCTAGAAAAGATATTTTGGGAATAGGATACCATAATATTGAATGATTCTCCCCAAAATATACCCCTCTAATTTAAATAATAATAATCATCACAAGTCAATTTCAGCACATTTAGCATTTTTCTGACTGCATGAATGAAAAGATTCCTTAAAACACTTTAATAACCTCTTTATTTTTTGCATGATTTATTAACACTAATTGTTCTTCTTCTTCTATTTATGTTTCATATTTCTAAATTTACTAACCATGGGTTCAAATTAAGCTAAAATTATTTTTATTTAACTCATGTAAGCATCCTAACATAATATTTTTCCAAATTAGCATAAAAATGTCCATTTTTAATTGTTCTCTTGTTCACATTTTAGCTTATCTAGTCATGACAACACAAGCATTCAAACGTAATGGTTAAACTTTAGAAATAAACTCCATGTATTTTTACTTTCTATGCTTATCCCCTTTATAAAAACACAAAGGCTCTTAAACCTAATGAATCATATTAGTATGTATTCCACTTATTTCTTCTGACTTGACTAGTCAAAACCATGCTTCCACCAATCTCCACCGTGTGGCGTGTATCTAATTTACCACTCACTGTAAGCCTTTGAGTTATTTATTTTACCTTAAATTTCCATTTGTTTTATTGGAATGATGAGATAAATGTGGCCTCCATTGGTGCTACCACTCCCTAAAATATTTTGAAACTTGGATTCCCATATCCACCTTGCCAATAATCTGTGACATGTGGTTTGCATCGATTTATTTACTTTACACATCCATTTGAAATTTTTTTCTATGTGTCTTCTTGTATCATTGATCATGGACACTTGTTATCCATAGATTTTTTTTCATTGTTTCAAGACTTAGAATTTTTATCTTTACACCCAAACCTTCACATATGCTGATTGATGATGTGTTTCAATGATGGTCACATGGCTCATATTGGTGTATTTTAGTGTTCTAAAGAGTTTGGTTGATTTTAAAGTTGATGGTTTTATGTGTAGTTCAAAATAAATTATTTGGTTGTCAATTAAATGTATGAGAGTCATTTTCCTTCAAAAAAATTACAAATGCTTGGTATTTTATCCTATTTAATACACACATGTTTAATAATAAAACATACCATGAAAGCTTCTTTTAAAGATATAAAATAGTGATTTAAACGTAAGTAAAGAATGAATTGAACCTTTAAATAATTTTAAGGCCATTAAAAAGTTTACCTTTTTTATTTCTAATGGTTTATTTAAAAAGGAAGATTGAATACCTTCTTCTTCATGTCAGAGTTGTTTATTATTTGTTTTAGAATCTATAAAACATTGTCAAGCTCTATGACTCTTGTAAAACTCAACTTGAAGGTCTAAAACTCAGTTTATGACTCATTTAAAAGGTTGTCTCCATTTTATTTCTAAAGTAGAGAATGGTGGTACGTTGGCTACAACAAGTACCAATCATAGTATCTAATGGGTGATAATAAGGTGGTGGAGGTGGTATGATACGATAAACATGGTGTACCTTCAAAGTTGATTTAGTAGTATTATGGTTAGGAAATGGATCAATAAATATTTTGAGATATATATTATTATTTGTAGGATTAGATTAAGTTGGAACACTAATATATTTTAAGAAAAAAAAACAACAGATTTTGTTTTGAATTTGCGTTGATTTGTGTTTTTTAATTTTTTATTTCATTTCTGAAGCAAGTATGATGAAAAATTTTTTGTCACAAAATGTGGCATAATGGCGACACTAATAGTGTCATGTTTGTTACACATTTGTGCCATTATAATATCTTACTTAAAAAATTAAAAGGTAGGGCCCATCCACATCATTTTCATTATTATTAGATACATATTCTCTGCAAAAACATCCAAAAAATACATTTCCATAGAAACATGTTAGGGGTTAAATATAGAGGAGGGAAAATATGTAGAAGAGGAAAGGAAAGAGAACCAAAATTATGTGTGGAAGAAGAATAAAATGGAGGAATAATCTTACAAATAAAATAGCTACACACAACCTTTAAAGAGGAGAAAGAACATTTAAGAGATCGGAGAAGAGAACACATATGCAATAAGGAGATGAAAGAGGAGGAATAATGTTGTAGGCACTAAAATATGAACTTATTATTCTTACATTACACATTTAGTATGTTATTATATACATGATTTCTAAGAAAGAATATTAGAAATTAGTGACATAAGTTTGGGTTTTCTATTTTTTTATTTATCTAATTGTGACGCATTATCATGGTTTTATCGATTTATTTCTCCACTTTTGGTCATGTTGCATGGATCCATGCTGTCATGTTCTAATTATTTTATTTTTCAAGATTTTCATACCAAAACTTATGGAATGGGCCATAACACCCATACGCTATGGTCCATTCTTTACACTTTGGTCCCACTTTGTTTTCCTCTTAGTATTTTACATTGGGATTCTCAATCACTCTTTTTTATTTGAATTTTATATTTGGGGTCAGCCTTGTGTGTCATTAGTGTCAAAATTTGAGAAAATAAACTCATATATATACTTAACTTGCTAATATAATGAAGGAGAGTCAATTATTATATTTTTAATTCCATAGCACACATGCATTGGAGGAAAAGTAGTGTATCCCGCTATTTGGTGTGACCCACACAAGGATAAACTTAGCTTCAACGAGACACAATTGCAATCTCACACACACACACACACACACACACACACACACACACACACACCAGAACTACATAGAGTGTGAATTGTAGTGTAGTAATAAGTGTTATCACTTTGGGGTGGCCATCGAGGTTAGTCTGACTCAACCATATACATTTAGTTTTTAGAGTAATAATACTTTATTGAGTTTTGTACAGAGTAGCTAGGATTTTATTTTGTAGGAACAAGTGTGAAAATCATATTTTTCAATAAAGTTAGAGTAACAAAAGTGTTAATCAAGGAACAAAGAACCAAACTACATAAGAACTATATCCAAACTCTCTAACGGGAAAAAAATCATATGTAAAGGGCCATAGTGAGGGTAAAATTTGGGCCATACTAGATGCCTTAGTATAGGAATCATTTCAAGACACAATCTAATTATGGAATATCTATTAGATAATTTTATGCCTTTTCCATTCGTCAATTCATCCCATATAAACACAAAAGTTAGAATGTCAGCTAAGTATTCTTCTGCTTCTCATTGTTAGTACTTTGTTACATTATTTATCATTATTTATCTTTGTTCAATTATTATCCTCGACATTTCTATAATTAGATTTGGAAAATAATTTATTAGAATAATCTACCATCGGTTACAAACCCTTAAATATTAACCATTTAGATTAAATCATATGGCGAACCCATTATTCTCTGAACCCTAGTTTCCCTAGGATCCCCAAGTATTTTAAATACATATATATTTGTCTTCTTGAATTTCTTGTTTACACTTCTTCAATGGCTTACAGTAATATTTTTGCAACTGTAATACCCACTCCCCTCCCATGGATCCTTCTATAGATAGTTTATAATCCATCCATGTATTATGAAAGTTATAATGTATTTCCTGAAGATAATGATCTCCAAATGTATGTGCATTTTTTAAGAAACGTAACCTTGTAGATCCCTACCCTAACTCTTTATATGCTCATGCTTCTAACAATGTCTGCAATTCTATCATCTCTACTCATGATGTTCATATTCCTAGTGATCCTACTATTTTTATTAATCTAATTACATATTATTGTTCTACAAATGCGATAGATTATTTTCCACATATTAAATCTAATTTCTCTATTTCTACTGATGGTGACACTGAATCACTTTATGATACATGTATAGAGGATTATTTTCCTTTTTCCAATGATGAATATTTTGTTGATGATGTTATTCGTGATTCACCTAAAAATTCTTTTGCTTCTTCCTTGGATAGATGTACAAGAAAATATTATTACAAACATGATGCTTGTGTCCTTTCTTCCTCTCAAAATAATCTTTCAAATACATGTGACAAAAATCTGGTTGCAAATGATACATGTGTTTCTTCTCTTCCTCTTTCAAATGATATAGTATTTACTCATGCACAAATTGTTATTGAAAATGATGCTATTGACAACAAGATGTCTTAAATGCTTGTGAATTTTTTTTATTACAAATGACATGTTAATTTCCACTCTTTCTTTTAAAAAGGATAATTTACATAATAAAAAATATAATGATGCTTGTATTTCTTCCTCTTCCCTTGTTAAGGAATTTGTTGATAAAGGTTTCCAATCTTCCATTCCTTCTAGTTCTCCTCCTATTCCTCATAGTGCCAATGTAATTTCTCCCCTAGCTGACCCAAAGAGGTGATTCTAACCTAATAGTGTCCCCATGGATACATATAATGGTAAGGTGTAACCGTGTAATGATAATTTTAGTGTATATGTTATTCCTTGATAGGAATTTACTTCTCTCATGCATGTTGTAGGTGACTTAAAAAATTAGGTCTATAAGATTACCCTTGAAATTAATTCATATTATTCTATTCTTGATCATAATTTTGATTATGGAAATCCTAATCCTCAAGAAGATATTTAATTCTACCTTTCTTAAAGTTTTTACCATGCCTATCTTTATAATATTTAATGAGATGGATAATTGTTACATGCATCTCAAGTCTTATCAGATAGAAATGGATTCACATAATACATTACAATTATTGGTTTCCTTTCAAAGCATTACCTAGTAGTCTCATAGTCATTGCATTAGATTGGTTACATCATTTTCCTTATAGGTCTATACATACTTTTATTGATATGGAAGAAGCATTTCTTAGGCGGTTTATCTTTAATAATGGACCTAAGGTTACATATGAGTGTTTTCCATCATTACATCAAGGAAATATTGACTGTTAGTATTTATATATTACATTTAAAACATTTCATGTATCATTTAATATATCGTATTATTGATTTATAAATGTGATATATATTTTATCGTGGGTTGATATTTCCTCTTAATAAAAATTATTGTATCACACATGTGAATATTTTATCACACTTTTTCTTTGAGTCATTTAATTATAATGTAATGAAATTACTTGTATAATTCAAATTAAGAGCAACAATAGAACACCAAATAACACAATATTTCAAAATAATGATCTCAATATGCAATTAGAATAGCTTCGCCACTTCGAGGGGGAAACCTCCAAACCATATAATAAGACTCAAATGCTCAAATGATAATGAAATAATACCTATAATCCCCTATATATACTATTCATATGCTATGGCCATCACCAAGGCTGACCTATTAAGCATGAGAAAGTATAAATGATATAATAAAATGATATGGTAAGCCACAAATCGGCTACTCATATCCTAATACAAGCAATAGGTTAAGGGCATAGCATGCCCTTCCCCTTCAAACCAATGTTGTCCTCAATGTTGAATAATCCTGGATGTTTCTACAGAAAACCTTCATCCTCCCAGGTGGCATCTTCTATGCTCATATTCTTCCACTTGATTAGATATTCCTTAATTTCTCTAGTTCTCGACCTCTTAGCACGTGTTTGCAGAATCTTCTTTGGCTCCAAAATTATTCTTCCTTCCTCGACAAGTTCTGGTAACTCTGTTTGGGATTCAATTTTCTGTCCAATAACCTTCTTCAGGCATGAAACATGGAATACTAGGTGTATGTGTGAAGATGGAGGCAACTCTAGTTTATAAGCAACACTACCAATTTTCTGTAGAACCTGATAAGGGCCATAATATTTAGAAGCAAGTTTTTTTTCCTTTTTTTGTTGCTTTAGGGACATCTATTTGTAAGGCTGGAGACGTACAAAAAACTAGTCACCAATTTCAAAATGTCTTTCACTACGGTGTTGATCTTCTTGTCGTTTCATCCTGTTTTGTGCTAATGCTAAATTCTCCTTCAAACTAGCCAAAAAATGTTGTTGATGTTGAATGTGTTCCTCAAAATTTCTGACCTTATTTTGCACCCTCAAGGAGGAAGTGATAGAAGATTAATGGTAACCATATAATGTTAAAAATGGGGTCATTTGAGAAGAGGTATGAAAAGATGTGTTATACCACCATTCTGCCAGTGGTAGCCATTTAATCCACCTTTCCTGCTTATCTGATACAAAACAACGTAAATACCCCTCTAAGCATTTGTTGACCAACTATGTTTTCCCATTAGTTTGAGGATGATAAGATGAACTATGATATAGCTGAGTACCCAAACATGAAAATAATTCCGTCCAAAAATTACTTGTGAAAATAGGATCACAATCACTTATAATTATCTTTGGGGTTCCATGTAGCCTTTGAACTGTCTCCAAAAAAATAGTTGTAATTGTACTAGCTACAAATGGATGTGATAGGGCACAAAAATGGGCATATTTTTTGAGCCTATCCACAATCACAAAAATAACATTCTTACCCTCTAAGTAATGCAGTCTGGTGATCTAATCCATGGATACCTCCTTCCATCTCTGGCTAGGAATCGGTAAGGGTTGCAACAAACCTGGTGTCTTAATTGTTTCCCCTTTGTTCTGTTAGCACACTAAACACTCTGATACAAAATTTTGTACATCCCCCTTGAGTCCTTCCCAAAAGAATTCTCTTTTTATTCTATGATATGTCTTCAAAAACCCAGAGTGTCCTCTAATAGGTGAGGCATGTAGCTCTGCAAGAATCTTTTGCTTCAACTCAGAATTTTTACTCAAGTATAACCTATCCTTGTGCCATAGGGCATTACCTTTCTACTCAAAAATATTAGATGTCATATATCCTTGTTTGATATTTTATATTAGAGATTGTGTATCCTTATCTTGATTCCATTCCAATCTTGCTTCATCCACCCAATTGGCCATCAACATGGACATTCCACATATTAAGGAATCTGCAGATGTATCCCTTCTGGACAATGCATCAGCTACTACATTTTCTTTACCCTTTTTGTATATGGTTTCAAAATCATAACCTAACATTTTTTTTACCCACTTTTTTTGTTCCCCAGATGATAACCTTTGATCCAAAAATTATTTGAGACTATCATGATCAGTTTTTACCTTGAAGTGTCTACCCATGAGATAGGGCCTCCATTGTTTGACCGCATGAAGAATAGCCATCATTTTTTTTCTCATAGACAGGTTTGAGCAGATCTTTTACTTTGAATTGGTGACTCTCAAATGCAATTGGTTTTCCTTCCTACATTAGAACTGCTCCCAATCCTGATCCTGAAGCGTCACATTCAACAATGAAGGTTTTTGAGAAGTTGGGAGTAGCCAAAACTGGGGTGCTGCACATGGCTTCCTTCAGCTGCTCAAAGGATTTAGTGGCTACGTTTATCCAATGGAAGCAATCCTTCTTTAGCAATGCAGTGAGTGGGGTTACTATTCTACCATATCCATGCAAAAATCTTCTATAGTACCCTATTAGTCCTAGGAACCCACAAATATTTTTGAGAATTTTGGGCCTTGGCCATTCCACCATAGCTTTGATCTTTTGACGATCAACTTTGATGCCTTCATGGGATACAATATGACCCAAGTACTCTAGCTCTTGTACACCAAAATAACATTTGGATGGCTTTTCATTTAGAGTATATTTCTCCAAAACTTCCAACATGTTATTTACATGTTATAAGTGTTCTTCCCATGTCTTACTGTAAATCAATATGTCATCAAAGAAAAATAATACAAATTTCCTTAAAAACGGCCTAAAACTAGTGTTCATCAAGCTTTGAAATGTTGAGTGTGCATTTGTAAGACCAAAAGGCATTACCAAAAACTCATAATGGCCCTCATGAGTCCTGAAAGCCGTTTTATGAACATCTTCCTCTTTTATCCTAATTTGATGGTACCCTGAATGAAGATCTAATTTTGTGAAATAAACAGCACCATGTAATTCATCAGGTAAATAATCAATTACTAGAATAGGAAACTTAGCTTTGATGGTGTACTTGTTGAGTGCTTGGTAATCTGGACACATCCTCCATGTTTCATCCTTCTTACGTACCATGACCACTAGTGAAGAATATGCACTCTAGCTATGCCTGATCATACCTGCCTTCAACATTTCCTCCACCATTTTCTTAATCTCACTTTTCTGGGAATATGGGTATCTGTATGGTTTAATGTTAGGTGTTTGTATCCTTGGAATCAATTGAATGGAATGATCATGATCCCTAACTGGTGGTAGTCCCTTTGGATTTGCATCAAAAATAGATGAGTGAGCATCCATAATCTTCTGAAGATCAGGTGGCATTGAAGACTCTGTATTTTGTACTTCTATTGAAAATAGATTTGCTATAAAGACATCCACTCTTTTTCTGAGAACCTTCTGCATCTTATGAGAGCTAATAATCTATGGAGACTTAGCTACCATCCCATTCAATTGTATTATCCTTCCATCTGAATAAAATCGCATGAACAATTCTTGGAAATTAATCTCTATAGTACCTAAGGTTGTGAGCCATTGGACCCCTAAAACAATATTTTCCCCTCCCATAGAAATAGCAAACATAGGTGAGTCTAACATATAGTCTCCCATGGAAAGCTTGATACTATGGAACTTTCCTATGTACTTGACTGTCCCACCATCCACAATCATAACTTGCATTTCTAGAGATGGGTAAATAAAATAATTGATGTGTCTAGCTAACTTACTATTTATGAAGTTATGAGTACTCCCTGAGTCAATCAACACCATCACCTTCTATTTTTTGAGATATCCAATAACCTTGAGTGTTTGAGGAGTACTAATACCTGAAAATGCATGGAAAGAAATTGTAGGTTGGTGATCCTCTACTTCATATTCTACTAGTTCCTTAGCCTCTCCTATAATTTCAGCTTCCTCATCATCCTCATTATCTCCGTCAATATAGAAAAACTTCTTCTCATCACATTTATGTTCTGGTCCATATTTGCTATCACAACTAAAACATAATCCTTTTTCTCTCTTTTCTTCCATTTGTTGAGGAATCAGTCTAATTGGCCTAGCAAATGAAGGGGAAGAGATACTATGGTCTTTGGTGTTAATGAAAGGTAGAATCCTACTACAAATAACTTTTTCCTCTACATTCAATGACATGATAATAGAATCAGAAAGCTTGATTGGATTAAACATACGTACCTCATGCTCAATGTGGTCCTTAAGACCCCCAGGAAATAGGGCATTCATATTCTCTTTTGGAATATTCTCCACCCTTAAGGATAGGTTTTGGAATTGATGCACATAATCTTTGACTAATCCTATTTTCTGTAACTTTGCTAATTGACTAAATTAGTTCTTTGAAACACTGGAACTATAGTGCAATTGCAACTCCTCGGTAAAAACTGTCCAAGTGACAACTAGACCATTCTTCTACCTCTGAGAACATAACCAATGATACCAAAAAAATTGGTCAGGTTTAAGATATAGGGATGCCAATGTCACCTTTTTTCCTGATGGTGTTTGATGTAACTCAAAGAATTTCTCCATTTGATTTATCCAATTCAGGGGATCATTACCATCAAAGTTGTGCATATCCACTTTCGACATCATGTTTCGTGGTTGCGAATAAGTTTGATTCTGATGGGACTAAAAAAGTGATCCAATATGGTTAGTTTTTCCATGATTTTGAACTAAAGGTCCTCCTTGGTTGATATGGGCTGGATTTAGGCCATACTGGTTACCCTTTACATGTTGCATGATATCATCCAACTGATGATTGATTTGGGCTGTCTCTTTTAGAGGCCATCTCAGATTGTACATTTTACAACTCATACTCAAGTTGGCTCACCTTATGATCAAATAAGGTAAACCCTAGTGATGAGGAATCTGTATTTACCCCTTCTGACTCCATCTCTTTAATCACTACCCCATCTTTATCTGGGGTTTTACCCGAAGTAACCGGATTCTTTTTTGCTCTTGTGGAAGGCCCCGTCATGATGTCAAACCTTAGGGTTTAGGGTTTTGATATAATATCTACTGAATAGGAAAAATACAAAGTAGATAATAATACTATTTTTTTGAGAGCTTTCCAAAAATGTAAAGAACTTAAAATTTTTCCACAATTTGCACCTTAGGGAGCGATTTTATGAAAAACCCTAAATTTATAATAAATTTTGCAAAATAAATCAAAAAAGTCTGAAATTTTTAGGGAAACTTACTTGAAATGCTTCACAACTCTGGTAAAAATATCTTTCACCAATTTTGTCTGGTTCGTAATATATGGTGGAAACAAAAAATTAGGGTTTTTGCCCTAATTTCGGCCCAGATTGTAGCTCTAATACCACTTGTAATGAAATTACTTGTATAATTCAGATTAAGAGAAATAATAGAACACCAAATAACACAATATTTCATAATAATGATCTAAATATGCAATTATAATAGCTTCGTTACTTCGAGGGGGCAACCTCCAAACCATATAATAAGACTCAAATGCTCAAATGATAATGAAATACTACCTATAATCCCCTATATATACTATTCATATGCTATGGTCATCACCAAGGCCGACCTATTAAGCATGAGAAAGTATAAATGATATAATAAAATGATATGGTAAGCCACAAGTTGGCTACTCATATCCTAATACAAGCAATAGGTTAAGGGCGTAGCATAGAACAAGAAATAATTAATTTGAACTATGTTACACCCATACATGACACATCTACCACTCATTTGTATCCACTAACTTTGCACAATCAGACTACATCCATTGACACTATTGTAGTAGATTCACATTTTCATCCTCCCATACACATGAGATCAGAGTACTTCATTGTGGTGATACATCTCTCCTCACTACACCTCCATATAGACATCCATCATGGTTTACTCCTCTTAAGCAAGAACCATTATAATTTTTTCATATTTCTAGGCCATATGATATCTTGCACATGCTAATTGATGACCACTTGATTTGGTTACCTTATAATGAGTACCACCCTCCTCATCAACTCCAAAATAATCATAATCAACCTTTCTATAAATTTCATAGGATCAAGGAACATCGGGAAAATTATTGTTATGCACTTAATAATAAGCTTAAGTTACTTGAAGACAAGGGTATCACTGCCTTCGATGCATGTCATCTTGATCAATCATACTCTTTGTATACACATAATTTTTCACTTTTCATCTTTCATACATGTTACTAACAATTTCCTTTGTGCAGATAAGGGTCACTGATGTATATATTTATAAATCGGGTGCCTTGAGGGGTTTGTTGGGAATGGAGAATGGTTACTCATGTAACCGTTATAGGTTAGAGGAAGCACACAAAGAGAGTGTCACTATTTAGTCTTGGCCTAAGTTTTCATTTCACTAGGTATCCTTGTCTTACTAGGTCTCATGGACTTCATATCCATAGTTTATTTTTTAATCTTATCACTCTACACTTTACTCATTCATATACATGATCTATGACACCTTTCTTTCACTTTTCATGACATCTTACCTCATTTTACCATCCCTGGCCAACAAAATCACTCATGGGATGTTGTGTTTGTGTTATATTTCCTTTTTCCAATGCAATCACCCATGATTGATGGAATCCTATATATAACCTCACCTCATTTGAAAATCATAAGAAATAAAGAAAAGGAAGCCATAAAATTCATACTACCATTAGCTCTACTCTTTTGTACCATCTTCACATCTGATCACCTAGCTCTTGGTTCATCTTGCATTTGGCTTGGATTGGATTAGATAATCTACTTCTTGGATTTTTTTGACATCACTACGTCACCTATAATGAGTCTAGGATATGAATGATGTTCATGTTCTACACCTAATAGTGACTCTCTCTCTCTCTCTCTACGTGTTAGTTCTCAAGAGAGATAGATGCATCAGTTAACACCTTTTAGGTGCAAGGTGAGTGATCTAACCATATTTTTTAATTTTACATAGGTAATTTTATTTCCTTCTTCATTTTACTATGGTATTTTAGTATTTAATGTGTTTGGATGTTAGTTATCATAGCTCTCTTATCCATTATTAGCTCCTTAGATTTTATTTCAGTTATTTCATGCATTTTTATTTTTTATCCATACATATCCACACCCAACCATTGATAACTTAGTAGGGTTACTTATTTTATCTTAAATGTGGACCTTGGAAACCCTAAGTTGACCTACTATAGGGATTACTACCCTATAGATGTGCAACCTTATAACTCACTGTAGTCCCTTTAAGTTTAACCCATTGTATGTCGATACATGTGTGTTTATAAATCATTTATTTGATACCATTGTAGAATAGATGATTTAGGAGTGCATGTTATTGAGACACATTTTGGACTGCCATACAATTCTGGTGAACTTGACAAGAATCTTACAGATGTTTTGATCGAGAAGAGCTAGTTAAAATTACCCATATTCAATTTTAAATTCATCTAAGTATCCAAAAATATTAAAAACCCTGAAAATATGTTTGCACAGATACCATTACCTAATGCTGATTCTGTTACAATTATTTCTAGACACCTTAGGCCCCTTTAAATACCCTATTACATGGTTTATCTTGTCTATTGTTGTTATGTCAGTTACCAGACACTATCAAGCCTTGTTTGAGATTTTTGGTAGGAAAGATTCTATATATTTCTCTATAATCCTGTTTCCTTACACCATCGGCCCATGTGTAAACATTATACATGGTTTATTCTATCTAAAGTGTAGATTTCCAAATCCTGGTTTTCAATTTCTAAGTTTTAAAGATGTCACCTCTGATGATATTTTTAGCACAATTGAATCCATTGAACTTCCCTATGGGATATTCCTTTCTTCCTACATCTCCACTCCATACTTCTACGTGTTCTAGCTCTCATCCCAAAATAAATAATATCCCTAATCACTCTAACCTCACCCATGAAAATTTGCTACTGTAACCATATTTCTCCGATCAGTCAGAACAAGGTCACCCAAAAAAATCAATGTGGTTGAGATCGAGAATATAGATCCAAGATCCATCATTAAAAATATCAACAATAATGAATACTTCACCCTTGAAAAAGGTGGATGTTTTTGAAATATATCTACCAATGCCATGGAAATTACCATGTCCCATCTTAACTAGGGGTTTTCATACCATGATTAGACTCCTCCCTGTAGGAATGATCAAAATGAATCTCCAAAACCCCCAACAATGAACAAGCACCCAAAAACAAAGGTTCTTCTTCTTCTATGTATCCTAACATGGTAATATATAAGCTCCTAGATTAGATGGCCTTATCCTAAGCTACCACCACAACTAGCATTCTCTAAATGAAAAATCATCAATTGCAGATAACATCTATACGTGTGGTTTCTATCTTACCTTATTATACCCCCTTCATTAGTGGATGCACACAAGAATCATATTACTCCACTAATCAAGAGAAAGATGTTACAATTTTTTTAAAATTTGCCTTTAGCTCCTTACATTTATGTCATGGACTTAGGAGAGAGTGTCCCTACCATATGATATGATGGATCCATAGATTCAAGCCTCTATCTTAAGAAATTTGGAAATATCTACAAGGAATGGATTAAAACAAATTCCTATACAACCGATAAGCTTCTAGTAAATAATTTCTTAGGTGAGGCATTAGAATGGTATAATAAACTTCCTCCCAACTCGACTATTGACTTAGGGCTTGGTAAAATCTCTCATTTCTAAGTTTCAGCAGCAAGAAATTCATGAATTCACTTTAAAAAGGCCCATAAACCTTAAACAAGGGGCTTAGGAATCTACACAAGGTTTTATTAAGAAATGGGAAACACTTTCCATACAAACTAATCACAATCTTGATAATCAAAGCTTACGTCAAATCTTCCTTAAGGATCTTACCCCCACTCTCCAATATAAAGTCTAGTATTTCTCTCCCAAATCATTGGAGGAAGCCCTTGAGCAAGCCAAAAGATAAGACCATATCATGTGTGAGTTTGGATGCAATTCCAATTCATTGCCTAAACTAAAAAAAATAATGCATGTAATTATCCCTTCAAATCCTGCTAGAGAGAAAAGAATTGGATCGCATCAAGATTATTATTGTAATTCCCCTCATATTCCTTTATCTCATGTCGATATTATCCAAATGCTTCCCACTTTTTTGGTAGTTCCTCCCTCGAAACATGCATTTCCTAACTTTAGGGGATATATTTTGTTGGTGGCATGCCACTATAGGATGTTCTCACAATTATTGTAAGTACCTTAGGAATTCATCCTTATAATTCTTCCTTGTCTCTTCTTTCGATTACTATGTCATCATATAAGAGTGTTATGAGAAGTATTGATCCTTAGAGATATCCCATTCCAATAGTAAAAAAACATCATAAAAACCTTATGAATAATATCATGGGCACCATAGACCCCTCATATGATAAAAACCTCCTAAAATATCAATATATCAATGTGATAAAGGTAAAATATTGACGTAAACCTTCCCATAGTCATCCCGTTATCAAACCAAAGAAAGTATTTGATAACCCACCATTATTCAATACTTCCCAAGACTGACCAACGACAGAGCCTTCTCCTAGAATCGGGCCTCCACATATAGTGTCACAAAAAGTACAAAGCAAGGACCCTCTCCCACCTTTTTCTCACAACATGGCTATAAATAAATCACCATCGCATCTAGAAGTACCTTCCATTGAACCATATCTTCGGTATCACTATGGAAGATATCCCAAGCCTAGTTGGAATTTATTAGATGAGATAAATTACCTTATATGAAAAATACCTTTTATAGAGCTCATTCATACCTTAGCTTCACATCAAATATTTCTCCTCCAATTTCTACAAAGCTTTGAGGACCCTTCTCATGTAGCTCCTAAGATTCCTACCACATCTCCAAATCCAAATATCCACCATGTAGAAACTATAAGATCATCCTTACAACATTCCCATATGGGTTGCTTAGCCTTTTAGTTTTTCGAGGATGATGTGATTATTGATGAGGTCTTGTTTTGTGTGGATTACCTACCCTTACTCATTAGTGCTATCATTCATGATCTGTAAGTTCGTAGGGTATTTGTGGATGAAATAATGGGAATTAACTTAGCATATTTTTCCTTGATCAATAATCTTGGATATCCCATCGATGAACTATAAAGCCTACTCATTTGAATTGTCATGGATTCAAAAAAAAAAAACCCATAGGATATATCTAGCTACCGATCACAGATAGACCCAAAATGGTTTGTACCAAGCTTATGGTTCTAGATCATCATCTTTATTACAACCCCTTATTAGGCCATCCATGGACACATCGCATGCATGTGGTCACATCGTCTGAGTACTAATGTATTAAATTCATCCATAAAAAAAATACTTTAAACATGATGTTGATCCCAATCCTTAGGATATCTCAGTACCATTCCCTAGCGAGCCTTTCCTAATGCCAATTTATCCCAAAATATAGAGTATTCCCTACCTGTAATTCTTTGATCTTAGGTCTTGAATATAAATAATATTAGAAAAATTAGATGACGAAGAGCCTAATTATATTCAAAATATGGTCAACAAAATCAGGTTACCTGATGAAATTGTGCATCAGTTACCTCTGGTCCTCTTACCCTGTGACCGGTTTCCACCTAAAAGTGACACAAAGGAATTGGTGAGCGATGTCTTGGCTTCTAATCACTTAGAATATAATGAAATAGAAATCACACAACTCTTTTTTGATCACCCTCCCCTTGTTCCTATATATTTTAGCAAGATCAATGTTTTAGATAAGGAAGAGGTGCCCAATCTTAAAATAAATTTGATTTCCTTTCATGAAGATTACATCATTTCACAGGCTAAGTCTAGGCACTTAGAAGTGCTCCACTACAAATGTGCCTTGTCCCAAATTCAGTCTTCTCGACTTGATTCTAACACTATATACGCATCTTACAAACCCCCTTATTTATGATAATAGTGATAATAAGGATGAAAAATCAATGCTTCCTTACATTCCTCCCACTAATATGCCACTCATCAATGCTCCTTGGGTCGCCAAGAAAATCTATGACTATGCTTTGCCTCATTCTCACACAACAACTCCGCCACTTACATGATATTCTAAGCTAACCTCTACACTCAACATTGGTCTCGATGCTTCTAACATGACCACTATTTATTTTGCACCTAAAGAGGCCAACTTAGATGTCAGGGTATTATATGCACGATAGATTGGCTCTCAAACACATAGAGACAGTCAGTGATATTTAGGACTGGAAATTAAAGGATAATATCATGGGCCTCTCCCTACCTTATAAAATGACTAAGCTATTCTATAAATATTATATTCCCAAGAGGATAAAATCCTTCAACATCATCATAAGTTGGTAAAATTCTCTAAGAAACCTATGCAATTTGACGATTATATCACTAATATCGATCCTAACCAATACGAAGTAGCCAAATTACTCGAGGCCCTATACCATTTCCAATATGGAAATGCTATGTTTGCTAAATTAACCATTAGTGTAAAACTTGATGACAATCCCATGCATGTGGTCATGCTTGCTGATTTTTTTCCTCACCTACGTGAGCATCACATATAAATCTTATGAAAACATAAGGAGGTATTTCTATGGAGATATGCTGATATGTCTAGCATTGATCTTGAAATTGTATCCCATAAAATTATGAGTTATCTAGACGTACACCCATTCCAAAAAATATAAGAAAATTACCTCCCAAAATTAATTACTTGTTTTATACATAAATCATCAAGATCTTAGATGAGAAATTCATTCATACAGTGGACTATTCTAAATGGGTGTCCAATATTATCCCAATTTGAAAGAAGGCTACCTTATCCATTTGTATTTGTATTGGATTTATAAATCTCAACCTTGTTTGTATTAAGGATAAATTTTTCTTTCCCTCCATTGATGCCATCATCAACACCACAATAGGGTACAAAATGTTAAATCTTATAGATAGATTATCATGGTATAACCAAATTTTGATCCCTCCCAAAGACAAGCACAAGATAACCTTCACTATGGAATGAGGTACATATTTTTACATAAAGGGGACCTTTGGACTCAAAAATGTCGAGGAAACATATCAATGCACCATGATACACATCTTTCACAAACTTGTACATATAGTTTTCAAAATCTATGTTGATGATCTACTCATCAAATCCTAACACACTGATGATTACGCTCATGACTTGGAAATTTCCTTAGGAATCCTTCGTAAATACAAGGTTTTCCTTAATCCTAGAAAGTTCATATTCAAAGTAACATGAGGAAAAATCCTAGGATTATTATATCTATGCATGGCTTCAATATTGACCTAACAAATATTAAATTTATTCTCAACATTCCATGACCATCATCCATAGCAGTCATATGTACTTTTCTTGGGAAAATTGAGGAAATTCGAAGATTTTCCCCCAAGTTTACCTATCAAACCCATGTCATCAATATTATCCTCCCAAAAACTACCAAGATAGAGTTGACCAAATATTTTCAACATGCATTCAACAACATGAAGCACTCTTTGTCCTTTTTACTAACATTAATACCTCATTCACCAGATCAACCTCTGTTGCTATACACCTCTTCCACTCTAGTGTCTGTTGGGGAAATTACATCACATGAAGATAAAAATGTAAAGGGACATGTCTTTTATTATTGTTATCCAAAATTCACCCCCCAGGGTTAATTTGATAACATGCATCAGAATTCTCAAGTCCCAGGTAGATAATTGATTCAGAGCAAACATCATGTTTCTGGGGTTCCCTCAGATTTTTTCTAACTCCCCTAACCAAAGAAGGAAAGAGCAAGCTCTGAGAAAATGCGAAAAAATTTGCAGAAGACAGGCTCAGGCCAGAAAAAATCACAAAAATGGCTAAGTCCTTGTCCTAGGACAATGTGGGACATTTGGGACGCCAAGGCAAGGATCGGCCGAAAAGCCTGCAGGCGGCCCAAGTAGCAAAAGGACAAGTCGGACAAGAGTGCGCGAAGGACCCGAACCGGCCGGTTCGCCCGAAACATACAACTGTAGCACCGGGACAGTCGGACCAGAAGGACGCGCGGGGCACGAGAAGCCGATCTGGCCGAAAGAGGAAGAAAAATGACTAACTGCTGAGCGGGACAGTTCGGGACAAGAGTACGCGAAGTACGTGAACTGGCTGGATCGGCCGAAATGGGAACAAACAGTCCGGAAGCAATTGGGACATTTGGGTCGTGATGACGCGAACCGGCCGGTTCACCCGAAACAGAGAAAGTTCATACTGGGACATCTGGGACGAAGGGACGCGTGGGACATGGATCACTGAAGGAGCTGAAAGCCAATCAAACAATGCCACGTGTCATCCAGGTGGCAGAGCGCAGGAAAGATTTCAAAACACGTTTTCACCTGTTTTGTGCCCTAAATCTTCAGATTGCCATAACTTTCGATCCAGAACTCGGATTTGCACGTTCTTTATATCAACGGAAAGCTAGTAAAATTATCTACACGATTCTGAGGTCAATCTTGTGTTTTGGTGCAGTCTAAAGGGAGAAAATCAAGAAATGGCTCTAACGCGTGATCATGGCCAGAAGTGACGTTTCAACAACCAGTTTTAATGCACATGGGTCACATTCTTCTTTAGCATGGCTAGAAGTGATGTCTCAACCACCGATTTTAATGAAGAATGCATTTTGGTCAATGGTTGGGCTGCTTACACGTTTTCCTATGTTTTCTGTCTCCTGGGATCGACCCATGCATTGTATAAAGCCAGATTTGGCTCATTTTAAAAGAGAGACAACAAGTTGTTCATCTTTTCTACTCTGCCCTCCCTTCTTTTCTTCTCTAGGGTTGAAAATGGAGTTCGAACCTCCTCCCTTGCTCTGTAATGGCATTTTTTGCATTTTACTATTGAAATGATGTTCTGTGCAAACTTCTGGAGCAACAAAACGTGTTTTGTGATGCATCTGTCCATCCTTACTCATTTTTGCTTGTTCTCTTCTTGCCTCTCTTCATTGCAGGGATTTGTGCATGTTTGAATGTTCATTGCAGGTTTGGAGCTATGTTCATGGAGTTTTGGGACATTTTCTGTGTGAAATCTATCCTTGGGCTTGTGATGCATCTATCCATCCTTCCCATTGCTCACCTCTCTTTGTCCCATGGCAGTTTTGATAGATGTCCAACATTCTCCTTCTCTGGTGTATCACCGTTTTAGTGTAGGCTTTTTCTGTTTTTCCCTTCTCTCTCTCTCTCTGTCTCCTTGGCATTGTTAGATTAGGATTAGATTAGCTTGCCTGCACTGGAATAGCTTGTGGTAGGTAGTTTAGGAGTAGGAACTAGCCTTCTTTGGAGATTCCTCTCTCAGTTTCACAAGTCCCACGCTTGGAGAGAGGTTTCCATGTTGTGCAATCACACTGGATGCCTGAGTGATCAACCTAGAAGCCTGATCTACATCCAGGGTGCTGTGATTTTGCACTAACAGTTTTGGCATGCCCAGTGGGACCTTAGAGGTCTTCCACTTCATCTTTTGTAGGTTGGTGTGTTCCTGTGAAGATTTCAGCCTTTGGAGGCACTTGCAAACACATCTAGCGACTCCATCTGGTCAACAACCCATCTCTGAAGTTGCAGACCTTCCTTTCCATTCATTTTCATTCTTTTTCTATCCATTCTTCCTTCCATCTCTTCCATCATTCTCTCATTCTATGAAGTTGTGCAATCATGACTTCATTTCCATCATGGAATTCACATCAACAACAGCAGTATATTCCACCTCCAACATGTTTTACAAATCCTCCAAATCAACATTTTGAGCAGATTCAAGATCAGTATGCATACCCATATGAGCAGTAGTGCCAAAGTCAGTTTGGCTATGGAGCCTTCCAAGAGCGAGAGTATGCATACAATGAAGACCATCAGATGCAAGATGCTGGTCTGTTGGAGAAGATCCAAAAGATGGAGGTAAACATAGTGCAGTACAGGGCTTAGGCACAGATGAAAGCATTTGGAATCGGTTGCAGAGCACCTTGTCCATGGGTGGGACCTTTTCCAAGGCATTACAGCCCTCAGGAGAAGCTTGACTTCATGATTGCAATGTTGCCTTTGCTTGCAAAGTGGATTGAAGAAATAGAGGTGTATGAGAGGAGTATTCAACAACCTTGTCAACAGGTAAGCACACCTTCTCATGCCTTTTCTTTTCCTCTTTCCCAATCTATTTCATCTCAGTAGTGTCAAGCTTTAAACTCTCCATCTGCTGTCCCAAATGTCGATCCCATGTCTCCACCTCTCATTCTTCCACCACACCTCAATTCTTCTTTCCTTTTTCCTTCCAAACATTCATCCTCTCCACAAGAGCTAAATGAAATACCTCCCACTCCAAAGAAACAAGAGGTTTCACCTCCTCCGCCACCATAAAAAAATGTCAAATCAGTTGAGTTACAACCCATCCCTCCTCTTGCATTCCCAAATCCATGTTGGGAGGATGAAAATCAGAATGCCAGTCAAGGAAAACAACAGTAAAAAGAGAAGCCAAACAAAGATGAAGAAATTCAAAGTCTGAAGAGTTTGGCTCTTAGATTTTGGATGACAAACATCCCCTTGATGGTTAAACCTACAAAAGAGGCTAAGGTTGAACAAATGGTGGCCAGGGATGATTTTTTTGCAGTAGAAGAAGAAGATCTTGCAGTCCCAACTTGTCCTCTAGAGCAGCAGAGTGAAGAGTTTGACTTGACAAACTTCATGCTGGAGGAAGAGTTCAATCAAGAGCAAGATTGTCTTCAAACATTGGAGGAAGGAGAAGCTGCTCCAAATCCAAAAGAAGAGGAGCACATTCCAGCTGTGGGGGAGAAAATTGCAGATCCAAGAGCTCTGAGCACAAAGTAGGCTACAGGAGAACCTTCAGTTCTTCTTTCTACTTCACCTCTCTCAAGTTCCAGTGCTGAAGAGGAGTTTGACCTCTCAAACTCAATGTTGAAGGGAGAAAGAAACCATGGTGGTCAAGTTACAGATCAAGAAGACACCATGGAGGAAGTTGAATATTTGCAGTAGGACAACAATAAGGTAGTTTATCTGTCAGATTTGGAGAACTGTTTTGATGGAGAAGAGCCAGTTGAGTTTCCACCTCTCTCTCTTTCATCATCCACACTCTAAACACTTGAGTCTGCTGTCATGAAGGAGGGCATTCATTTACAACAGCCAGCATCTTATAATAGCTCTTCGGAATCAAGATTGGAAGATTTTAATCTTTCACGTTCTTCAATGGAGGAAGAGAGAGGATAGAGGAATTTCACCATTTCTTCCACACCATCCATTCAAGAAGGTCTACAAGAAGACTCCATTCTTGGGGTTGAAAATCATAGCAATGGGCATACTCAAAGGACCATACCTTGCCCAATTAGGTATTTGGCTTCATTGGAGCCAAAGGAGAAGTCACAACCAGTCATGCTTTCTTCTGAGCATGAGGGTGAGCTACAAAGTACCAAGGATCAGCTGCCATACCTCTTCAATCCAAATGCAGAGCAACTAAAAGAGGTATTGGATTTGTTTTCAGCTGATACTTTGATGATTTGGATAGAAGACCAGCTTCTTGTTGATTTTCCATCCATCCAAATAGCCATGATCAGTGCCAAATCAATTGCATGGCTGCCACTTTTGAGAAAGGGAAGCTATTTCTCACAACCAATTGCAGGGTTTGCTTAGCTTGCTTTTGCTTCCAGTTAGAGTAGAGTGGGTAGGTTTTATTTCAGTAGAAGTGCTTGTGCACACTCTGCATGTTCCATTTGGGACATGTATGATTTTCAGTTTTGTACATAGTTTTGGTGTTGTTGGTTCTGCTCTTGCACAATTCGTTTCAGTGGCATCTTGGTGAGAACACTCCAGGTTCAATGGGTTTCAAGTGGCTCAGAGGGAAGTTTTCAAAGTTCAGATTAGTTGTAGGTTACAACTCAGGACTCCATGCCCAATGGATGCTTCAGGAAACTGGTAACTTCATCTAGCAGGCAGATGACCCCGCTGAGTCGCTAAATTGTTATCCAAAATTCACCCCCCAGGGTTAATTTGATAACATGCATTAGAATTCTCAAGTCCCAGGAAGATAATTGATTCAGAGCAAACATCATGTTTCTGGGGTTCCCTCATATTTTTTCTAACTCCCCTGACCAAAGAAGGAAAGAGCAAGCTCTGAGAAAATGTGAAAAAAGTTGCAGAAGACAGGCTCAGGCCAGAAAAAATCACGAAAAATGGCTAAGTCCTTGTCCTATAACAATGTGGGACATTTGGGACGCCAAGGCATGGATCGGTCGAAAAGCCTGCAGGCGGCCCAAGCAGCAAAAGGACAAGTGGGACAAGAGTGCGCGAAGGACCCGAACTGGCCAGTTCACCCAAAACAGACAAATGTAGCACCGGGGCAGTCGGACCAGAAGGACGCGCGGGGCGCGAGAAGCTGATTCAGCTGAAAGAGGAAGAAAAACAACTAACTTCTGAGTGGGATAGTTCAGGACAAGAGTACGCGAAGTACGTGAACCGGCCGGATTGGCCGAAATGGGAACAAACAGTTCGGAAGCAATTGGGACATTTGGGCCATAATGACGCGAACCAGCCGGTTCGCCCAAAATAGAGAAAGTTTATACTGGGACATCCGGGATGAAGGGACGTGTGGGATGTAGATTACCGAAGGAGCTGAAAGCCAATCAAACAACGCCACGTGTCATCCAGGTGGCAGAGCGCGGGAAAGATTTCAAAACACATTTTCACCTGTTTTGTGCCCTAAATCTTCAGATCGCCATAACTTTCGATCCAGAACTCGGATTTGCACGTTCTTTATATCAACAGAAATCTGGTGAAATTCTATACATGATTCTGGGGTCAATCTTGCATTTTGGTGTAGTCTGGAGGGATAAAATTGAGAAACATCTCTGATGCGTGATCATGGCCAGAAGCGACATTTCAACAACCAGTTTTAATGCACATGGGTCGCATTCTTCTTCAGCATGGCCAGAAGTGATGTCTCAACCACCGATTTTAATGAAGAAAGTGTTTTGGTCAATGTTTGTTCTGCTTACACGTTTTCCTATGTTTTCTGTCTCCTGGGCTCGACCCATGCATTGTATAAAGCCAGATTTGGCTCATTTTAAAAGAGAGATAACAAGTTGTTCATCTTTTCTGCTCTGCCCTCCCTTCTTTTCTTCTCTAGGGTTAAAAATGGAGTTTGAACCTCCTCCCTTTCTCTGTAATGGCGTTTTTTGCCTTTTACTATTGAAATGATGTTCTGTGCAAACTTCTGGAGCAACAAAACGTGTTTTGTGATGCATCTATCCATCCTTGCTCATTTTTGCTTGTTCTCTTCTTCCCTCTCTTCATTGCAGGTATTTGTGCATGTTTGAATGTTCATTGCAGGTTTGGAGCTGTGTTCATGGAGTTTTGGGACATTTTCTGTATGAAATCTATCCTTGGGCCTGTGATGCATCTATCCATCCTTCCCATTGCTCACCTCTCTTTGTCCCATGGCAGTTTTGATAGATGTCCAACATTCTCCTTCTCTGGTGTATCACCGTTTTAGTGTAGGATTTTGCTGTTTTTCCCTTCTCTCTCTCTCTCTGTCTCCTTGGCATTGTTAGATTAGGATTAGATTAGCTTGCCTGCACTGGAATAGCTTGTGGCAGGTAGTTTAGGAGTAGGAACCAGCCTTCTCTGGAGATTCCTCTCTCAGTTTCACAAGTCCCACGCTTGGAGAGAGGTTTCCATGTTGTGCAATCACACTGGATGCCTGAGTGATTAACCTAGAAGCCTGATCTGCATCCATGGGTGCTGTGATTTTGCACTAACAATTATATTGGTGGAGCCTTACTAGACTACGAAGCATGATATACATCCATTGAATGCATTTTATTGGCCATATACTATGCAAATAAAAAATTACACCACTGTATGTTGTATCAAACCACCTATGTCATCATCATAAAAATACCTTACGACACTTATTCTCACATGATATCCTCCCCATGGATCATATTTGAAAGTGGATGGCCCTCCTTATAAAATTAGACCTTTGTATCATCATGTGGTGGGCAGTAAAAATCCAAGTCATATCAGACCAATTGGATACCTCCCCATCTCTATACCTCAACCCATTAATGATGCATTACCAAATGAGTACATCCTCCGCATTGAGGTCATATATAGTGTCATTTACATAAAATAATACTAACATAGCTTCACAAACAACCTTTAGGCACGGTCCTCTGACACCAGTGTTGAAGCACTTCCCCCACCTAAAACTAAACCAATAGCCATAATCATTGAGGAGGAGGTAACCGTAAATCTCCATGAGGAAACATAGACACTTAAATTTTATGGGGGATAGTTCCTCTAAGGATCTTTGATGTATGTCTTATCTCTGCTTATTCTTATATATAAATGCAAGATTAATTTCACTAACCCATAATCCTATCTTTGTTGAGTCCAAATCTTGTCAATCACTCAAGTTTGCATATGTTATACTCAAACATAATTTGAATTGTCCTTCTATCATTATTACATTACTTTTTTGAAATGGGATAGGTTTTCACTATGCCTTTATGAAGCTTAATTTACTGATTGCATGCTTCTTACCTTTTAACTTATCAAGATTGATCGCTAACACACGAGTATCCACAATAGGACCTTTTTAGAAAGATTACCTTGAAAATAGGATTAACTTCACTATCCTATATCTATTTGAAAACCTTCATTGGAATTCATGCTTTTATATCCTTCACTAAGCTTCTCATTCCTATAGACAATTCAAGACTTGATCCTTCATCTTCATCATGTAAAACTTTGTTTTTAGAGCAAATAGTCTGCAACAAATTTCTGTCATGTATACATTTTTCTTCACAAGTAAAATTGTCCAAAATTTTATATCTTCTATAAATATCTAAAAGAGTCATACGATCTAAATTTCATCCATTTTCATTAAGGAATTTTAAAGTTATGATTGTTTCCCCAGACATACACTATCAAATAGATTTTATACATTCTCAAACTAGATATAAAATACTCCACAAATCTAAACATACTTAGAGTTATTATAAAATATTAAATGCCCATAAGGATGATTAATTTTTTCACCTACATACAACATTTCAAATCATTTTGAGTTGGGAATAAAAATTTATCATGAATGGTTCGAACCCCTGTTTTAAAGAAGTAATGAACAAACAACACAATAAAGTTTTTATTATTATTGGTAAATAGTTTTTTGAAAGGGACTATACCCTTGCATACAAAGAGGGCCAAAAATCCAAAATAGGAATTAAAAAGCACCACAAAAAGGATCAAGATCCAAATAAGTCATAAGAACCAAAGGTAACCAAAGAGAAGTTACCACAAAACAGCTAACCAGTTCGAACACTGTAGAAAAGTAGCCAAAAAATAGCTAAAAAACAACAAAAAACATGAAGGAAGGCAGCATCAGTAGCGAAGCTCCACATTTACTTCTTAGCGGCTTTGGCAATTCTTGATTTGATAGTTTTCCAAGAGGTAAACAAAGCTAATGTCATCATTTGAGTAGGGTCTGAAGCATCCAACTTTTTAATGGTCTGTTTGCTTTCTTTTTCCATGCCCCATAGAGTTGTTGGGATTTCACTGAGAGTAGAGACACTGCGGACATGCTACTCAAGGAAGTCTCTGATTGCATTAAAAATAGCCATATTATGGTCATGAAGATTCTTGGCTTTCCCTAGATAGTTGTCCAAGGAGTTTAGTTTTTTATAAATATCCTCAACTTGTTTATTGTCAAGATCAACCTCCTCCTCCTTCCTCTTACCTTTTTCTTAGCCAAGTTTTTAACTTCATCTTTCAACAGCAACATGTTTTTTTCTAAGGCTTCCAGCCTTTGTGTGGAACTCTCAGTGTGCAAAGCCTCATGCAAGCCATCACTGCTAATATGGAGAATATTTTGAACATCCTCCAAGTGCTGAGGAACGTTCCCCAAAACAGGGGTATCCAGTTTCAGTTTCTTAGAATACCTAGTTATAGGTCTGGTCGAAGTGGAGGTGAAGGGGGTGGGAGAAGAGGTGGAGGGGATGGTGGTGGGAGATGAGATGGAAGGTAAATGGGTAGCAGTAGCGGTGATGGGGATAGAAGGAAAAGAGATGGGGGTAGCAGCAGCGGTGAAGGGGACAAATGGAGCAGAGATGGGGGAAGAAGGAAGGTTGGGATACTTAAGAATATAGAGTTTATGCAGAAAGAAGATGAGACCTTGATGCAGAGGGACTGCATGAGTATGTTTTTAGAACTCCAAAATGGAGCATTCAAGAGAATTAAGAAGATAGTGTGGGAAATATATCGTGATACTTCTACATAAGTGATTGAGGAACACTAGATTCTTAATGGGCACTATGACATATCTCCCCTCTAAGGAGATGTATCAAACCATCATGCGGGTGACATCGTTAAATGGCGGAGGTATAGAGATAATATTCAAACTTGTTGTGATGAAGATCAGTTACTCGTTGCCATCAACAACACAATAAAGTTGTATGGAGGTAGATCATGATAATTTGAACATTCTTATTAAAACATGACTCATACCATTTAAAATGATTCCATATACACCTAAGGAACCAACTGAAATAAAAATGCATTCATAAGCTTTTATCTTCTTCCCCATGACTTTATAAAGTCTGCAGTCTTACATATGTCATCCTTTCAACACATTATCCTCCTCTTCTAGTATCTCCTTCACTCCATGCATGATAAATCCTTCTCTCTCCTCATACTATGGAGATATTTTACCTATATCCTTAGAAAAAAATTCTTTTAATTTTCATAATATTATATTCTAAGATAAGACTTATCCTATCCTCTTGGTGAGACATTCTCTCAACTTACAAGTTAGAATAGGTAGAATTGTTTTACCAACTTATACGGTTATGATAGCTGACACATGATTTTCTTGGTATCCTAATACAATAAAATTCCTCCTCCTACATATCTTAGTGATGAAAACAACTACTTTTATATCTTTACTATAATATCAAGATTTTTTACATAGTAATTCAAATTAAAATTCAAACACAACTTATGGAGGGAAAACTATTTAAACTACAATGTATGGTGTCAATGCCTTGTGAAGGCTTATTATCATATAATATTCTTGATTATTATTCACCAAGTATCATGAAGGATGCTATTACATCAAAATCCATGGGTAATAAAAATATTTGAACTCTAGTTCAAATGTCTTCCTTCATCATTCTTAAAATTCAATCTCCTTTACATCCCTGGATCCCATGGTCTTTCTTATAGAATCAATGTTTGAATTTCTTTGATATGGTATTTATCTCTCATATTTTTGGTTCTCTCTTTCTTATTTTATGTATTCCTTCTTATCTCCTTCTCTGCTGAAAAACTCCATATCCATGTTTCACCTTCATATATGTTTTCAACTTCTTCTTGTTTTATGATCTTTCTCATTGGGTTATCTACTTCATTCACCCTCAAAAATTTCAAACCTTCACTCAAAACATCAAATGAAATATTAAAAGTAAAAAATTGAGGCCATGCAACCCATTGATTATCTCTATGATTTTTTATCTCTTCATTTTTATTTGCTTCTTCAATATCCTTATTCAAATCTTCCTTCACAATCTCATCTTGTTCTTACCTTGTCTCATTTTCAAGATGATCCATGTTGTTTTCAATCTGATCATTTATGATATTACACTAATTTTAACTTATATACTACTCTCTCTACGAATTAAATGTCTCTTCTATCCTATTTATCTCTTCACTTAATGTTATATCATCTATGTTATCATATTCTTCATCATAACTTTTTCTCTAATTCTCTGTTTTCTTCCTCTAAACTCTATTTTACATCAGCATACTCTTTCACCAATTCTTCTTGTCTCAATAATTTTTCATTTGATTAATTCAAGAGGTATGAATCCTCTTCACTCAATGTACTCTCGCTCTCTACCATCATCTTCTCATGACATTGCTCTTTGCAAGCCAACTTAGATCCTTCTCCATGATAGATGTAAGTATAGGAATCTCATTTCAAATTTCTTCTTCACTTAAACTAATTTGAGACAATAAATTAAAATTATATTTACAACCATCATCATTCAAATCATAATAAATAATATATTTAACCTTCATTTCCCTTGTATACCTTTTGTTCTCATGGAGTGGTTCTTGCATGTTCTTCACTTCACCATCATCCTCTTGTTTGCTTGCATTTTCTTCAATCTTCTTCCATTGGCTTCTTGGTGCTATCATCATGTTATGAAGTTTACCATCATAACATACATCTTATTGAGATTCATTTTCATCACTCTTTGTAATTTTAGCCACCAAAAATTGATTTTTCACCTTCGAATCCAATTTCTTATGCCATTTAGGAAACTTGTATCTATGTTCTTGTGCTAATTTTGAGAAATGAAATTTCTCTTTCCTTTCACAATGTTGTACACCTACATTAGAAATAGGATTAAAACCAGATTTAGAAATAAAATTTGCATTCTTGAGAGCCTTCTGGTTTGATACATGTTTCTTCATGGCTTGGCTTTGTGCAATTTCTTCCTTGTATACATGACTAAAATCAGATTTTGAATTCTTTTCCATATTTCCCATAGGCTACTCTACGATGACATCTCTCTTCAAGTCTTTATGGTTCACCAACATATATTTTTGGTGTACTTGATCTATCTATGGTGTATCATCTCCTAAGACATTATAGAAATCTAAATATGATTCATCCTCTTCACTTGCTTAGTGTTGTGTTTTATTAACATCTTATTTCATATATGCTTTAGAATTCATGCCTTCTTCAGGAACTATCACAAGTTATTTCATTACTCCATATTTCTTCATAGGCACTTGGTTTGATCCATTTTCTAATAGTGTCAAGATCATGTTTTTGATCTTATTCAAGCCATCATTCACACCTATATATACAAACTGAAATAAAAAGTTATATAGCATATAAAGATACCAAAACATCATTAATAGTGTCTTATTCATGGAAACTTTCTCATTCTTTATGATTTCTTTCTCAAATGCCTCTTTAGACAGTACTTTCTTAATTTTCTCCACAATGAGAACTCTCTTCACATATTCATAAGGTAACTCACTCTTCAATATTATATGAATACCTCTCTTCATTTTTGTTTCTAAGGCAATCAATTTTTTCCTCTTCTTCTTATCCTCCATTAGTAGCTTGATTGGAAACTTCACCTTCTTTCTCAATTTCTATCCAACATCTTAGATCTATTCTTCCATCATGGTCTCAATCATGGACCCCAATTTATCTATCCTTTCTCTTATCTCATTTATCTATTCTTCATAGACTAACTATTTCCTTATTATATGGCATTTCCCTTCTTATAAGCCCTTTACTTTGCTTATTCTCTTCATTTCTTAGATCTTCACCCAAATATTTTCCACCTTGGTCTATGGATCCTCTTATTCCTAACCTATACATTTTACACCCTAGTCACTTGGTATTTGTCTAATAGATTTAATGTTATAAGGATTCTTATTTTATAGTTTTCCACCTCTCCTTAGGTGCCTCACTAGGCTCACCAATACCTCAACTTGTCCCATTGTTGGACATTTTGTTTACTCATCTTCTCAACCTATCAACCATTCACCACTCCAAAAAAATTTAAGTCCACACATGCATCAAGGCTCATCAAGATTTATTCATTCAACAATAAACTATAAATATTCAATCATCAAAGCTTAACATTCTTCAATGAAAGTTTTCAAGAAAGATAAAATCTTCAAGGCTCATAACATACAATATTCTTCATCAGGGCATGTCATATAAAACTTGCATTTTATCATTCAATATTACTAAAAATATGAATTTAAAAGGTTCTTCACACTTTGATACCAAAATTATGCATGTTTTAGCTGTTCTTATTCTCATATCAACATGCAAGATTAATTTCACTAACCCATAGTCCTATCTTGGATCAGTCCAAATCTTGTCAATCACTCAAGCCTACATATGTTATACTCAAACATAATTCAAATTGTCCTTCCATCATGCTTACAATATTTTTAAAAATGGGGTAGGTGTGAACTATGCCTTTATGAAGATGAATTTACTAATTGGATGTTTCTTACCTTCTACCTTATCAAGATTGAACACTAACACAAGAGTATCCATAGTGGGACATTTTGCAGAAACCTTATGTTCAAATTAAGATTACCTTGACTATCCTCTATCTATTTTAAAACCTCAATTTTGATTCATTGTTTGATATACTTCTCTAATATTCTAATTCTTGTAGACAAGTAAAGACTTGATCCCCCATCTTCATCATGTAAAACTTTGTTTCAAGAGCAAACAGTCTACATAAAATTTCTGTCATGTATATCTTTTTCTACACATGTCCAATTATTCCAATTTTTTTATAGAATCTATAAATATCTACAAGATTCATATGTTTCAAATTTCATCCATTTTAATTGAGTAATTTGAAAATCATTACTATTTTTACATATAGACATTATATAAAATAGTTTTCTTGCATTCTAAAAAAATATAGAAACATACTTCACAACTCATAAAATACTCATAAATATTATAATTTATTAAAAAAAATTGTAGAATGACCTCTTTCACCTGCATATAAAATTGTGATCATTTGTAGTTTTTAGTAAAAAGTTATCATTATTGGCTCGAACCCCCCTTCTTAAAAAGTAATGAAAAAAAAAACACAATACACATTGTCTGGAGGTAGATCATGATAATTTGAACATTCTTATTTAAAAATGAACTCATATCATTGAAAATGATTCCATATACACTTGAGGAACCAATTGAAACACAAAATTCATTCATAATATTTTATCTTCTTCCCCATGACTTTACAAAGTCTACAGTCTTACATATGTCAACCTTTCAACACTCTATTCTCCTCTTCTGTCACCTCCTTCACTCCATGCATGATAATTATTTCTCTCCTCCTCATATAGAGATATTTGACCTATATCATTAGATAAAACTTATTTTAATTTTCATAATATCCTATTCTATGATAAGACTTATCATATCCTTTTATTGAGATATTCTCTCAACTTACAAGTTAGAATAGGTAGAGCTGATTTACCAACTTATAGGGTTATGGAAGCTTACATATGATTCCCTCAATATCCTAATATAATCCAATTCCTCCTCCTACATAGCATAGTGATGAAAACAACTACTTTTATACCTTTACTCTTATAGCAAGAGTTTTTACATAATAATTCAAATTCAAATTCAAACACAACAACTTATGGAGGGAAAACTATTTAAACTACAATGTATGGTGTCAATGTCTTGAGAAGGATTATTGTTAAAGAATATTCTTGTTTGTTCTTCACCAAACATCATGAAGGGCACTCCTGCAGCAAGCTGGGGTAGGTTGTGTTCTCAATGATCCCTCTAGCCAAAATATTCCATCTTCCTATCAACTCAACTTTGAAATCGCCAACAACGTGGCTGAATATGAGGCTCTTAGCTTAGGTATATAGGTTGCCTTAGCTAGGGGTTTCTCATATCTCCATGTCATGGGAGATTCTTAGTTAGTGTGTTAACAAGTTAGTGGCACATACCAATTTCATAGTGAAAATATTAAATATTATCATGACTTAGTGTAATAATTAACACCATGCTTCATGTTATTTACCATTAAATCTATCCCCTATGAACATAATGCCTTGGCTGATTATTTATCCACTCCTACCACATAGTTTTAGTCACATTCTGATTCTTATGAGGATAATCTTATATAAATCCATCAAACCTCAACTAGTTCAACTCCTCTGAACATATAGGATGCCTGTAAAATTGAGCCACATGGCCTTACACATGACCCTTCATATGCTGACATCCAAAACTTTATACAATACTATACCTATGCAAGGAGATGCTAATTTATAAACATGGATATGAATACATAAAAACGTTTTTAAATATGTACTTAAAAAGGAGATGCGCATGTTAGAGTTCTAGCAGATGAGCAAGCATTAGAAGAACAGATTTATAAATTGATATAGTTGGATGAGAGGATCCCCATAACATGTTGGATTTAGAAGCAAGAAAAGGCCAGTTAGAAGGCATGGCATGATAGGCACATCAGGGACAAAAATATTGAGATTGGATAGATGGTGCTTCTTTATGATTCTAATTTTCTACGCCATACATGCAAGCTTAAATTGCATTGTTTGTGACCATATGTTATCACTCATATACTTGAATCAGGTGCTTTCTAGTTAGAGGTGCTTGATGGAATACGTTTACCTAGTTACTTCAATGGGAGTAGGTTGAATCCCTACTATAAATAAGTCTTCTTGGTGTTTGTAATAAGGTAGTGTTGCCATTTAGAATATGTTTTCATTTCTATATTTCCTTAATGTATTTCCTTCTTCGTCATTATGCTTTGTCAATTTAGTTTGTTGTTTTGTGTAATAAACATGTTTTCATGTTGGAAGATAATTACCATATGAAGTATTTTTATGCATAGAGGAATGCACATACCATTGGTGTGGGGTGGTTATTCACAACTGGGTACACGTGAGAAAAAAACTATTACAAGTGCTATTTAAGTGTGGAAAGGAGTTTTTAGAAAGGATATTTCTTCTAAACTATGACCATATATGGAGATAAATGAGGGAACATTATAACATGAGGTAAGAAGCAGTCATGGAAACTACCAAGGGAAGGCGTAGTGGCGAGGTACTAGTGTGCATGGAAGTGCACTGAAGAGAAGTCTATAGCCAGAAGGTAGGAAGGCACACTAGAAGGTTATAGATGGGGTGAAAAGATGTACCACATGGAGATTGTGAGAATGGTTAATTAATGAGAGGATTGTTGGTAGGTGATGGAGCAATATATGCACTAAATTTTTGAAAATATATATAAGGACGTGATGCGGGTTCATTTTTACCTTTTTGATCACAAGTATTTGAGCGAGCTAAGTATGACTAAACTAATCGAATCATGTTGAGGTGTGGAGCGTTGTGAAACTAGATCTGGAGAGAATATTATTTCATGGAAGAGGCTTGTGCCCCCATTAGTGAAGGCTTTGAGCGAAGCAGAAGCATTTAAAAGGAGCTAGGGCACATGGTTTTAAGTTAGGGCATATATATTCAAGATATGGCTTGAGTTTACTTGTTACAGACGACAAAAGGTTGGATTTTTATGATGGCACCTAAGAAATCACCTGCAGCATGCATGAAAGGAAAGAAGAAGGTAGAATTTGAAGTTGAAATTGCTCCCGAGAGAAATTTTTTAGAGATGTAGTACCCAGAAGGAGTAATATTCATAAAAGGGTGGGATTCCCACATCCGCATATGCAAAATAAGTGAATACAACCATCATACCACTGAAAATAAGGGTGAGTTGGATAATTTACTGAATAAGAAGACTAAGAAGCACATGATGGAGAATGTGCTAGTGTATGACGACGCTGGGAAAAAATTATTGAAGAAGGTAGGAGTTTATCAGTTGTATGAGATCCCATATTTTGTAAAATATTAACCCTTATACCAATGGCTTATGAGACGAGTCCATGAGGACTTATTTTATTTCACTGGAAAAAGCATTAGGATCACAGCGGCCCTCATTTTGACACTAACAAGATTGAAGGGCACATGGATAGACCTTGTTAGTGATATGACTGATAAATCAGCGGTTATAGAAATAAGAAAGAATTTGGGTTATACCAAGGGTCCACATGGAATGGACATTGATAAGTTGAAGAAAGTTCCTGTGGTGTAGGAAAATGTACATCTTCTCACCAAGTTGAATGACCAAAAGAGATGGTTGTAGGTAAACACCATGTGGCTTCATATTGCAAATAAAATTTCTTAGGGATTAGTATACAACTTAGCAGGCTATATTATAGAAATCATTATTGAGGAAGCACGCATAGGAGAAAAGATAAGTTTTGGCACTATCCTACTTTCTCTTATATTTTTAGAAATTGGAGTGCTCGATGGGTAAAATAACTAGATCTAGGAGTACCCCTTAGAAAATAATTCCCTCACGGAGCGGTTTGAAAAATATTTATGTGAAGGATCAATGATTAGGTCATTTAAGAAAATTTCAGAAATGTGTTATGATTGAATTCGTGTGGCATTTGAGGATGAGGGGTGAATTCCCAAGGAGTTACCTTCAGTAGTAGGTAAGATAGTACAGTTCATGGTATACCAACACTTCTGCATCATGTAGTTTTCCATGAGCGATAGGACATGGAGCTCATGGTGAAAAATATGATATGCCTTCATAGCACGCTACTTTCAAGCCTTAGTTCACAGATTTACCGATGTGTGCCATCTAAAATTCAATGCAGACAAGGTATAATGTGACTACCACACCCTCAGGAAGACATATGTGTATCTAGGCTGAACTACCTACATTCAGAGGCTAATTTCAGATGTCATAAGTATGAAGATATTAAGCTTGGCTATTAGGGATAGTGGATCCATGCTTGTTTATCTTTATCTTAATCCTAGGCTAGAGAATAACAAGTATGTGGAGGATGAGTTCAAGCTCTCAGGGCCACCTAAGAGAAAACATACAGTGGAGAATATGCCAGCTCTAAATCTTATAGTGACTATAGATGTAGAGGAGGAGGAAGAAGAACACGAAGATAGTGGAGGCTTGGATCATAGAGGCCAGAGGTAGCCCATAGAAAAAGTGGAGACTGAGCACGTGGATACTCCACCTTAGGTGTAAGAAAGAGATGAGGAATTAGATGTGGAAGCATTCTATGAAGTGAACTTGATTTATGAGGGTATTCATAAGAACAAGGACCCAAGGCATGGGAACTTGAGAGAATTTAAGAATATCACCATGACTCTTCCCTCAGAAAGAGGAAACTGAGAAGAAGAGAAGAAAGATAAAGCTGAATGAGGAGGTGAAGGAGTATGTAGAGAGTGTGCCTGGGACCCCACTATAGCAGAAAATGTGGAGGAGCCTAGAGATGAGGACATGAAGGATGAAGAGGAATAGTTGAAGGAGGAAAAAGAAACAGAGCATGAAAAACCTCGTTCACATGATACTACTCAGGATGTCAAACGACTAACTCCAAACCTTGGCGATTAGGTTCCTAAGGGGCCAAGAATAAAGAGAACAAGTGGAGAATACATTTTGCTGACTATGGGCTATGCTGAGGACATAAGAAAAATCATACACACCCATTTTTAAATCACAATAGACCTGAAGGAGTTATATGGGTGGGAGATGATGGACCTAGACATAGTCACTATGCGTGGAAGGAAATAGTTGTCTTGGTCCACGCAGAATCACATGGATGAGCCAAATTTTGATGTATGTGAGGATTCTTGTGTATCAAGAAGAGTGAAGAAGGCACCTCAGAGTAGGCACATGACTATAAATCCCACTCTCATGTCTGATGAGTAGGTGATCAATGCATTAGTTAAGGCATCTACAGAGGTATCACAGAGGAATATTGATAAGGCGGCCACTATTAGAATGCTACTTGAAGATAACAAGGCAAAAAGTATAGAAATAACGAGTCTAAAAGGAGAAAATTATCTAGAGTAGAAAAATAATGAGACCTTCATCAGCATGGTAGAAGAAATTGATGACTATGTCCTGAAAGAAAGACCGCATCTGGAGTCTAAGGTACCTAAGAATTTTTCTTCAAATATGCATTATGTGCACACATTAGTTGATTTTGTGCTTGAAGATGGACCAATTTGAGTTCTAGCACTAAAGGATCTTGAACAGCAAGCAGACAGAGCAAGGGCCTCCGTGGTTAGAAATATTTCATCTTGTGAGGTGTTACTCCATACTTTATAGGATTAGCTGAAGAAAGCAAACCAAGCTCTGAAGATATGTGCAGCACAAGAAACGGTGATCAAGATCAGGACTATGATAGAAGAAAATGAAGTTCTGAAGGTAATGAAGGATGAGACTTTAGGGCATACAAAAAGATTGTAATTAGTAAAACAAAATCATGAATCCCTTACAGTAGTACAAAACCCGCATAAGGAGAGGATATATGAGATTGGAAATATCATAGCGTAAAAGATGGATCTTCTGGAGGGAATGATGTATGTTATTGCCAATGTTTTCCTAGTACTGAAGAATGGGAAAGGAGAAATTACCCATCGGGATGAGTTAGAAGCCATAGCCACAGACATTCCAGAGTAGATAAGAACCACACTGGATGACTGGAAAACATTGGAGGCTGAGATTAAAATAGAATATCCAAAGTTGATCCTCCCAGTTGAAGTAGAGGGTGTTGCAAAATAGAATTATATTCTTTGTATACTGATTCTTTAAATTCTTTCCATTCTTATTCTTTATTATTTGGTAAAATAAGGAGAAACCCCATTTTCATGATGGTAATGTAAATTAGTGTGGGGTAATGTTCAACAGACAAATTCTGACACTGAGGAGAGGGCACACAGAAGATTCGTGCACAGGAACAAGGTGCATTTGAAGGTGTGGAAGGATAGGAAAGGAAATGCATGCCATGACAAGTTGATTTGGGACTTAGCTATTTTCATGGTTATGGGCCATTTTTGGAGATAGCTTGTAGAGCACACATCAGGATGGAGACTTACACTACATGTAAATGCTATTTTACGGATAAGCATCTACTAAGTGCCATGCATGATTTCAGGATAATAATAGGATTTTTATTGCTAGTTAACTGTATGAGATCTATTATTAGTGCACTTGCATGTGTGCATATTATTATAAAGGCACATGGCTTGTAGTCATTTTTATACCCTTAGATTAATAATAAAATCCCATGTGCGTCGAATTATCACCCAGAGGGCACTGGATGCACACCCAAGGAATGCGTAGGTACCGAGCCTCTCCTTTATGTGAGTCTTGTGAGAACTCATCATCTTATGATAGATATTAAAATGAAAAAGAAAGGAAGAAAACATGTGTTCATTCTGAGAACCTATGATGAGTTATCACATCGATGTATCCATAGAGGAGAAATAACAAACAACATATAAACTTCATTCATACACAAAGGAAATGCACTAGGATTATTCTTATGAACACATATATGATTCAGAACAGAGTCTTATATTCATATTAATGAGTTCAGTAACCACATTACATTCCTTGAGGCCATAAGATACCCATATAGCAATGCAAAGAAAAGTCTTGCATGAAAACTACATTATGTCCTTCACATTACAAATATAAATACATGACCATCTCACTATACATGTTATCACTCCTAATTTTCACTAGTCCCAACCCATAGAATCCTCCATAAGATATTTTCAAACTTTCACCCATTTTCCAGCACCTATACACTCTCAGAATGACCCCTTTTCTAGTCCATTCTCTCCTTCTTTTCCACTATCCATGCACCTCAATATATAGCTTTTCTACCTTTATCACCATGCCTTATGAGGTAATAGATTGGCTGCCAAGTGCCCAATTTTTCCTCCCATGGAGCATGCATCCTTTGATCTAAGATCTCCACTTTGTGAAATGATGTTCTTCTAGAACCTTCCATCACATGCATGAAATATTCCCTTTTTGGTCCTACAACCGCCATGATGGCACCTTATCCACTCCGCATGTTAAAAGGGTGATGCAACTTAGAATTTAGTAATTCAAACCAATAAGACCCTAGACATGCTAACACATCACTCAGCCTAAACTGAGCGCTCACCCAAAGCACGCAAAGGTACCGGCTCCCTCTTTAGGGTTGTTATTATAGAAATTTATCATGATGAAGAATTGATGCATGTGATTTCATTACTAACCCAACATTCTACAGATCATACCATATTTATACTCAGGGAAGAACATAATTAAGTATTAACCATGATGAGATCAAGAACATACTTGAATCAGATACATGCAAAACTAACACTTAGATCCAGCCAATATCCTCTATTGTATTAAACGTAATAAGTATACAGATGCTTCATTACAATAACAGTATTATGCACATAACAGATTTAATAGCATATCTCTACATATCCCTCTCCCTATTACATAGTTGACTACACACACACACACACACACACACACACACACACACATGTATAAGGGTGGGGACTTTTCCTTCACCGATTATTAGTTCCCAAAATAGATCACATGCTATTATTAGCCACGCACCTTTAAAAAAATGGCCACACATGCAAGTGTGCTAATAATAGACTATTGCTAGCTAATTGATAGTAGTAGATCTATTTTTAGTCTTTTCCCATGTAAATTTCTTTATATCAGATTCTCCAAGAATAGCCAATGCATGGCGCACATGTCTATGCCTCGTATGTGTGCTCTACATGCCATATCTAAAAATAGACCTTCATGAGTGAAAATGGCTAAGTCCTGAAGACTGAACTTTTGCTCCACGCACGTGTTCTCCTTATCCATTCAAGCCTTTAAATATAACCTTCTTTCCTACGTAGAATTATTGTGTGCTTTATGTTAAGTGTTCTCTGATCAACATTACCCCACACTAATTTCATTTTTGTCCCGACAATGGTCATCTCCAAAACTAAAGTAAATAATTGAATAATGGAAAGAAGTAAATAATAGAAGAATGGAAAGAATGAAAGAATGTTTTTACTATGTAGTATTTTGTTCTGTAACCTGAAAAACTAATTTAGGATATTTTTGTTTTATTTCATCCTCCAAGGTCTGCCACTTAGCAAGTGCTTCCTCTTCTCTATTTGGAATATCCACAGCAATAGACTCCAATTCATCTTTTGCAATCTCCCCTATTTCATTTTGCAAGACCAACATAATGCTGGGAATTGTAGTCATCTTTCCTTCTAGTAAATCCATCTTTTACATAATGAGCTTCCCAAGCTCTTCTAGCTAATTCTTGTGTGGTTATTGTGCTAGTTCAAGGGCCTCATACTTCTATTTAACCAATGATAATCTTTCTATGGAGATCAATGTGTCATCCTTCATCACTTTCTGGACCTCATTGTTCTCCTCCAGGGTTCTTATGTTGATGATATCTTCTGGAGCTATACAAATGTTCAAGGCTTGGTCTACTTTCTTCAGTTCTTCTTGCAGAGCATGCAGTAGTCCTTCATAGGATGCAATCTTCCTTATTACTGAAGCCTTTTCTCACTCTGACTTTTTTTTGGATCCTTTGGCGCTGGCATACGTAGAGGTTCATCTTCAAGCACTAGTTCCACTAAGGTACTTACATAGTGTATTTTTGTTGGTGAACAAATTTGTCTTGTGGAAAAAATTTTGGATTTCAGGCCAACGCTATGGGAATCTAAGTCCCTCTACATTTGAATGGTGCAGCTCCCATTATTTAGCAAGTAAAACCAAATTGGATTTATGGTGGTTTTTCAACTAGAGATCCACAAGAACACTCCACTATCCCTATGGAAATAATAGCAACTCCTTGCTATAGAAGAAATCGATTTGAGAAAGGGGAGGGAGTGAGAATGAAGGAGGGGGAAATAAATGTTGTGGGTAGAGTGTCAGATGCCCACACACATCAACTAGAAGTTTCATTTCCTGCATTAATTAATAGATGAAAGATAAATTTGCAATTTATAAGAACAAGACAGAATAAAACACGTTGGTTGGAACACCCTTGACAATTTTTATATTCCTCCTTTGCATTTGAAGTGTTGATAGGTGATTTTCTTTTAAAGATGTGTTCTTTTGATTGATGGAGATCATGCTTGATATGGATAAATATTTTCTTCTCTTAAGATCATTACATTGAAATGGAATGGCTTCCTTGAATCCATTTTTCACTTCTTTTAGATGAGTTACAATCTCATTTAAGAGTTGCAAACTTATCTCTTTATCTGATTTATCCTTGGATCAATTTCAGTGAGCCAAGGAATTTTTTAAATCTGCTTAGTTGAATGAAGGGTAAATTGACATTTAATAAAAATTGAGGGACATATCAGATTGTACTTTGTTGTTACAAGTTCTTAGATTTTGTGTGAACATGTTTCCATTCAGTTGTATGTTGTGCTTGGGTCTTTGGAGATCAATCATGGCAGGACATTGCTGATGTAAATGAAATGCAACCTATTTATGACAATGGAAGGATTCGGAATCCTAAAACTACAGGATTATCGTACGGAATCCTAAGTTGGGTAAGAATATATATATATATATATATAATAGTACCTAGCTATGTTACTTAATTGATTTTATTTCTAACCTAATCCTTGTGCTAGGGAGTATGCAAAGGTTACTAGGCTATTTAATTAAATCTAAAACCTAATACTATAAGATTATGTGATGATCTAACCTAATGCCTAAAACTACTATGTTGTGAATTAATCTAACCTATGTGGAAACTACCTAAGGTAGTGTTTAAGGCATAAGGTGATTAATTCTAAACTAAACTAAGTTCTAAAAGATCTATCCTAAGTTATTGCAATGGGAACCTAATGGGTCGCATCCATCAAAGGTGATGATTCCAATGGCATTTAAGTTGTTGATAAGGTTTTAAGGCATAAAGTATTTCCAGATTTTGCAGGGGCTAGTTGACTTGGTAGAGGATTATGTGGTAGTTTCACTAAAGATGGAATTGCATGTTAAATGTGAATTGGCACTCGCTAGGTTTGGGAGGCGGTGGAAAGGAGAGTTGAGCAGGAAAATTGGAATTAATGGAATTTATTGGTCTCGATTTTTGTTCACAAACCATCTAGGAAACTTGGAAGGTAGGTTTAGGGGAGGTTGTTGGTTTTTGCATGCTTTCCAGATTTTTCTCTGTATAGAGCGAACTGGTTCTTTGAACCAGTAGTTTGACTTGCAATTCTTTGTTATTTTTAACTCACCTAGTCTATTTTCAATCATGGGAAGGTATATGAGGCATTCATAGGAAAGTTATTTGTTTGTTGATCTTTTGTGGAGAATAAAAGGAGTTGAAATCTTGGCTGGAAGTCTCCTTTGATTTGGCAGAAGCACTATCAGGCATGATAGGCTCTAATATTTAAGATCTCTTGCTTTCTTCTAAATGTTTCATTAAAACAAGTCTACTCTTTTGAGGTTCTTGGCTTGCATGTTTTATCTAGTTATTTTCTTGATGGGTTTTATAAATCTCTAGAAATTTGGATATGAAATCCTTAGCAAAATAACATTAAGTTTGGAAACTTACCTTGTGTTAGTTCTTTAAAAAAAAAAATGCATGCAAAATATATTTCTGTAACTCTACTTTTCATTCTAGAGTTGGTAATTGAAGTGTTCTATTTTAAAGGACCTTCGTCGCTATTTAAATATGGTTCTATGTTTATGGGAACCTTGAGTTCCATCTAATATTTTTGGAGTTTGTGTTTGTTTGATCTTAAGCTTGTATTGAGCTCGTGTTTTGCTTGAGCTTATAATCGAGCTCGTATTTGGTTTGCAACTTGTTTTTGGTTTCATGTTTGATGAAAGCTGGTGATGGAGGTTCTTGATGCTCTAACTTGTGTTTGGAATCTTGCGTAACTCGGGACTATTATTGAAGCTTGTATGTGGCTCTGTACCCATGTTTTATTCTTTTCAAATTCTGGACTATTAATGGAGGTTCGTATTATACACTGCACTCATATTTTGTTACTTGTATAGTTTTAAACTCTTGTTTGAAGCTCATGTTTCATTTTTAGCTGGTATTAGGGCTTCTTGTTTAAAATATAAACTGGAATGGGAACTTCGTGTTACCCTGAACCTGTGATTAGAGACTTGTGTAGCTTTGAACTGTTATTGGAAGTTCGTATTTTATACTTCCCTCGTATTTAAATACTTTAGTAGTTCTGAACTTTTGTTGAGACTTTATGTTTGACTCTGTTCTAGTATTTTGAGTTGGGTTTTACTTGTATTAAAAGTTTAAAACTTATAACTCTTTTTTTGAACTATTGCTCAAAGAAAACTGGGAGAATAGTTGGCTGAGTTATTGGGTAGACTCTTTGAGATCTTAACTAAAAAATGTCTTTGTTTGATGGATGGATTTAGTAATTCTTTTCTAAGAACTATTTAATCTTTTCTGAGATGGAAATGACATTTTATCGGGGGTATTATTTTTCCCTCTATTTTGTGGAAACCCGCGTCTTCAGATCTTTTAAAATAAGTTATAGGTTTTGTTTAAAAGAAGAGTTTATTACTTTAGTGCTCTGAATTGTATTGGAGGGATTACTTGTCTCTGTTCATATTGTTTTTGTATTATAGTACTTATTGAATCGAGAACTAATTTCTCTTTTGTAATGAAATATTGAAACCTGATAATGGGATTTCAGTCTTTGAGTTCGTTGATACTTCTGAACATGTTTAGCTTACTGATTGGTTTTCTTTCTATCTCTTGTTGGATATAGTAAATAAACCATGTGTCTTTGAAAAAGAAAGGAAAGTGATTCCTTTGAAACAGAATTTTGTTTTTAGGAATGTTATGCGTATTTCATTCTGATATTGAAATTGAAACTCATGTTTATTGAAGGTAAAGAATTGTAACAAAAATGGCAGTGTGCTTTCTTCTTACTGTGAGTTGATTTTTTTCTCTCTTCTGGGAACTAGCTTATGAATTTCTAATTATGAATTAAAAGTGGGAATTCATTTATTAGTACAATAAAATGAATTATTGATTGGATCATTTTCTAATTAAGATCCCTTTCTTTCTATTGTTGGGATAAGTTCACTGGTTGAACTTTTCTGTTTTGATTCTCTTATGAAATGGAAATTTCTTGATGAGTTGTTTGGTTTGAGATGAGTAATTTTTGTCTCTTGCATTATATATTTTTATGGATACTCCTTGGATGGACTCAAGTAGAGATTAACTCCTGTATGAGTTGACTTTGATTTGTGAACATTGGTTTCAGATCTTTAAATGTTAAATTCTAACATGTGAAATAGATTTAGACTTTCAGGTAAATTGTTTGATTCTACATTCCTTCTTGAATTGAAATAGGATTCTGTTTTGATGAATATGTTAAATGTTGAATTTTAAGGTAGTCATCCTTTAAACGAAACCGTTAATTCATGTTATGAATCTGTTTCAGTTTTTCGGATGTCTTGTGTTTGGGAATAGTTGTAATGGTTCTTCTTCTTCTTTTTCTTAAGAGTTAGATGAATCATCCTAATGTGAACCATGTTGTAAACCCTTCTTTTGGATTAAAGTAAAGATAAATGTTGTATTATATTATGATAGAATTGGGAACAATGAGATGTTATGATCTATTGTTTGCTTAAGGATAATTGATAGGATCAATTAAGCTTTAATTTGTAAGGCAGATATAGTGGATTATATTATGTTCTTCCCATAGAAGTGAATTCAATTTGTTAAATGTACTTCTTTTTTGTTTTATATTGTTTATATTGATATTTATGATGTAATAATTGTCTCATTAAAATAGAGTTGTTTTAATGGAACAATTATTGCAATGCACTTTGTTTTAAGGCTTAGTGCTTATCATGCTCAATTCATTGAACTGACCCGTGCTAGCAATTTTTACAGATGGACTTCGTAAGTGATAAAAGGAGGAAAAACTTATATGATGCATTGGCTGATTTAAATTTGATTCCTTGTGAAGAATTTTAATTCATTCTAGAGACTGTTTGAAAAAGGAAAAGTATTTTTTTTTTTAATGAAGGCGGTTGTTATGCAATTTGCCTAAAATGCATAAGGCTTGTAAATGTATAAGTTATAAATATTAATTGAAAGTTGAGAATTTACTTGTATTGGTTGTGTAAATTATCTTGTATTCATATGATAAAGATGGATTTCTATCTTGTTGATATTCTTCACATTATTTTTATGCTTAATTGGTTATCCTTTAATAAGTTGGATAGAGGGATTTAGTTCAATTTCCCTACTTGTGATGCAGCTTGTTAAGTTGCAAAATATGATGTTATTTATCTAAACTATATAATATAGTAACGTAATGAGTGTTGTACATACATTAAGAAATATGGATATTGGGTAAGATATACCCTAACACTTAACATGGAGATGAAGACTCTCTCTCCTTCGTAATTGCTTTTAAACCAAAAAGGTTTAGAAATATGATTAAAATTTATTAGACTTCAAATTGTACAAAGTCTACTTTAAATTGGATATATATTCAGATGTTGAACCTTTCCAAAAAGTTATTTTACTTTTTATATAAGACATATTATAACATTGTACAGTTATGGTTAATTGATTGTTTAACTATGTGATCAAATATTAATAGTGACTATGAAAATAACAAAGTTCTTAATGGGCTAAATGAGGCAAATTTAGGAAAGGACTTATTGAGCGTTGGATTAGGGTTTGGCAGAGTTGTTGTAATCAGGTTATAATCCAAAATAACAATGTGTTAACAATATTCTTAGGGGTATGTACATCTCGATGAGATAGCTTTTGTAGGATGTTGGCACATGCCAACTACAGGACTGTACTTTCGAGAAGGCTTGGGTCTTCTTGAGAATACAACATTGTAGTTGACATGTGGCATCACCCTTCAAAATTGATCATCTAGATCTACACACATCTGGAACTCGGACTTGAACCTAGTTTCTCTCTAGGTCTGGATAAGAGCATATTTAGGATAGGAATTAGCTTCCAAAGGCTCAGGGTACATTTGCACATTTTGGATGACTTAGGTCAAATGAGTATGCCCATTTACCCTAAGAAATTGTGAGCATCTTCCTATAATAGGTTATGTTCCTATCTAGGGATAGGGTTAAACCTAGAACAAGTGGACTGATGGTGGTCAGAAAAGACCAATCATGATAATTAAGGGGTGAGGTGAAGGATGTATTCCAATATGATGAGTATGACATCTAGGAATTGTGACATACACAATATGTTATAAATCTTTGGCAAAAGTATCACAAACTATTGGTTGTGTTGTCCTATGTCACCAAGTTTAAAACAACATGATATCAGATGAATATTGGTAACAAATATTCAGATATGTTCTTTAAATATATCACTCGGTACCCGGTGTAGGGTAGGATGACAAAGTATATGAAGTATACAATATGTATTCAATACATAAGAAAACATAAATAGATCGATAGCTTACCGAGTTATGGAATGAATAGATCAGTGAATCACTGAGTCATTACAGATGCATATGTTTATCCATTGAATTTGATTGGCATGGAATGTTTTTTCTAAATATTTCTTTATTTAGAATAGTGAAAATTATTAAAAAAAAAATCTCTTGATTCTAAATCCTTAAAATGGGAATGTTATATCTTGGTATCAAAACTGAAGGTTGTAGCTCTTGAACCTATTGTGTCCACAATCTGATGAAACTTAAATTTTATTGTAATAGAAAATGGTGAGAACAAGAGGAAACGTTGCGAATAACACTCCACCTGATGGAGCAACAATAACCCAAAAACTTGATGAGATCCTTGTTGCCCTATTAGACACAACAGATCATTTGGTTGTACTTGAACAATAAGTAATGGGTAATGAGGAGGAAGAAGAAGCTACTAATAACAATCAACCACCTCCTGAGGACAACCCCAATTTGGGTCTTGATAATAACAATGTCAATGTGCCAGTCCAACAAGAAAACAAAAAGGCAAGGTTAGCAGCTGAACTCACTAATGATATAAAAAGGATAAGTCCACCTAAGTTTGATGGTACCACATTAGGAGATGGAGCTGATAATTAGCTCAGAGAAATGGAGAATTACTTTGTAATAAGGAGCTTCTCAGATGAAACCAAGGCTATAAGGGGAGCATATCAGCTTTCCCATGAAGCATCTTCATGGTGGGATAGTCGTAAGGCTGAGTTAAATATTGATGAAACTAACATCACTTGGGATCAATTTAAAAGTTATTTTAGGCAATGTTGGCTGCCAAAACTTTATTATGATAAGAAAATAATTGAATTTCAGAACTTGGCTCAAGGAAAGTTAATTGTAACTAAGTATTGGGAGTGATTTACAAAACTCCTTAAGTATGTGCCTCAGTATCAAACTGATGAGAAGTTTAGGATAAGGAAATTCATCATGGGATTGAATCCCGTTAGAGGAGGAGAGGTGGATGTTCATAACCTAACCACAATGGAAGGGGTTGTTGAAAAATCCATAAGGTAGGAAAAAAACTTAAGGCAATTTCTGCTCACAAGGAGGAAGTAAAGAAGAAGCATTCCAACTCCTCTTCATCCTCTCTTGCACCCAAGAAAGGACTATGGAATAAATTCGGAATGAAACGTAAGTTTTCATATGATACAAATAAGAAAGCAGCAACAAACAAGTTTTCTAGTAATGCATGGAACAACTTTGCCAAGAACAATAATAATAGACATAAGTCCTATGGGGGTCTGAACAATAACTCTAAAACTGGAATTAAACCTGAGACTAGGAAGGGACCTGTAGGAGGCTGGTATAAATGTGGAAAATATCATTATGTAAATCAATTTCCTTTGAAGAAGGATGAACGTAATCAACAGCACAAGATACACACTACAGTAGCTGACAAACAGGATGAGAAACAGGGCACACCCATAGAAGTTCCGAGTAAGTTATTTAATTTACTAATAACTATTCTTGTTGATATCAGAGCTACTGAATGTTTTATTTCTAGTAAATTAGCATCAAAATCAAAAAGAAAAGCTGGAAACATGGATAAAACATGGAGTGTAAAGTATTTTAATAATTGCATTCCCTGAGAAGTTGTTTCATTCTTTCATTTGGTCAAACATTATAACCATACTGTACACTCCATGAAAATGTGGGGGTCCCCTCATAAGGCAGTCACACCATTTCACCATGCAATAAATAGGTCTCTAGACTAATCAGTTTACATCGCCAGCCTATCTCCAGCCTGTGCAAAATGTGGAAGTGTTGGAGCAGGGTTTAAGCAATAGAATCTAGTTATTTTGTAATATTTTGTTCTTACAGTTTCATAGCTAAGATGCATGAAAAATTTGGAAGTGTGCTATAGTTGGTATGTATGAAAAATTTGGAAGTGTATTCAAGGTATGTGATTTGTTTAAAAATATGCCTCAGATATTTCATCTCTTGGAATGCAATGGTTTCAGGGTATTCGTAGATGAGCTTGTTGTAAAGACATTTGAAACTTTGAAGGAAATGTTTTTGGAAGTGGTAAAGCAACACTTAATAATTGTTTTCAACACCCTCTCAGCTGCGCCAAAATAAGTGTTTTAAATTGGGATATGCGCAAAATGGACTTGTTGAAAAGGCACGTGATTTGTTTGACATAAAAAATGTGGTCTCAGGGATCAGGATGACTACTTGAAAGCACAAAATTGTTATTTTATGAGACTTGGGGGCACAATGAATTTTTTGGTTTACACGTGAATATTTGGCATCATGTGGCACCAATGGTGGTCTCAACGGATCGAGAGTGTAAACCACTTGGAGCACCTTATCCCCGTTTCACTCATCATTCCCAGGCATGGTCCATCTTCACTTGCCTTACATAATTATCATGTTTTAGTTCTCTTTGAAACTTAATAGAATTTCAAAACATTAGGATTTTAATGCAGTTAAAGGTTATATCAAATCGTTGCAAAAATAATGAAATGTCATGTCGTAGCTCACAAAATCAAAATAACTCCTCTGCATTAAAACATGAACCCCCAACCTCATTCTGTGGTGATTTAGAAAACTTCCTACCCACCTAGATTGCTTTAATATTGTTTTATTGACAAGATGAAATTGACTTCCCATTAATAAAGTTGATCTTCTCCCTATGTAAATAGTTAATTTTTACATTTTTTGGAGAATCATTAAGTACCCTTCGTAACTCTGAAAATGAGATGTGAAGCTTCATTCATGTACCTTGGTATGCAAGGAGTCACCTTGACCTTTGGTTGAACCCCAAATGAACATATGAGATATTTTTGACGCTCTTATAGGAGCCTTGTTACACTAGTTTACAGCAGTAGAAAACTGTTAAATCTAGAAAGTTGGCTTTCATTTTGAACCGCCATTTGAAACCTGGACAGATAAATTACTTTCTACCTTCACAAACCTTCAGTTTAGGGAAAAAAACTTTTCTGGATAGTTTGGAAAAGCCATTTTGTAGGCCTCCGGTCACAGTTTGGCGAGGTCAAACTGGACCAATTTTGACTTGTCGCTCCAGAAAACTTGTCACTGTTTGGAAATGGTTTTCTAGTTCTCAGTCCCGACGACTCTGATGAATTCTCCTTATATAGGGAAAACTAATAGGAAGTGTCTTGTTGCATGCTCATCCATCAAACGTCAATTTTTGGCATAGTGTTCTGAGCCTTCGAGCTAACTTTGGTTCATTTGCAAATGGGTCAACTATGACCAGTGGTCCTGGAAAACTGGCTGCCAAACACAAAACATTTTTTTTTTCCCAATTCTGTCAGTTGCTTTGAATTCTCAGTATATCGAGGGACACATAGAAAGTTAGTTGTGGTGTGTGTTTCCTTCAGAAGATAAAACTTTTGACAAAATGGTGTTTTCTCTCTCTTCCCTTCTCTTTATCTCTCTTAGGTTACAAAATGAAGTGAAATGATATGCTTGAAAAACATGCCTCTAAACTTTTTATTTCACTTGCAAATTGTAATTATTATTATATGTAAATGGGAAAACTGAAAAGTGATAATTATGTTAGATTAGGGTGGATGCCATGCCAGCGATTTATCGATGATATCATGCTCACGTGGTCTTTGTAGGATGAAAGAATGACAACGAAAAGGTGATGTGTAATTCATTAATTATCATTGTAATGGATATAGTTCATTGTTAAAAGAATAAATGTATAATGTAGTCTCTTGATACAGAAGGTTATATTGGATAATTTGTTGATATGTATGAAATTCTAGTTTCAAGGACATCTAGAAAATGTGCATTTAATCATAGTTCAATTTTGATTTATAGTACACCTGTTCGAAAGGGTTTGTTATTTATATAAGGTAAATAAATTTGAAGTAATAACTTGTAGTGTATATTTAGTGTTTATTAAATGATTAATGATTCATCTTGCACATTTATATCTTATAAATTTAATAAAGAGAATTAAATCAAAACATTCTACCCTTGTTCAATATCTGAGCATAACTTGTTTTTGTGTGTGTTACTTTTTACCCTAGAAGACATTGAAAACTGTAGGATGAACTTAATCTTTGCTCTCGATGGAACATCCTAATTTAGGTAAACAAGAGCCCAAGAATGGGTTTATCATCTTAATCAGGATGGTTAGTGACATTATCATAAACCTGGTAAATAGGAGCGATATAGTCAAACTCCATTTGGAGTAAGATGAACTAACCCTTCCTTCGTATCCTAGTGGATTAGCTTGTTTTTCTGAAGATAGATTTAAAAGTAAATTTCCTTCATCGAATGAAATCCCTGTTGGATCCAAACGACATAAATGGAGATCAGGACATAGTTGTTCTTTTCCTTGCACTCTTATTAATGAACCCCCTTGTCTCCGCATAGCTAAATGTTACCTTGGTGTCTCTCAACATTACATCTTGGCCCCTTCTGAAGGTGGGTTAGAATAAACTTTTCCTCTTGATTAAACCTCATTTATAGTTGAGAGGTAGACCCTTAGGTGAAGTTTGAATTAATCTAAAACTCATTTGTTTTGGATGTTAACTTAGGGTTCATGTCTCCAAGAGGTTAGATAAATAATTTGTAACTCCTTTTACAATAAAATGCTAAAAATAAGGCCACAACGTGATGTAAAAGAAAATAAAGCATATGAGAGTAAACAATGAGAATTGAGGTTAGGGATACTTCCTCTCTTGGAGACCTTATAACTCAATTAAATATCTTTATGTGTTTCAAGAATATGTATTGCATTGTTTTGATCAAACTACGAGAAAAAAAAATATATATAAATGTAAAAAGGAAGTCATTAAGTCATTGATTTAGAATAACTATGGTAGGAAAATAAATTTCGGTGATCGAAGAATGTTTTGTGGTAAAAAGCTATCTTTCAATTAAATCTCCTTCAAATCCTAATATCACTATATGGACACCAAGTCTCATCCACTTGAGTTGTAAGAATAGAAAGGTAGATACTGAATATATGTTTGAGAAGAATATTCTTCACATAAGAATGAGATAATAAGTATTTTGTACGCTTTTGAACTACGCCAAATAAGTATGTAATTATGGAAACTTTTGTATAGAATAAAAAAACCAACTTAAAAGGGGTGAACGATAACTTAATCGTGGAATGTACTTAAGAATCTGTAGGTGGCCAATCAAGAAAATTATCCTTGTGAAATAATGTTCTTGGAGGGTTAACCGTAACTAAAATACAAATAAATAAATTATGTGTTGTGGGTTTTCCATTCCTGAATTCATGTTTCTTGTGGTTGGGTCATTGCTAGTATTCATTCATTGGGAAAAGTGTGGCATCGACATGCCTATGTCATTTTCATGTGTCTATGTGAGTCGATGACTTATGTATATTGTCGTATGTGAATCGAGTTTCTGTACTTGAAGCCCATGGTGTGTTGTGTGTAGTGAGTAATGTATGTCAAAGAAAAATTATCCTGGTATTTTCTTGTTGTATTTGGGTGCATAAAATGGTGGGCATTACATATGGTATCAGAGCAAAGGTGTATGCTCTCGAACCTGTAGGGTGGATTGGAGTTGTGATGATTCTACATGATGGTGGTGGATATTGGAAGAGTAATGTGATATATTTTGTTATGTGAGCTATGTCCTAATTGTGACCTTGTGAATGCTCATGTGGTGTATGTTACTTAGTGTGTGGTTGTTGTTATATTGATGTGCTTGTGATGAGATTATTTACTCTCTATGTTGTTGACTCAATAAGGAATCCGTCTATGATGTATTTCCTTGTTGTGTCTGAAAGGAATGATATTGTGAATTGTAGAGTGTTAAAACATTTTGACCTTATGTGATGTGCAGATGTATTGATGTATTGCATGAAAAAATTGAGGTAAAGAGAATCACAGTTTATCATGACGTCATCCCTGGATTGTGATGAGTTGTGTGCATCGTCATGTTGTATTACAATTAACTATATGTTGTAAGGTTAGACATTTTTTTCTCATACATATAATTCATGTAATATGTGACGGTTCATGTCATGATTTAGAGGCATATGGTGAGTATGATCCCTTGTGTACAATGATTACACTTTGGGTGTAGGATGTGGTAATGTGATGTATCATATCTTGTGAAGTAATGATTGTGTTATACCCTGTATATATATACCATGCGTGAGATGTTATGGTTAGTGTGCATGAATCACCATTGTGTTAGTGACGTAGTTATGTGTATGCTGTGAACCTTACACTAGACGACCCTAAGGGGATAAACTTTCAAGAGTGTATGTGGGGAGAGAGGAGGCGTGGACCAGGTTTTCATAATCTTGAGCTGAGTACGAGTGAAAAAGTGGAGTCTTATATAGACTGAAAACCCACTTTTATCTGTTTAGTATACTTCAAGCTTGCTCACTATATTGTGGGTGCGCACCACCTTAGGCTCAACTTATGCAACTAGAGTTCCCTTCTCTTTCCTATTGCATTGTTCATTGAATAATCCTATGTGATTTTGGACTATGTTGATCCTTGTGAGATTATGGAGGGATGATTCAGGTAGAGATGATCACAGTTACATTATTTGATATACTCATTTCTGGTTACATGTATATTTTATGAGCTGAGGCTCAATGTCTGAGTGCCACCAACTTGATGAGTACCCCTTTGGTGGCAATGTGAGGCCACATAGTGATTGTAATGTGTTATTCCTCTATACGTATTTTTATTCGTAAATTGATCATTATCTCTTTTAGCTAGAACCAATAGTTTTCTTGATTGACATGTTCTTATATTTTGGGCATTTATTTGATTGTTGCATTAACAATTGGATTTTACACTAACCATGGATAATTAGCCATTTGTTTTCTTAGTTTTAAAGACTTTATTATCATATTTAAAAGTTTATTTAGCCTAGCCCAAGGCTTTTAATTTTACCACTTAGCATTTGAATGGATCTTTATGCTTGTTCCAATGTCATAATGTGTTGGAATAGGGTCGTGGGATTAACCATGGAGTGGTTGAACCTATGGACCCACTTCATTGTATGGGGGTATGCCCCAAGGAGTTACAGATAACGAGCGGGTTGTTGAACCACAAGTTATTATGTCACTTGGGTTTGGGGGTGATAGGGCTCTATGTGCCTAGGGCCATAGGGTGACCCGACCTCATTTAAAAGGAGAAAGGAGATTGGCCTCTATGATTGAGAGACCTGATATTATTTATGGAACTCTATGCTTAAGTGACCTGATATTCTGGATGGGACTCTATGGTTGAGTTACCTGATATTCTTTATGGCACTCTATGGTCGAGTGACCTGATATTCTAGGTGGGGCTCTATTGTTGAGTGACCCGGCTTGGTTATATCACTATGATTATTTCTCTTGGGAGGTATACGGAGTTGTTTGGTGATGATGTGGGAGGTATATGGAATTTTTTTGTGTTTTTTTGGAGATATCTGGAGTTGTTTTGTGTGTTTTGTGATGTGTGGAGTTGGTGTTAAAAGTGATGTGTACTGTTGTGAGTCTTGTTAGATAATTTTATGTTTGAGGCTTGACACTCCCCTTGGTTGATATATACTATTGGATCTTTTCTTGGAACTGTGTGGGTATATTTTTGGTTTCCAGCTCATGTGATAATAGTTGCCTTTGTATCAATGTGATGATTGTGTTTTTCAGTCACATGTGTGTCTTGTGTTTATGTCTAGGACATAATTGTTGGAAATTATTTGCTATGTGGTCTACTTGTTGTCATTCCATGGTTTGGTGAAACCCTTGTGATGTGATACATTCGTGAAAGTATGTAAAAGTATGCTTGTGAAATTTTAGTGTTGTGTATGACCCTGGTAGTGATCCAAAACCGAGGGGTTTCAGACTTAAGGAATAGATTAACAAATGTGCCAAATGAATTGCAAAACAACTATCTCTGAAAAGAGATGTAAATTACTCAAAGATTTCAAAATACATCAATTATCTCTGCCAAGAGATGTCTCTCTCTTCTTCCGGTTACATATGTATTTATAATAATTTTATAAATACGAAAGGACACCTAGAAAGATGTGGAAGGTCACCAGTCTCGAGGGAGACGAGGTGTTTCATCTTCCAAGACTTACATGTGCACTAATTTTGCGAATCATACTATTTTTAGAATTTACTATTTTTAGACAGCAGTACAAAAATCACAATTTGGGCCCCTTAAACGTGGATTTCGGGGGTCAAACATTGTTGAACAAAGTTCGCACCTTCTCATCACATTCTACGCATTCCAATCTTTCCGTTGCCTTTTGAACGGAGTCAATCGGAGCTACGGTGCAAAAGTTATGGTCTTTGGAAGTTGCGCCACTAGAATTGCTGCCTGGATCAGGTAGGGTGTTGTGACTGTAGTTCATGATGGGAACCCACAGGAATAAATAAACTAAAATTCTACAAAAATGAAATTTTAAAGGACTTAATTAAGAATAATGTTAATAGAAGGAGATTAATGAAATAATAAATAAGAGTGAACTACCAATCTTCACAGAATGTTATAAGTTAAGATATTGCCAAAAATTATTTTTATTCCTTGTGGTCATGTTTTAATAACTAGTTGTTTTGTTACCCAACGTGTTTTCATTATTAGCTTCTTTCCTACGTACCCCCCCCCCCTTGAGCTTCAGTGTTGTGTCACATCGAGGACAATTCTCTTATAAGGGGAGGGAGATGTAGTTCCCCTCTTATTTCCTTGTTGGCGTAGTAGAAAAATCCATCCTCACGCAACATTCATTCTACTCCACCTTTTTTATAAACGTGTTCCAACAAAATAAAATATAATAGTAATAATGAAAACATACTAAATTATTTTAATAATGAAATAGTTTTTCAAAATGAATGAAATGAGTTAAATGAATTTAAAATAACGATAATGTAAAATAAAATAAAATAATTAAGAAAAAAAAGAGGCCCATGATTCCTTTGGGCGAGTTAGGGCATGGGGGCTCGGGATCCTTTTGTTTTATTTTTCTACCTTTGGTTTTGTCGAATGGAGAGAAGGAGGGAAACTACTACCATGGAGGGAGTGGGGGGGCTCTGACTAGATTCTACACACTCCACAGATGTTGAAGAACTGACGTGGTAGTTACTAATGCTCTGGTTGTAGGTTTTGCACAAACCAATGTGCTTTGGGCATTTGTTTTTGTTTTTTTTAAATAATGCCTCACCAGATGTCATCTCATGAAGTTTCATGGTGGTTTGCAGCCTCCTCCTAGCCTCCCATCCTACACCAACATCCTCCTAGCCTGTGTCAAGCTCGAACCGCCCAGTACCCACGTGGACAGTGGTCAAAGCATAAAAGATAGAGGTGTTTGTCAGATATTGTAGTTACAATGCGCTGGTAGACGTGGTTACAATGTTTGACCAAATGAAAGAATGAAACAAATTCTCAAGGAATTTAATTATTGCAGCATGTAGAAAATGTGGGGGTCCACTCATAAGGTAGTCACACCATTTTACCATGCAAAAAATAGGTCTCCAGACCAATCAGTTTACATTGCCAGTGTATCTCCAGCCTGTGCAAAACGTGGAAGCATTGGAGCAGGGTTTGAGCAATAGAATCTGGTTTATTTGTAAGATTTTGTTCTTGCAATGTCACAACTGAGATGCGTGAAAAATTTGGAAGTGTGCTATAGCTGGTATGTATGAAAAATGTGGAAGTGTATTCAAGGCATGTGATTTGTTCGACAAAATGCCTCAGATATTTCATCCCTTGGAATGTAATGGTTTTAGGGTATTCTTAGATGAGCTTGTTGTAAAGGCCTTTGAAACTTTGAAGGAAATTTTTTTGGTAGTGGTAAAGCAACACTTAACAATTTTTTTCAATACCCTCTATGCGGCGCCAAAATAAGTGTTTTAAATTAGGATATGCGCAAAATGGACTTGTTGAAATGGTGTGTGATCTGTTTGACATAGAAAAATTGGTCTCAGGGATTGAGATGACTAATTGAAAGCACAAAATGGTTTTTTTATGAGACATGGGGGCACAATGAATGGTTTGGTTTGCACGTGATTATTTGGCATCATGTGGCACCAATGGTGGTCTCAACGAATCGCAAGTGTAAACCACTTAGAGCACCTTATCCCCATTTTTCTCATCATTCCTAGGCATGGTCCATCTTCACTTGCCTCTCATAATTATCGTGTTTTAGTTCTCTTTGCAACTTAATAGAATTTCAAAACATTAGGATTTTAATACAGTTAAATGTTATATCAACTCGTTGCAAAAATAATGAAATGTTGTGTCGTAACTCATGAAATCAAAATAACTCTTCTGCATTAAAACATGAACCCCCAACCTCATTCTGTGGTGATTTAGAAAACTTCCTACCCACCTGGATCACTTCAATATTGTTTTATCGGCAAGATGAAATTGACTTCCCATTAATAAAGTTGATCTTTTCCCTGTGTAAATAGTTAATTTTTGCATTTTTTGGAGACTCATTAAGTACCCTTCGTAACTCTGAAAATGATATGTGAAGCTTCGTTCATGTACCTTGGTATATAAGGAGTCACCTTGACCTTTGGTTCGACCTCAAATGAACATATGAGATCTTTTTGATGCTCTTATAGGAGCCCTGTTACACTGGTTTACATCAGTAGAAAACTGTTAAATATAGAAAGTTGGCTTTCGTTTTGAACCACCTTTATAAACCTAGACAGAGAAATTACTTTCCGCCTTTGCAAACCTCTAGTGTTCTTACTAGACAATTACATAGAACCTTCAGTTTAGGGAAAAAAACTTTTCTGGATAGTTTGGCAAAGCCATTTTGTAGGCCTCCAGTCGTAGTTTGGCAAGGTTAAACTGGACCGATTTTGACTTGTCACTCTAGAAAACTTTTCACCGTTTGGAAATGGTTTTCTAGTTCTCAGTCCCAACGACTCTGATGAATTCTCCTTATATAGGGGAAACTAATAGGAAGTGTCTCGTTGCGTGCTCATCCATCAAACATCAATTTTGGGTGTAGTGTTATGAGCCTTCGAGCTAACTTTGGTTCATTTGCAAATGGGTCAACTATGACCAGTGGCCCCGGAAAACTGGCCGCCAAACACAAACCGTTCATTTTTTCCCAATTCTGTCAGTTGCTTTGAACTCTCGTTATATCAGGGGACACGTAGAAAGTTAGTTATGGTGTGCTTTCCCTTCAGAAGAAAACCTTTAGAAGTATTTTCTTAGCCTCCGAGCCTGTTTTGAATGTTTTTGTAGCTAGCAAGAAAAGTTAAAAATAGAAAGCTATGGGACCCTCATCGGGTTGCCAAACCACCATGGAAACATTCCCCACATGTAAATAACTGTTTAAAACTCTCTAGTGTGATTTTTTGTGTGAAATAGAACTTTTGACAAAATGGTGTTTTCTCTCTCTTCCCTTCTCTTTCTCTCTCCTGGGTTACAAAATGAAGTGAAATGATATGCTTGAAATATATGCCTCTAAACTTTTTCTTTCGCTTGCAAATTGTAGTTATTATTATATGTAAATGGGAAAACTGAAAAGTGATAATTATGTTAGATTAGGGTGGATGCCATGCCAACGATTTATCACTGATATCATGCTCATGTGGTCTTTGTAGGATGAAAGAATGATGATAAAAAGGCAATGTGTAATTCATTAATTATCATTGTAATTGATATAGTTCATTGTTAAAAGAATAAATGTATAATGTATTCTCTTGATACAGAAGGTTATATTGGATAATTTGTTGATATGTATGAAATTCTAGTTTTAAGGACATCTAGGAAATGTGCATTTAATCATAGTTCAATTTTGATTTATAGTACACCTGGTAGAAAGGGTTTATTATTTATATAAGGTAAATAAATTTGAAGTAATATCTTGTAGTGTATATTTAGTGTTCATTAAATGATTAATGAGTCATCTTGTGCATTTATATATTGTAAATGTAATAAAGAGAATTAAATTGAAAAACTCCACCCTTGTTCAATATCCGAGCATAACTTGTTTTCGTGTGTGTTAATTTTTACCCTAGAAGACATTGAAAATCGTAGGATGAACTTAATATTTGTTCTTGATGGAACGTCCTAATTTAGGAAAATAAGAGCCCAAGAATGGGTTTATCGTCTTAGTCAGGATGGTTAGTGACATTGTCATAAACCTGGTAAATAGGAGAGATACAATCAAACTCCATTTGGAGTAAGATGAACTAACCCTTCCTTTGTATCCTAGTGGATTACCTTGTTTTTCTAAAGATAGATTTAAAAGTAAATTTTCTTCATAGAATGAAATCCCTATTGGATCTAAATGACATAAATGGAGATCGGGACGTAGTTGTTCTTTGCCTTGCACTCTTATTAATGAACCCCCTTGGCTACACATAGCTAAATGTTACCTTGGTGTCTCTCAACATTACACCTTGGCTCCTTCTGAAGGTGGGTTAGCATAAAATTTTCCTCTCACTTAAACCTCATTTATAGTTGAGGGGTAGACCCTTAGGTGAAGTTGGAATTAATCTAAAACTCATTTGTTTTGGACATTAACTTAGGGTTCATGTGAAGCATCAAGTCTCTTAATCATATTTATTCTCCAAGAGGTTTGATAAACACTTTGTAACTCCTTTTACAAGACAATGCTAAAAATAAGGCCATAACGTGACGTAAAAGAACATAAAGCATATGAGAGTAAAAAATGAGAATTGAGGTTAGGGATGCTGCCGCTCTTGGAGACCTTATAACTCAATTAAATATCTTTATGTGTTTCAAGAATATGTATTGCATTATTATGATCAAACTACGAGAAAACAAAAGATATATAAATGTAAAAAGGAAGTCATTAAGTCATTGATTTAGAATAACTATGGTAGGAAAATAAATTTCGGTGATCGAAGAATGTTTTGTGGTAAAAAGCTATCTTTCAATTAAATCTCCTTCAAATCCTAATATCACTATATGGACACCAAGTCTCATCCACTTAAGCTGCAAGAATAGAAAGGTAGATACTGAATATATGTTTGAGAAGAATATTCTTCACATAAGAACGAGATAATAAGTATTTTGTAAGATTTTGAAATACGCCAAATAAGTATGCAAGTTATGGAAACTTTTGTAAAGAATAAGAATACCAACTTAAAAGGGGTGACTGGTAACTTAACCGCAGAATGTACTTAAGAATTTGTAGGTGGCCAATCGAGAAAATTATCCTTGTGAAATAATGTTCTTGGAGGGTTAACCGTAACTAAAATACAAATAAAGAAATGATGTGTTGTGGGTTCACCATTCCTGAAGTCATGTTTCTTGTGGTTGGGTCATTGCTAGTATTCGTTCATTGGGAAAAGTGTGGCATCGACATGCCTATGTAATTTTTATGTGTCTATGTGAGTCGATGACTTATGTGTGTTGTCGTATATGAATCAAGTTTTTGTACTTGAATCCCATGTTGTGTTGTGTGTAGTGAGTAATGTAAGTCAAAAAAAAATTATCCTAGTATTTTATTGTTGTATTTGGGTGAGTAAAATGGTGGGCATTACAACCTGTAGCATTTATGTATTTAATGAATAATATATTTCAAGAATACTTGGACAAATTTGTGCTCGTATTTTTGGATTACATTCTCATATATTCTAAAATCATTGAGGAGCATCATGAGCATTTGAAAATAGTTTTAGAAATTCTAAGAAAGAGACATTTGTTTGGTAAGTTATCCAAATGTTCTCTATATGACACAGAAGTCCACTATTTGGGTCATGTAATAAGTAAGAATGGAATTGTTGTAGATCCTTCATAAATTATAGCTATAACGGAATGGCCTGCACCAAAGAATGTACATGAAGTTAGAAGCTTCACGGGAATTGCTGGCTACTATAGGAAATTTGTAAAAGACTTTTCTAAGATAGCTGCACCAATAACTTCCTTATAGTAGAAATATAAAAAGTTTGTTCTGAGTGAGAAATGTGAAATTGTGTTTAAAACCTTGAAGGAAAACTTAACTTTAGCACCTATTCTTGCAGTACCAAATCTTAATGGAGATTTTATGGTGGTAACTGATGCATCCGGTGAAGGTCTAGGAGGTATTTTGTTACAAAGTGGTCATGTTATAGCATACGAAAGTAGAAAACTTAAGTTACATGAGTTGAATTATTTTCCACATGATTTAAAGCTTATTGCCATTGTTCATGCACTTCAAGTTTGGAGGCATTATCTGCTTGGTAAACCATTTGAGTTGAAAACTGATCATCTTTGGATGAAGTACATTTTCACTTAGCCAAATCTGAATACAAGACAATGAAGGTGGTTAGAGTTTTTGTTTCAATATGATTTTTACATAAGTTACATTAAATGAAAATAAAATAGAGTGGTTGATGCTCTAAGTCATAGGAAGCACATTTCTACCCTTATAACACTTAGAACTCAATTTAAGGAAGAAGTAAAAAGTGTTATGGAATCTTATTCTTACTTCCAACAAGTAAAAGTAGCACTTGCTGCAGATTCTAATGATTCGAGGTATAAAGGTTTTTACTTTGATAAATAAGGAATCTTATGATTTGAAAATAGAGTCTATGTACCTTTGCTTAATGATTTAGAAAGAAATTGTTAACTGAATTTCACAATTCACCTTTTTCTGGACACCTTGGCATTACTAAGATGCTTGCTAATATAAAATAGCAATATTTTTAGAAAGGAATGAAAAAGGATATTATTGATTTTATGACACATTGCCTTGAATGTCAACATGTTAAAGTGGAACATATGCACCTAGCCAGTTTGTTGTATCCTCATATCATACCACAGTACAAATGGCAAGTAATAAGCATGGATTTGGTACAAGGGTTGCTTATGTCAAGAAATAAGCATGATATTATCTTAGTATTTGTGGATAAACTAACAAAGGTAGCACATTTTACTACTGGAAATCTGAAGGATGATTCTCCTATTTTGGTAAGAAGATTTGTACATGAAATTTTTAGATTACATGGAGTACCTAAGTTAATCATTTCAGATAGAGATCTTAGAATGATGTCAAGATTTTGGCAAACGCTTAATGTAGCTCTAGGAACTAAGCTAAATTTCAGTTCTGCGTATCATTCGGAAACAAATGGGTAGATTGAAAGAGTAAATCAAGTTTTAGAAGATATGTTACGAATGTATTGCATGGATCAACAATATAAGTGGGAAGAGTATCTTCCATTAGTTGAATTTGCATACAATAATACATATCATGCTTCTCTTAAGATGGCACATTTTGAGGCATTATACGGAAGAAAATGTAGAACCCCTGTTAATTGGGATAACATAGAAGATAGAGAGGTAATTCGACCTGAAATTATTACTGAAATGGAACAACAAGTTAAATTGATTCGTGAATGCTTGAAAGAAGCAATAGATAGGCAAAAGAGTTATGCTGAATTAAAGAGGGTTGATAAGAAATTTGAACTTGGTGAGAAAGTCTTTCTTTGGGTTAAACTGAAAAAGAGTTCTATAAATTTTTGGCAAGGCTGTCAAGTTATCACCTCGTTATATGAGAACTTTTGAGATAGTTGAAGTAATCAACCCTGTAGCTTATCGTTTAACATTACCTTTTTCTTTGTCAGGAATGCATGATGTTTTCCATATTTCTTTCCTTAAGAAATACATTTCATATTTATCACATATGTTAAATTGGAATTCCTTGTAGGTCTAAGACCCATGAATAATCATGGATAAACCCATATGAGTGCTTGAAACTTGCCAATTGCATTTGAGAAATTGATAAATAAGACAATGTAAGGTCCAATGGGATCAGTTTAACAAAGAGAGTGCAACTTGGGAAAACCTAGAGGATAAGAAAATTGTTTTTCCATATCTATTTGAACATAATTGATTTTATTGACTGATAATGTAACACCCTTGATAGTTGTTATTTTCCTCCTTTACATTTCAAGTGCTGACATGTGAATTTTCCTTATAAATATATGTTCTTTTGAATTTTGGAGATCATGCTTGATATGGATAAATCATCTTCTGCTCTTAAGATCCTTTGAATAAATTGGGATGGCTTCTTTGAATCCATTTTTCATTTCTTGTAGGAGAGTTGCAATCTAGTTAAGAGTTGTAAACTTATTTATTAATCTGAATCTTCCTTTGATCAATTTTAGTGATCTAAGGAATGTTTTAAATCTTCTCTATTAAATGAATGATAAATTGACATTCCATGAATTAAGAGACATATTCGACTGAACATTGTGGTTACAAGCTCTTTGATTTTTGTGTGAACTTGTTTCCATACAGTTGTAAGTTATGCTTGGGTCTTTGGATATCGACCATGGTAGAACATTGCTGAGGTGAATGGAAAATTTAGCATATTCATGGTATAGGAAAAGATCCAGGATCCTAAAAAGGACTATCCAACGGAATCCTGAGCTAGGTAAAAATATTTACTACCTAAACTATGTTACATAACATAATTCATATTCTAACCTAAAGCTTCCTATTCTACCTTGATTGGTTGATTAGCATCCTAACCTAAGCTCGATGATAAGGGTTTTAGGAAAGGTTTCTAGGCTATTAAAAAAAACTTACCTAGAACCTAATACTACAATGTTATATTATCATCTAACCTAATGCCTAAAACTATAGTGTTATAAATTAATCTAACCTATGTGGAAACTACCTTAGGCTATGTGTTAAGACCTATTGTGGTAATTGTTGTTTGGGTAATAACCTAAGGTATATATTACAATCTACCTAAGGTCTAACCTAAGAAATATGATCTATCCTAAACTAATGGGTTTTAATGTGGAATTAGGTGGTTGCATAAATTGTAGGCGACGGTTCCAAGGCATTAAATTTGTTGATAAGGTTTTAATTGCTTAGAGGTACTGCCAGCTTTGGTAGGGGTTAGTGAAATTGGTAGAGGCTTAGGTGGATACACCACTAAAATTAAATTCCTTGTTAAAATTGATTTAGCAATCGCTAAACATGAAAAGCGGTGGCAAGGGAAGATAGGCAGCAAACCTAGAATTAATGGGATTAATTGTTTTTGGTTTTCATGCTAAAACTGCCTTGGAAGGCATGCAAACAGGTTGAAATTTGGTTGTTTCACTTTGCATACTTCGTGATTTTTACTCTGCATGTGCTTTGGTTTTTCTAACCAATAGATAAAACTACATTTGATGGCTATTTTTAAGGTTTTAAACCTATTCTCAACTCGTGGAATATATAGGAGGCATTGTAGAAAAAGAACATTGTTATTTAATTTTTCATGGAGAAGATGAGAATTTTTGAGCTTGGCTGGAGGTTCTTTTTTATTTCACAGAAGCGCTATCAGGCATGATAGGCTCTAAAATTTAAGATCTTTTGTTCTCTTATAAATGTTTCATTAAAATGATTATGCTCTTTTGAGATTCTTCGATTCTTATTTTATCTAGTTAATGGCCTTAAGGGTTTATTAAATCTTATTATATTGGTTTTTGAATCCTTGGTAAATGATGTTCTGTTCGGAAACTTACCATATATAGTTCTTTAAAAAAGTTCATGCAAACAATTTTCTATTCTCAACTTTTCGTTTGGAACTAGAAATGGAAGTGGTTAGTTAGGATAACCATCGTTTCTATTATTTTGGTTTAGTGTTTTTAGGAAACTTGAATCCTGTTGGAAATTCAGATAAGATCATTTGGCATGGACTTGAGCCTGTATATGGGTTTATTTTTAGTTTGTGTTGAGCTTGTGTGTTTTTTAACCTTTACTTTGAGCTCATCCTTGATTTGGAACTTAGTTATGGATTTGTGTTTGTTGAGAACTGATTCTTGCTGTTCTAAATCATGTTGGAATCTTGTGTATCTCTGACTATTATCAAAGCCTGTATAAAGCTCGGTGTTTATATCTTAGTTCCTTACGATAATCCAAACAATTCTGTCAGTTCATAAAATACACAGTATTTGGATGTTATGGCTCGTTTTTGGGCTTGAACTTTGGGTAAATATTTAGTCCCATTGAGAAATAATATTGGGCTTAGTAACCATGTATAATATTCCTTAGAGAAAATTGGAATTGTTTGTAGATTAGTAACTACAAAGCACTCATATTTTGTTACTTGTGTGGACTCTATACTCTGTGGGAACTTCTTGTTCCACTTGAGCTAGTATCTGGACTTTGCATTTGATATGAATCGTGTTGGAGTCACTATTGTGCTGAACCAGTGTTGGTAACTTGGGTAACTAGGAACTTTATTGAATATTTACGTGCCCCTGTACTCATGCCTTAATCTGTGGAAATTTGAGTTGTTAACTAAAGTTCATAAATTCACCACACTCTTGTCTTATTGTTTGTTCAATTCTGAACTCTCTCTCTGGAAATTCATGTTTCATTGTACAAGGGAAATAAAAATCCTTGTTTTTTTATGGACTCTTTTTGGTTATATGTATTTCATACTATCTCATACTAAGACACTGTGCACATCTGAGCTCATGTTGAATTTTTATAATTCAAAACTATACATAAAACTTAGTACTTGGTGCTTGGAAATAAGTGACAGGATCGATGTGTAGGATCAGTTCTTGTATGTTGAGCTTTCATGTTTTTGATATAACTTAGGTGGGATATTGTTAATCCCCTGAACCCATGAATATTTATGTGGGTATTCTTCTACCTGTGTGAGAAGCTTATGAATAGTATCATGCTTGGAATTTGTATCGTTGAACTCTGAGATGTTATTATTTTTGACAAGTTTGATTTGGTTTTGGTATTTGATTGGGATTTAACTTTGTAATAGTTAAAAGCTAAGAACTCGTATAATTGAACTACTTAGTCAAGGAAATCCAAAAGAATAGATTAATTAGAGCTGTTTGAATATTCTTGGCATTTAAATGGAAACATTTTACAAAGATAATGGGATTTCAGTCGATAATATTTGTTGATGCTTCTGATCCTGATTGGATTTCTGAACGGTTATTTTTCTATTCGTTCTTAGATTCAAATGGACACCTTATGTCTTAATAAAAGGAAAGAACTTGGTTCCTTTAAAATAGATTGTGTTTTAAGAATCTGAGTTGTATTTCATTTTGAGTATGGAGTTGAAATTAGTAATCTTTATAAGTAAAGAAGTGTAAAGAATATGGAAGTGTGCTTTCTTCTTACTGTATAGATCTTGGGTTGAACTTTTTGTTTTGACTCTTCTTGGATGATCTAGAGTAGAGAACAACTATTGTATGAGTCTACCTTGATCTTTGAATGTTGTAACAGATCTTTAAAATTTAAATTCTATTTTTGGAATTCAATTTAAACTTACAGGTAGATCGACTGATTCTCTATTCCTTCTTAGATTTAGATGAGATTTCTTTTTAGATGAATATCTTAATTGTTAAATTTTAAGATAGTTGTCTTTAGAAAGAAACAGTTAAATCACGTTTGGAACCTATTCTATTTCTTGGATGTGTTGTGTATAGGCATGAGTTGTAATGGTCCTTCTTCTTATTTTGTTTAGGAGAGGCATGAGTCATCTTAATATGAACGATGCTCTAAAATTTTCTTTAGCTTGAAGAAAAGATAAATGTTGATTTTTTGATGACAGATTGGGAACAATGAGATGTTATAATATGTTGTTTCTCTAAGGATAATTGATGGGATCAATTAGAATCTATTTTTAAGGCTGAAATGGTAGATTATATTCTGTTCTTTACTTCGAAGTAAAATCAATTGTTATGATGTACTTCTTTTTCATTTCTTTTGATATATTGATTATTGATGTAATAATTGTCTCATTAAAGCATAGTTTTTTTAATGGAACAATTATTGGAATGCACTTCTTTTTAAGGCTTAGTGCTTATCATGCTCAGTTCATTGAACTAACCCATGCTAGCAATATTTGTAGATGGACTTCGTAAGTGATAAAGAAGTTAAACCTTATATGATGCATTGGCTGATTTAAGTCTAATTCTTGTGAAGAACTCTTATTCATTCTTAAGATTGTTTTGGAAAAGAAAAGTAGTATTCTTTTATAATTAAGACAGTTGTTATGTAGTATACCTAAGTGCATAAGTCTTGTAAATGTAATGGTTATAAAGATAAATTGAAAGTTGAGAGATTACCTTTATTGGTTGTGTAAATTATTTGTATTTTTATGAAAGAGATGGGCTGTATCTTGTTGTTAATCTTCATATTATTTATATTTTAAATGGATAAATTTTAAAAAAATTGGATCAAAGGATTTAGTTCAATCTCCCTACTTGTGATACAACTGTTAAAGTTGTAGAATATGATATTTGTTATTTAAACTATATAACATAATTATACAAAGTAGGATGAACATACATTGAAAAATGTGGTCATTGGGTAGAATAAACCCTAACACCTTACATATAGTGAAATACTCTTCATATTTCACAAATGTTTATAAACCACAAAGGTTTGGTATCATGAATTCAATCTACCAAACTTCATTTACTATGAAGTCTACTTTATTTTGGATATATTTTGGCGCTGAACTTTCTAAAAAGTTATTGTAATTTTTACATAAGACATATTATAATACTGTGCAATTACGCTTAATTGACAATTAATTATGTATTTGAACATTAAAAGTGGAAATGAATATAACAAATTTCTTAATGGGATAATTGAATCAAGTTAGAAAAGAACTTAAGGAGTGTTGGATTAGGGTTAAACAAAGTTGCTAAAATCTATTTTGAATAATCCAAATTAATTAAATTATTAATAAATTCCTTGGGGTATGTACATCTTGATGAGGCTGTTCAGTAGGATGCTGGCACACACCAACTATAGGGTTATACCTTTGAGAATATTAGGATCTTCTTGAGGATACAATGATGCAGTTGGCATGTGGCAACACCCTTCAGCATTGATCATCTAGATCTACATAAATTGGACTTGATCTTAGTTTTTCTCTAGGTCAAGTTAGAAAAGTGTTTTAAGATATGGGGCAGCCCTCTAAAACTCAAGATACCTTAGAACACGGGGTTGATTTAGGCTAACCCAGTATGCCAACTTACCCTAAGTTTTAGTGAGCTTCCCCTTATCATAACACATGTTGTTAACACGAACTTAAGTTAAACCTTAGGCAAGTGGAATGACATGAATCAGTAAAGAACATTCTAGATAAAAATAGAGTAGGGTGAAGGACGTATTTCGGATTGAAGAGTATGCCATCAAGGAATAGTAATACATACAGTATGTTAGAAATTTTTGGCCAAAGTATCGCAAGTTGCTGGTTGCATTGTCCTATGTCACCTAGTCTAAGGTTCGTGATGCAGATGAATACTGGTAAAAATTATTCAGATAGGTTCCTTAGACAGATCACTCAATACCCTGGATAGGGAAAGAGAACTAAGTATATGTAGTATATGGATAAGTATTCGATACTTAATGTTAAACATGAATAGATCGGTAGCACACTGAGTCATTATAGCTGCATATGGTCATCTGTTATATGAATGGTTGATAAAGAATGTGTGTTCTAAATTTTGTAATTTAGAAAAGAGAACATTATTTTTAAAAAATCCCTTGTTTCTAAATTCATAAAATGGGAATGTTATATCTTGGTATCAGAGCTGAAGGTTGCAACTCTTAGACCTATTGTGTCCATAATTTGATTAAGCTTAAATTTTCTTGTAACAGAAAATGGTGAGAACAAGAGGGAATGTTGCAAATAACCCTCCACCTGAGGAAAGAGTGGCAACTACCCAGAAACTTGATGAGATCCTTGCTACCTTGTTGGACACAAGAGGTCGATTGGTTGTGCTTGAACAACAAGTAATGAGCAATGAGGAGGAAGAAGAAGATGATAACAATAATCAGCCACCTCCAGGGGACAATGCCAATGTGGGTGTTAATAATAACAATGTTGACATACATGTTCAACTTGAGAACAAAAAGGCTAGACTAGCAGCATAAATCACTAATGAAATAAAAATGATAAGTCCAACCAAGTTTTATGGCACCACCTTTGGAGATGGAGCTGAGAATTAGCTCAGTGAAATGGAGAATTACTTTGCAATAAGGAACTTCTGAGAGGAAACCAAGGCTATATGGGGAGCATATCAACTTTCCCATGAAGCATCTTCATGGTGGGACAGCCATAAGGTTGAGTTAAATATTGATGAAACTAACATCACTTGGGATCAATTTAAAAGTTATTTTAGGAAACGATGGCTGCCACAACTCTATTATGATTAGAAAATGGCTAAATTTCAGAACTTAGCTCAAGGAAAGTTAATAATAACTGATTATTGGGAATGGTTTACAAAACTCCTCAAGGATGTACCTCAGTATAAAACTGATGAGAAGTTCAGGATTCATAAATTCATTATGGGATTGAATCCCATTATTGGGGAAGAATTTGGTGTTCACAACCCAACCATTATGGAAGGGGTTGTTGAAAAAGCCATAAGGCAAGAACATAAATTAAAGGATATTTCTACTCATAAAGAGGAAGTAAGGAAGAAAGTTTCAAACCCCTCTTCAGCTTCTCTTGCACCTAAGAAGGGGCCATGGAAGGTTTTTGGTAATAAAATTAAATTTTTAGTTGATAATAATAATAAAACTGTGATGAATAAGATTGCTGGAAATGCACGGAACAATTTTGCCAAGAATAATAACAATGGACAGAAGTCCTATGGAGGTCAGAATAATAGCTTTAAAACTAGAAATAACTCTGAGTCTAGAAAGGGACCTATAGGAGGTTGTTATAATTGTGTTAAGGATCATTACGTAAATCAATGTCCTTTGAAGAAGGATGATCGTAATCAGTAGCACAAGATACATGCTACAGTAGCTGACAAGCAAGCTGAAAAGCAAGCTACACCTATAGAGGTTCCTGGTAAGTTATTTGGCATGCCTGTAACTATTATTTTTGATACAGGTGCTACTAAATGTTTTATTTCTAGTAAACGTGGTTCAAAACTTAAAATAAAAGTTAGAAAAATGGATAAATCTTTGACTGTACATTATGGTAATAATGTTATTCATATAGTTAGTATGTGTCTTTTCAGAGCAGTCCTTGAATTACCTAAATTTTCCACAGAGGTTGATCTTTATGTTACACCTTTAGGGTCTTATGATGTAATCATAGGTGTTAATTGGTTAGTAGAACATAAGGCTAAAGAGGATTATTTTGAAAAAGGAATTAGTTGTTTAGACGATCTGCAGAAAATAGTAGAGATTCGGGGTCTGAAGCGAGAGATTTCTGTTAGAAAACTGTCAGTTATGCAACTTAAAAAGGCCAAAAATAAAGGATGTACCTTATATGCAGTAAAAATTTTAGAAACTACAAAGGAAAATAATGACCTCATGGATCGATATCCACTGTTATGAGACTTTAGTGATGTATTTTTGGAAGAATTTCCAAGTCTTCCACCCAAAAGGGAATTTGATTTCACGATTGAGATCAAGCCTAGAACTGAACCTATATCTAAGGCACCATATCGAATGACTATTATAGAATTAGTAGAGCTTAACGCTCCATTACAAGAACTTTTATCTAAGGGTTTGACTAGACTAAGTGTTTTACCTTGGGGAGCACCCGTAATTTTTGTGAAAAAGAAAGATGGAACACTTAGATTGTGCATTGATTACATACTGTTAAACAAAACAAAAATCAAGAATAGATATCCACTCCCTAGGATTGATGATTTATTTGATCAGATGCATGGAGTATCAGTATACTCCAAGATATATATTTAATCTAAGTATCATCAATTGTGAATTAAGGATGAGGACATTTATAAAATAGCTTTCAGAACATGGTATGGACATTATGAATTTACAGTTTTACCTTTTGGATTAACTAATGCACATGCAGCATTTATGAATTTAATGAATAATATATTTCAAGAATACTTGGACAAATTTGTTCTCGTATTATTGGACGACATTCTCATATATTCTAAAATCATTGAAGAGCATCATGAGCACTTGAAGGTAGTTTTGGAAATTCTGAGAAAGAGACGGTTGTTTGGTAAACTATCCAAATGTTCTTTATATGACATATAAGTCCACTATTTGGGTCATGTAATAAGTAAAGATGGAATCTATATAGATCCTTCAAAAATTTTAGATATAACCGAATGGCCTCCACCAAAGAATGTACATAAAGTTAGAAGCTTCATGGGACTTGTTGTCTACTATAGAAAATTTGTAAAAGACTTTTCTAAGATAGTTGCACTAATAAATTCCTTACAGAAGAAAGATAAAAAGTTTGTTTGGAGTGAGAAATATGAAATTGTGTTTAAAACCTTGAAGGAACACTTAACTTCAGCACCTATTCTTGCAGTACCAGATCTTAATGGAGATTTTATAGTGGTAACTGATGCATCCAGTGAAGGTCTAGGAGGTATTTTGTTACAAAGTGGTCATGTTATAGCATACGAAAGTAGAAAACTTAAGTTACATGAGTTGAATTATTTTCCACATGATTTAGAGTTTGTTGTCATTGTTCATGCACTTCAAGTTTGGAGGAATTATCTGCTTCGTAAAACATTTGAGTTGAAAACTGATCATCTTGGGTTAAAGTATATTTTCACTCAACCAAATCTGAATGCAAGATAGTGAAGATGGTTAGAGTTTTTTCCCTCAATATGATTTTGACATAAGTTATATTAAGGGTAAAGAAAATAGAGTGGCTGATGCTCTAAGTCGTAGGAAGCACATTTCTACTCTTATAACACTAAGAACTCAGTTTAATGATGAAGTAAAAGGTGTTATGGAATTTGATTCCTATTTTCAGCAAGTAAAAGTAGCACTTACTACAGATTCTAATGATGTGAGGAATAAGGGTTTCCACTTTGATAAGGAAGGAATATTATGATTTGAAAACAGAGTTTATGTACCATTGTTTAGTGGTTTGAGAATAAAATTGTTAGCTGAATTTCATAATTCACCTTTCTTGGGACACCCTGCCATTACAAAGATGCTTGCTGATATAGAACAACAATATTTCTAGAAAGGAATGAAGAAGGATGTTATTGATTATGTAACACATTGTCTAGAGTGCCAACATGTTAAGGTGGAACATATGCACCCAACTGGTTTATTGTATCCTCACAGCATACCGCAGTATAAATGTAAAGTAATAAGCATGAATTTTGTACAAGGGTTACCTATGTTAAGAAATAAACATGATGTTATTTTGGTAGTTGTTGATAAACTAACAAAAGTAGCTCATTTTATTGCTGGAAATCTGAAGGATGATTCACCTATTTTGGATAAAATATTTATACACGAAATTTTTAGATTACACGGGGTACCTGAATTAATCATATCCGATAGAGATCATAGAATGGCATCAAGATTTTGGCAAACGCTTAATGTAGCTATAGGAACTAAGCTAAATTTCAGTTCTGTGTATCACCCAGAAATGGATAGACAAACTGAAAGAGTAAATCAAGTTTTAGAAGATATGTTACGGATGTATTGTATGGATCAATAGTATAAGTGGGAAGAATATCTTCCATTAGTTGAATTTTCTTACAACAATACATATCATGCTTCTCTTAAGATGGCACCTTTTGAGTCACTTTACGGAAGAAAATGCAGAACCCCTATTAGTTGGGATAACATAGAGGATAGAGATGTAATTAGACCTGAAATTCTTACGGAAATGGAACAACAAGTTAAGTTGATTTGTGAATGTTTGAAAGAAGTAGCAGATAGGCAAAAGAGTTATGCTGACTTGAAGAGGGTCGATAGGAAATTTGAACTTGGTGAGAAAGTCTTTCTTCTGGTTAAACTGAAAAAGAGTTCTATAACTTTTGGAAAGGCTACCAAGCTATCACCTCGTTATGTGGGACCTTTTGAGATAGTTGAAGTAATCAACCTTGTAGCTTATTGTTTAGCATTACCTCCTGCTTTGTCACGAATGCATGATGTTTTCCATATTTCTTTGTTCAAGAAATACGTTTTAGATTTATCACACATGTTAAATTGGAATTCCTTACACGTCCAAGACCCAGGAATAATCGTGGTTAAACCCATTCGAGTGCTAGAAACTTGCCTATTGCATTTAAGAAATCGAGAAATAATTCAATGTAAGGTCCAGTGGGACTAGTTTAACGAAGAAAGTGCAACTTGGGAAAATCTAGAAGATATAAAATCTACTTTTCCATATTTATTTGATTAGAATTGATTCAGTTGATTGATAAAATGTATGATTTGATCTTTACATGACATTAAATATGCCAGTTTTGGGCAAATATTTATTTGATTTGGATAAACAACTATTAATGCTGATTTCTTGAGTTATAAGATTATAATATATTTTGACTTAGAATAAGAGAAGTGAATGAAGTGATTGCCCTGATGTTTATTGTTTTAAAAAGGGGGGAGGTAATCATCGGTATGATGATTCTTTTAAGGAGGGGAGCATGTAACACCCTTGACAGTTGTTATTTTCCTCCTTTACATTTCAAGTGCTGACATGTGAATTTTCCTTATAAATATATGTTATTTTGAATTTTGGAGATCATGCTTGATATAGATAAATCATCTTCTGATCTTAAGATCCTTTGAATAAATTGGGATGGCTTCTTTGAATCCATTTTTCATTTCTTGTATGATAGTTACAATTTGGTTAAGAGTTGTAAACTTATCTATTAATCTAAATATTCCTTGGATCAATTTCAGTGATCCAAGGAATGTTTTAAATCTTCTCTATTGAACGAATGATAAATTGACATTCCATGAATTAAGAGACATATTCGAATGAACTTTTTGGTTACAAGCTCTTTGATTTTTGTGTGAATTTTTTTCCATTCAGTTGTAAGTTATGCTTGGGTCTTTGGAGATCGACCATGACAGGACATTGCTGAGGTGAATGAAAAATTCATCCTATTCACGGCATAGGAAAAGATCTGGGATCCTAAAAAGGACTATCTAATGGAATCCTGAGCTAGGTAAAAATATTTACTACCTAAACTATGTTACGTAATAGAATTACTATTCTAACCTAAAGCTTCCTATTCTGCCTTTATTGGTTGATTGGCATCCTAACCTAAGCTCGGTGCTAAGGGTTTTAGGAAAGGTTTCTAGGCTATTAAAAATAAAACTTACCTAGAACCTAATACTACAAGGTTATATTATCATCTAACCTAATGCCTAAAACTATAGTGTTGTAAATTAATCTAACCTATGTGGAAACTACCTTAGGCTATGTGCTAAGACCTATTGTGGTAATTGTTGTTTGAGTTATAACCTAAGGTATGTATTACAATCTACCTAAGGTCTAACCTAAGTAATATGATCTATCTTAAACTAATTGGTTTAAATGGGAAATTAGGTGGCCGCATACACTGTAGGTGACAGTTCCAAGGCATTAAATTTATTGATAAGGTTTTAATTACTTGGAGGTACTGCCAGCTTTGGCAGGGGTTAGTGAACTTGGTGGAGGCTTAGGTGGAGAATCCACTAAAATGGAATTCGTTATTAAAATTTATTTAGGAATTGCTAAACAAGAAAGTCGGTGGCAAGAGAAGATATGTGAGAAACTTGGAATTAATGAAATTAATTATTTTTGGTTTTCATGCTCAAACTACCTTTGAAGGCATGCAAACGGGTTGGAATGTGGTTGTTTCACTTTGCATACTTCATAATAGTTTCTCTGCATGTGCTCTAGTTTTTCTAACCAGCAAATAGAACTACACTTGATGGTTATTTTTGAGGTTTTAAACCTATTTTCAGTTTGTGGAATATATAGGAGGCATTGTGGAAAAGGAACATTGTTATTTGAATTTTCGTGGAGAAGAGGAGAAATTTTTAGCTCGGCTGGAGGTTCTTTTTTATTTCACAGAAGCGTTATCAGGCATGATAGGCTCTAAACTTTAAGATCTTTTGTTCTCTTATAAATGTTTCATTAAGACAATTCTGCTCTTTTGAGATTCTTGGATTCTTATTTTATCTGGTTAATGTCTTGAAGGTTTTATTAAAGCTTGTTATATTGGTTTCTATATCCTTGGTAAATGATATTCTGTTGGGAAACTTACCATATATAGTTCTTTAAAAAAAATGTATGCAAACATTTTTCTATTCTCGACTTTTCGTTTAGAATTGGAAATGGAAGTGGTCTATTAGGATAACCATCATTTCTATTATTTTGGTTTAGTTTTTTGGGGAAAATTGAATCCTATTGGAAATTTAGATAAGATCATTTGACATGGACTTGAGCCTGTAAATGGGTTTATTTTTAGCTTGTGTTGAGCTCGTGTGTTGTTGAACCTTTACTTTGAGCTCATCCTTGATTTAGAACTTAGTTATGGATTTGTGTTTGTTGAGAACTGATACTGGTTGTTCTGAATCGTGTTGGAATTTTGTGTATCTCTAACTGTTGTCAAATCCTATATAAAGCTTGGTGTTTATATCTTAGTTCCTTGTGATAGTATGAACAGTTCTTTCAGTTTATAAAATACACAGTATTTGGATTTTCTGGCTCGTTTCTGGGCTTGAGATTTGGGTAAAACTTGAGTCCCGTTGAGAAATAATATTGGGATCAATAACCGTGTATAATACTCTTTTGAGAAATTTGGAACTATTTGTATATTAGTAACTACAGATCACTTGTATTTTGTTACTTGTGTGGACTTTGTACTCTGTGGGAACTCCTAGTTCCACTTGAGCTAGTATTTGGACTTTGCTTTTGATATGAATCGTGTTGGAGTCACTATTGTGCTGAACCAGTGTTGGTATCTTGGGTAACTAGGAACTATTATTGAATATTTACATGGCCCTGTACTCATGCCTTACTCTATGGAAATTTGAGCTGTTAACTAAAGTTCATAAATTCACCACACTCTTGTCTTATTGTTTGTTCAATTCTGAACTCTCTCTCTGGAAATTCATGTTTCATTGTATAAGGGAAATAAAAATCCTTGTTTTCTTTATGAACTGTTTTTGGTTATATGTATTTCATAGTGTCTCATACTAAGACACTGTGCACATCTGAGCTCATGTTGAATTTTTATAATTCAAAACTATACATAAAATTTAGTACTTGGTGCTTGAAAATAAGTGACAGGATCAATGTGTAGGATCAGTTCTTGTATGTTGAGCTTTCATGTTTTTGATATAACTTAGGTGGGATATTGTTGATCCCCTGAACCCGTGAATATTTACGTGGGTAGTCTTCTACCTGTGTGAGAAGATTATGAATAGTATCATGCTTGGAATTTGTACCGTTGAACTCTGAGATGTTAGTATTTTCGACAAGTTTGATTTGGTTTTGGTATTTGATTGGGATTTAACTTTGTAATAGTTAAAAGCTAAGAACTCCTATAATTGAACTACTTAGTCAAGGAAATCCAAAAGAGTAGATTAATTAGAGTTGTTTAAATATTCTTGGTATTTAAATGGAAAAATTTTACAAGGATAATGGGATTTTAGTCGTTAAGATTTGTTGATGCTTTTGATCCTTCTTGGCTTTTTGAACATTTATTTTTCTATTCGTTCTTAGATTCAAATGGACACCTTATGTCTTAATAAATGGAAGGAACTTGGTTCCTTCAAAATAGATTGTGTTTTAAGACTGCGAGTTGTATTTCATACTAAGTATGGAGTTGAAATTAGTATTATTTATAAGTAAAGAAGTGTAAAGAATATGGCAATGTGCTTTCTTCTTACTGTATAGATCTTGGGTTGAACTTTCTGTTTTGACTCTTCTTGGATGATCTAGAGTAGAGAATAACTCTTTTATGATTCTACCTTGATCTTTGAATGTTGTGTCAGATCTTTAAAAGTTAAATTCCATTTTTGGAAGTCAATTTAAAATTATAGGTAGATCGACCTATTCTCTATTCCTTCTTAGATTTAGATGAGATTTCTGTTTGGATGAATATCTTAATTGTTAAATTTTAAAGTAGTTATCTTTAGAAAGAAACAATTAAATCACGTTTGGAACCTGTTCTATTTCTTGGATGTGTTTTGTATAGGTATGAGTTGTAACGGTTCTTCTTCTTCTTTAATTTAGGATAGGGATGAGTCATCTTAATATGAACCATGCTCTAAAATTTTCTTTAGCTTGAAGTAAAGATAAATGTTGATTTTCTTTAATGACAGATTGGGAACAATGAGATGTTATAATATGTTGTTTCTCTAAGGATAATTGATGGGATCAATCATACTCTATTTGTAAGGCTGAAATGGTAGATTATATTATGTCCTTTTCTTGGAAGTGAAATCAATTGTTATAATGTACATTTTTTTTTTGTTGTTTTTGATATATTTATTATTGATGTAATAATTGTCTCATTAAAGCAGAGTTGTTTTAATGGAACAATTATTGGAATGTACTTATTTTTAAGGCTTAGCACTTATCACTCTCAATTCATTGAACTGACCCATGCTATCAATTTTTGTAGATGGACTTCGTAAGTGATCAAGAAGGTAAAACTTATATGATGCATTGGTTGATTTAAGTCTAATTCTTGTGAATAACTCTGATTCATTCTTGAGATTGTTTTGGAAAATAAAATTAGTATTATTTTATAATTAAGATTGTTGTTATGTAGTATACCTAAGTGCATAAGTCTTGTAAATGTAATGGTTATAAATACAAATTGAAAGTTGAGAGATTACCTGTATTGGTTGTGTAAATTATTTGTATTTGTATGAAAGAGATGGGCTTTATCTTGTTGTTAATATTCATATTATTTATATGTTAAATGGCTAAATTTTAAAAAGATTGGATCAAGGGATTTAGTTCAATCTCCCTACTTGTGATACAACTTTTAAAGTTGTATAATATGATATTTGTTATTTAAACTATATAAGATAGTTATACAAAGTAGGATGAACATACATTGAGAAATGTGGTCATTGGGTAGAATAAACCCTAACGCCTTGCATATAGTGAAAGACTCTTCATATTTCACAAATGTTCATAAACCACAAAATTTTGGTATTATGACTTCAATCTATCAGACTTCATTTGTTATGAAGTCTAATTTATTCTGGATATATTCTGGCGTTAAAATTTCTAAAAAGTTATTGTACTTTTTACATAAGACATATTATAACACTGTACATTTATGCTTAATTGATAGTTAATTATGTATTTGAACATTAAAATCGGCAATGAATATAACAAATTTATTAATGGGCTAATTGAATCAAGTTAGAAAAGAACTCAAGGAGTGTTGGATTAGGGTTAGCAAAGTTGCTAAAATCTGTTTTGAATAATCCAAATTAATTAAATTATTAATAAATTCCTTGGGGTATGTACATCTTGATGAGGCTATTCAATAGGATGCTGGCACATTCTAACTGTAGGGCTGTACCTTCAAGAAGATTAGGATCTTATCGAGGATACATCAATGTAGTCAGCATGTGGAAACACCCTTCCTCATTGATCATCTAGAGCTACATAAATTGGACTTGATCTTAGTTTTTCTCTAGGTCAAGTTAGAAACATGTTTTAAGATATGGTGTAGGCCTCTAAAACTCAAGATACCTTGGCACATGGGGTTGATTTAGGATGACCTAGTATGCCAACTTACCCTAAGTTTTAGTGAGCTTCCCCTTATCATAACACATGTTGCTAACACAAACTAGGGTTAAACCTCAGGAAAGTGGACTGACATGAATCAGTAAAGAACATTCTAGATAACAATAGAGTGGTGTGAAGGATGTATTCTAGATTGATGAGTATGTCGTTAAGGAATAGTAATACGTACAGTATGTTAGAAATCTTTGGCCAAAGTATTGCAAACTGCTGGCTACGTTGTCCTATGTCACCTAGTCTAAGGTTCATGATGCAGATGAATACTGGTAACAATTATTCAGATAGGTTCCTTAGGCAGATCACTTAATACCCTAGATAGGGAAAGAGAACCAAGTATATGTAGTATACAAATAAGTATTCGATACTTAATATTAAACACGAATAGATCGGCAGTTTACCGAGTCATGAAATGAATAGATCGGTAGCACACCAAGTCATTACAGCTGCATATGGTTATCTGTTATATGAATGGTTGATAAAGGATGTGTGTTCTAAGTTATTAAATTTAGAACACAGAACATTATTTTTAAAAAAAATCCCTTTTTTCTAAATTCATAAAACAAGAATGTTACAGATAAAAAATTATGACTTTATCTTTATATGACAATGAGTATGCCAGTTTTGGGTAGATATTTATTTGATTTGAATAAAAAGCTATTTAATGCTTATTTCCTTAACTATAAGGTTCTAATATATTTTGAGTTATGGTAAGAAAAGTGAATGAATTGATGTTCCTGATGTAAATTTAAAAAAAAAAAGAGGTAATCATTGGGACAATGATTCTTTTTCAGGAGGGAAACATGTAACACCCTTGACAATTGTTATATTCCTCCTTTGCATTTCAAGTGTTGACAGGTGATTTTCATGTAAAGATGTGTTATTTTTATTTATGGAGATCATGCTTGATATGGATAAATATTTTCTACTCTTAAGATCATTAGAATGAAATGGAATGGCTTCCTTGAATCCATTTTTCACTTCTTTTAGATGAGTTTCAATCTGGTTTAAGAATTGCAAACTTATCTCCTTATCTGACTCATCCTTGGATCAATTTCAGTGATCCAAGGAATGTTTTAAATCTGCTTAGTTAAATGAAGGGTAAATTAATATTCAAAAAAAATTGAGGGACATATCGGACTGAACTTTGTTGTTACAAGTTCTTAGATTTTGTGTGAACGTGTTTCCATTCAGTTGTATGTTGTTCTTGGGTCTTTGGAGATCGATCATGGCAGGAAATTGTTGACGTGAATGAAATGTAGCCTATTCATGACAATGGAAGGATTCAGAATCCTAAAACTATAGGATTATCCTACGGAATCCTAAGTTGGGTAAGAATATATATATATATATATATATATACTACTTAGCTATGTTACTTAATTGATTTTATTTCTAACCTAAGCCTTATGCTAAGGGAGTATGTAAAGGTTACTAGGCTATTAATTTAACCTAAAACCTAATGTTATAAGATTATGTGATGATATAGCCTAATGCCTAAAACTACTATGTTGTGAATTAATCTAACCTATGTGGAAACTACCTAAGGTAGTGTTTAAGGCCTAAGGTGATTAATTCTAAACTAACCTAAGTTCTAAAGGATCTATCCTAAGCTATTTCAATGGGAACCTAATGGGTCACATGCATCAAAGGTGACGATTCCAATGACATTTAAGTTGTTGATAAGGTTTTAAGGAATAAAGTACTACCAGATTTGGCAGGGGCTAGTTGACTTGGCAGAGGATTATGTGGCGGTTTCACTAAAGATGGAATTGTATGTTAAATGTGAATTGGCACTCATTAGGTTTGGGAGGCAGCCACAAGGAGAGTTGAGTGGTAAAATTGGAATTAATGGAATTTATTGGTCTCGGTTTTTGTTCACAAACTATCTAGGAAACTTGGAAGGCAGGTTTATGGGATGTTGCTGGTTTTTGCATGCTTTTCAGATTTTTCTCTACATAGAGTGAACTGGTTCTTTGAACCAGAAGTTTGACTTGCACTTCTTTGCTATTTTTAACTCACCTGGTCTATTTTCGATCATGGGAAGGTATATGAGGCATTCAGAGGAAATTTATTTCTTTGTTGATCTTTCGTGGAGAAGAAAAGGAGTTGAAAGCTCGGCTGGAAGTCTCCTTTGATTTGGCAGAAGGACTATCAAGCATAATAGGATCTAATCTTTAAGATCTCTTGATTTCTTCTAAATGTTTCATTAAAACAAGTTTTCTCTTTTGAGGTTCTTGTCTTGCATGTTTTATCTGGTTATTTGCTTCTTGGGTTTTATAAATCTCTGGAAATTTAGATATGAAATCCTTAGCAAAATAACATTAAGTTTGGAAACTTACCTTGTGTTAGTTCTTTTAAAAAAAAAGAATGTATGCAAAATATATTTCTGTAACTTTGTTTTTCATTCTAGAGTTGGTAATTGAAGTGTTCTATTTTAAAGGAACTTCATTGCTATTTAAATATGGTTCTATGTTTATGGGAAACTTGAGTTCCATCTGATATTTTTGGAGTTTGTGTTTGTTTGATCTTGAGCTTATATCGAGCTCGTTTTTTTCTTGAGCTTGTAATCAAGCTTGTATTTGGTTTGGAACTTGTTTTTGGTTTCATGTTTGATAAAAGCTGGTGATGGATGTTCTTGATTATCTAACTTGTGTTTGGAATCTTGGGTAACTCGGGACTGTTGTTGAAGCCTGTATGTGGCTCTGTACCCATGTTTTATTCTTAAGAAATTCTATACTTTTGATGGAGGTTCGTATTATACACCGCACTCATATTTTTTTACTTGTATAGTTATAAACTCTTGTTTGAAGCTCATGTTTCATTTTGAGCTGGTATTAGAGCTTCTTGTTTAAAATATAAACTAGAATGGGAACTTCATGTTGCCCTAAACCTATGATTAGAGACTTGTGTAGCTCTGAACTGTTATTAGAAGTTCATATTTTATACTTCCCTTGTATTTAAATACTTTTGTAGTTCTGAACTTTTGTTGAGACTTCGTGTTCGACTCTGTTCTGGTATTTTGAGTTGGGTTTTACTTGTATTAAAATTTTAAAAATTATAACTATTTTTTTGAACTATTTCTCAAAGAAAACTAGGAGAATAGTTGGCTGAGTTGTTGGGTAGACTCTTTGAGATATTAACTAAAAAACGTCTTTGTTTGATGGATGGATTTGGTAATTCTTTTCTAAGAACTATTTCATCTTTTCTAAGATTGCAATGGCATTTTATCGGGGGTATTATTTTCCCCTCTGTTTTGTTGAAACCCGCATCTTCAGATCTTTTAAAATAAGTTCTGGGTTTCATTTAAAAGAAGAGTTTATTACTTTAGTGCTCTAAATTGTTATGGAGGGATTACTTGTCTCTGTTCAGATTGTCTTTGTATTATAGTACTTATTGAATCGAGAACTAATTACTCTTTTGTAATGCAATATTGAAACCTGACAACGGGATTTCAGTCTTTGAGTTCTTTGATACTTCTAAACATGTTTAGCTTACTAATTTGTTTTCTTTCTATCTCTTGTTGGATATAGTAAATAAACTGTGTGTCTTTGTAAAGGAAAGGAAAGTGATTCCTTTGGAACAGAATGTTGTTTTTAGGACTGTTATGCATATTTAATTCTGAGATTGGAATTGAAACTCGTGTTTATTAAAGGTAAAGAATTGTAAGGAAAATGGCAGTGTGCTTTCTTCTTACTGTGATTTGATTTTGTTCTCTCTTCTGGGAACTACCTTATGAATTTCTAAGTATGAATTAAAAGAGGAAATTCATTTATTAGTACAATAAAATGAATTATTGATTGGATCATTTTCTAATTAAGATCTCTTTCTTTCTATTGTTGGGATAAGTTTATTAGTTGAACTTTTCTATTTTGATTCTCTTATGAAATGGAGATTTCTTTATGAGTTGTTTGGTTTGAGATGAGTAAGTTTTGTCTCTTGCCCTCTATCTTTTTATGGATCCTCCTTGATGGACTCGAGTAGCGATTAACTACTGTATGAGTTGAATTTGATTTGTGAACGTTGGTTTCAGATATTTAAATGTTAACTTCTAACATGTGGAAGTAGATTTAGACTTGAAGGTAGACTGTTTGATTCTCCATTCCTTCTTGAATTGAAATTTGATTTTGTTCTGATGAATATCTTAAATGTTGAATTTTAAGGTAGTTGTCCTTTAAATGAAACTATTAATTCATGTTATGTATCTGTTTTAGTTTTTCAGATGTCTTGTGTTTGGGCATAGTTGTAATGGTTCTTCTTCTTCTTTTGCTTAAGAGTTATATGAATCATCCTAATGTCAACAATCTTGTAAACCCTTATTTTGGCTTAAAGCAAAGATAAATGTTGTATTCTATTATGATAGAATTGGGAACAATGAGATGTTATGATCTGTTGTTTGCTTAAGGATAATTGATAGGATCAATTAAACTTTAATTTTGTAAGGAAGATATAGTGGATTATATCCTATTATTCTCTTGGAATTAAATTCAATTCGTTAAATGTAATTCTTTTCTGTTTGTTATTACTTATATTGATATTTATGATGTAATAATTGTCTCATTAAAACAGAGTTATTTTAATGGAACAATTATTGGAATGCACTTTGTTTTAAGGCTTAGTGCTTATCATGCTCAGTTCATTAAACTGGCCTGTGCTAGCAATTTTTGTAGATGGATTTCATAAGTGATAAAAGAAGGAAAAACTTATATGATGCATTGGCTGATTTAAATATGATTCCTTGTGAAGAATTCTAAGTTGTTCTAGAGACTGTATTGAAAAAGGAAAAGTAGTATTCTTTTTTTAATGAAGGTGGTTATCATGCAGTTTGCCTAAAATGCATAAGTCTTGTAAATGTATAAGTTATAACGATTAATTGAAAGTTTAGAATTTACTTGTATTGGTTGTGTAAATTATCTTGTATTCATATGATAAAGATGGATTTCTATCTTGTTGATATTCTTCATATTATTTTTATGCTTAATTGGTTATCCTTTAATAAGTTGGATAGAGGGATTTAGTTCAATTTCCCTACTTGTGATAAGCTTGCTAAGTTGCAAAATATGATGTTCTTTATCTAAACTATATAATATAGTAACGTAATGAATGTTGTACATACATTAAGAAATATGGATATTGGGTAAGATATACCCTAACACTTAACATGGAGATGAGGACTCTCTCTCCTTCGTATTGCTTTTAAACCAAAAAGGTTTGTAAATATGATTATAATGTATTAGACTTAAAATTGTAGGAATTCTACTTTAAATTGGATATATATTCAGATGTTGAACCTTTCCAAAAAGTTATTGTACTTTTTATATAAGACATATTATAATGTTGCACAGTTACAGTTAATTGACAGTTTAACTATGTGATCAAATATTAAAAGTGACTATGAAAATAACAAAGTTCTTAATGGGATAAATGAGGTAAATTTAGGAAAGGAATTATTGAGGGTTGGATTAGGGTTTGGCAGAGTTGTTGTAATCAGGTTATAATCCAAACTAACAATGTGTTAACAATCTTCTTGGGGGTATGTTCATCTTGATGAGGTAGTTTTTGTAGGATGTTGGCACACGCCAACTGCAGGACTATAATTTCAAGAAGGCTTGGGTCTTCTCGAGAATAAAAAGTTGTATTTGACATGTGGCATCACCTTTCCGCATTGATCATCTAGATCTACACACATTTGGAACTCGGACTTGAACCTAGTTTCTCTCTAGGTCTGGATAAGAGCATATTTAGGATAGGAATTAGCTTCCAAAGGCTCAGGGTATGTTTGCACATTTGGATGACTTAGGTCAAATGAGTATGCCCATTTGCCCTAAGCCATTGTGTCTTCCTATAATAGTTTATGTTCCTATCTAAGTCTAGGGTTAAACCTTGAACAAGTGGACTGACGGTAGTCAGAAAAGACCAATCATGATAATTAAGGGGTGAGGTGAAGGATGTATTCCAATATGACAAGTATGTCATCTAGGAATAGTGACATACACAGTATGTTACAAATCTTTGGCTAAAGTATCACAAACTACTGGTTTCTTTGTCCTATGTCACTAAGTTTAAAACAACATGATATCAGATGAATATTGGTAACAAATATTTAGATATGTTCTTTAAACAGATCACTCAATACCCAGTGTAGAGTAGGATGACAAAGTATATGAAGTATACAATCTATATTCAATACATAAGAAAACATAAATACATTGGTAGTTTACCGAGTTATGGAATGAATAGATTGGTGAATCACTGAGTCATTACAGTTGAATATGTTTATCCAGTGAATTTAATTGGCATGGAATGTTTGTTCTAAATATTGCTTTATTTAGAACAGTGAACATTATAAAAAAATATCTCTTGATTCTAAAGCCTTAAAATGGGAATGTTACATTGGTCACAAAGCACCAATCGATTTTTCCATCAAGGGGACATAAAATTCCTTCCTTTTTTATTGATATCAGAGTTTAAACTTAGACAATGAGTACGAATAGAAGAAAAATGTAGAGGAGAATAGAAGAAGACTAGCAATCATTTTTTTTCCTTTGTTCACAAAAATGTGCTTCTTGTTTCCAAATTCGATTGCCAGCCACAACAAAGACATCGAAAAAACATTAAATCATTCAACCCAAAGTTGTTACAAACAATTATGATCATTTCCCCTCTTCCAGATTCCTCTGCTGCATAGAAAATGCTTTTGAAAAGCCCAAAAATATCTTCTGCGTGTAAAAATGCATTTTATATTTCAATTTACTAGTTTTCATATGAACTGGTTGATCCATTTCCCTAATTGCTTTGAAATCAAGCCATCCATGTGGTAGGATAAAATTGGAACAGATTTGAGGGAAACATTTTTGAGTTTTTTGCATGCCAGAGACGTTTTCTCAATTTTCTCCCACAAAAATCCATCAAAATTTAAAATTGAACTATCCATCACGTAGATAATTTCAACAAATTTCCATTGATACTAAAAATGTGAAAAAATGAGCTCTGGTTTGAAATATATGGCCCACTGAAGATTTAGGGAAAAACTGGTAAAAAACAGAGTCAAAATTAGGGTTGGTGGGGTCAAACTTTAAATTTTTCCCTCTTGGAAAAATTTCCTAAAAGTCTTCACGGCCCTGCCACTTTGAGACATGTGGCACCTTCTAATTCATCTGTGGTCTGAAGACCTACATTTTTTTCTTTTGATTTCATATTGGGAAAATTTTCCCAAAAATGTCTATGCCTCGTTGCTTCGAGACACGTGGTGCTCTTTGACTGGTCATAGATATGTGGCTCCATTTATTCTTTTTAAATTTTAAATTGGGAAAATTTCCCAATTTACCTCCATGCCCTACCATTCCTACACATGTGGCACATCTTCATTATTTACGGGCCTCAAACCATTTATTTTCCTCTGCGGGCTTGTGGGCTGCTTTGTGACTTTTGCACTTTTTAGCAAAAAGGGCTAAGTGTTGAATTTCTCTCCACACCTCTGCCAACCCGCCAATTTCCTTGGCGAAATTTCCTCCTTACCTCCGTGGGTCTACCTAGGGAAAATTTCCCCTCCAAACTCCATGGAGGCATAACTTGCAAAATACAAGGAGTTAGGAGGACTTCCTTACCTTCCTGGAAAGGGGAAATAATTCTCTATCTGATGGAGGTGTTTCTAAGAATCCTTGATCCCTTGGGAAGTTCCAGATTTCAAAATACTCAGACTGGACCATTTTCAAAGGGTAACAACTCAAAAATTTCTAAGTCCAAACTTGGAAAAAGAAGGAAAATTTTGAGGGGACAACAGTGGCTCTAGCTTAGATACAAGGAATGGATTGAACAAGGAGAAACATGGCATGAGGATCCAGAATCTCAATTTTAAAACATATAGCGTTTACCAATGCCTTATCCATTACAGCTTGCAGAGTCATGCACAACTTCCAAGGAAATCAAGAAGGAATAAGAGGACACAAAAAACAAAAACACGCCAAAATAGAAAAGGGAAAACAAAACACACAATAGAAGAGGGGAAAAAACAAAACTATGCTACAAGGTGAGGGAAAACTCACTTTCACTGATGATATAGCTTCAAATATTTCCCACTTCTAGGAAATCCTAATAGAGTCCCATCTAAGTATGATAAGAGAAAGGCATTCTCACCACAAGCTTCCTGAATTTGAAATGGACCCAACCACAAAGAATCTAACTTACCATGAAAACCCTTTGGTTCTCTCCTCTTATCCCAAAGTAGGACCAAATCTCCAACTCTAAACTCCCTTACTTTGGCTCTTATGCCAAATAACTTCTTCACTTTTAGCTAATGTTCTTTGATTCTGTCCACTACCTGGGATCTTCTCTCTTCTAGATTCTCAAGGAAAAGGATCCTCTTGTCAATTGAATCTCTGTATTGGCTGTCTTCCACTGTTTGAAGTAGCTTGAGAGCTAGCATTTCAATTGTAATAGGAATTTCTACTTCCACTCCATATAGCAGCTGAAAAGGTGACATGCTTATTGCCTTCTTAGGAGTGATCCTATCATCCCACAATGCATCATATAATTTTTTGTGCTAATTCTTCTGATTTTCATCAACAAGCTTACGGATAATGGTCACAATTTTTTTTTTACTTGACTCAGCTTGACCATTCCCTTGAGTATAGTATTTAGAAGAATGAGCAAGAGCAATCCCAAAGCCATAATAGAATTATGTCAATTCCTTCAAAGAGAAATAAGTAGCGTTGTCTACTACAATCTTTTGAGGAACTCCAAAACGAACAATGATATTCTCTTTTATGAAATTGCAAACAAATTTAGATCTATCTTGTTTGTTTGGAATGGCCTCCACCCACTTAGTGAAGTAATTTGTGGTGGTGAGCACGTAGGAATGCCCTACACTTGAATGAGGGTTCAAAACACTGATAAAGTCCAACCCCCATTGTTGAAATAGTTCTTCAATTACCACGGGTCTGAGTGGCAAGGAAGCTAGCTGAGGCTTTCCAAAAAATTTCTAGCATGCTTTGCATTTTGAAACCCAGTTTTGTGCATCAGCAAAGAGAGAAGGCCAATAGTACCTACCTCTGAGATTTTTGTGGGCAGTCACCATGGCTGAAAAGTGTCCACCACAAGCTTGATCATGATAGGCTTTGAGGAGTTTTTCTTGTTGTTCCTTGTCAACACACTTGAGAAAACAACCAGCTATCCCTTTCTTGTAGAGTGCATGATTCCAAATCACATATTTGGCAGCTTTCAACCTGAGGGTTTCTTCGCTGCTTGTAATCTAAATGAGGAGGCCAGTCCTTGTAGGTAAGAAAGAAAGTGATGTCAACATACCATTCCTCTGTAGTGTTCACAAAGATAACTCATGGGAAATATTCTTAGCAGGTTGGGAAAGTGTCATCTCTTTCTCCAAGCTGAACTTTGAGAAATTCATCTTCAACAATCAACTTGCACAAACCATTTGCTCTAACAAGATTAGAGGGCTTAATCTCCAGGTCATACTCTTTGATCCTTGCAATCCAATTTCCTCTTTTGGCTCTAGGATCTTGTTGTGTCAAAATGGACTTGATTGCACTTCCGAGGACCATCACCATGGTGTGAGAGTTGAGTATGTAAAATCTAAAATTCTTCACGGCCTTGTCCACTACATATGCATGCTTCTCCAATTGAATAGAATTTATTTCATGCTTCTTCAAAGGGTAGCTCATGAAAGCAATAGGTGCTTCCAATCCTTCGTCATTATTCTGAACTAAGATAGTAGAAAGAGTGTGCTCTGAGGCATAACAGTACATGATGAATTCCTTGCTGAAATATGGAGATACCGGCATTGGAGCTTTGGAAATGGCCTTCTTGATTTCTTCAAATGCTGATTTTCCTTCACTACTCCATTTGAAACATGTTTGATGCTTCATCATAGAGGTGATATGCTTTGTTAGTTCAGTAAATTTGGAGACAAAATGGAGAAGAAAATTTACCTTCCCAAAGAATGAGTGCACTCCTTTATTGCTGGTGGGAAGAGATAGTGCTTGAATAGCACTTACCCTCTCAGGGTCAATATGTGTTGCATGCTTATTCATGATGTGTCCTAACAGCTTACCTTTTGTGACTCCAAAGATGCACTTCTTGGGATTTAGATAAATGCCATGTTTTCTACATCTTGCAAGAATCTTCTCCAAGTGGAAGATATGCTCATTTCTCTTCTTTGAAAAAATGGTTAAGTCATCAAGGTATATGACAATGCAATGCTTGATATCTTTGAAATATAGGTCCATAGATATTTGGAAGGTGGATCCCGCATTGATCAAGCCAAAAGGCATCCTGCTATAAGAAAAAGTTCCCCAAGGAGTTGTGAAAGTTGTCTTGGTACAATCTTCTTCAGCCACTTTAATTTTATTATACCCTCAGAATCCATCAATAAAAGAGATCATCTCAGATCCAGTAACTACTTATAGGATATGATCCATGATCATAAGAGGGTAATTTTCCTTGAGAGATTCCTGATTCATATTTTTGAATTCTACACATATTCTAATCTCCCCATTTTTATTTCTGACTAGTACAATTTTGGCCACCCATGTTGAGTGGTGAATGGGGAAAATGATTCTGGCATTCAGCATCTTGTTCACTTCTTCCTTGATAACGTCAGCAATATTTGGATTATAGGGTCTTTGCTTCTTCCTAAAGGGCTTAGCATCTTGCTTCAGAGGAATGGAATGAAGCATTTCCTTCAGTTGAAAATATTTGAGCTCATCATAAGAGTAGGCTACCACATCAGAGTAATTTTTAAGCAAAGCAACGAACTTCCTTTTCTCTTCAAGTGAGCTGCATTTTCCAATGTTGACCATCCTTGGATATTCATAAGTCCCAATGTTTTCCTTGTCAAAATCAAATGGAAAGTGAGAAGATAGCTTTTCTTTTTCATGAATAAATTTTTCATGCTTGTCAAACAGGTCCTCCAGAGAGACTAGACCTTTGGGGATCGTGTTACCTTTTAATTTGATCATTCCTTCATCATCCACTCTTTCAATTTCATCTGATGCATCTTTAGCCACAGCTTCTCTATGTGGATTAACACTTCCCTCAAAGAAGATATTATTGAAGTTGTCTCTTTTCTCCAAGAAGGATAAAATCTTATTGTCATCATTGAAAACTTGCCAGTGATCTGCGTTATCAAATACACTTAGTCTAAAAACCATCTCAATGGTTATTTTTTCCTTGCCAAAAGAAGGATGAGGAGTCAATAGAGATGTTGATACTGCAAGAGAATCAACTCTTTCATTTTGTTGTCTTGGGATGGCTTCAATAGAGAATGCATCAAATAATTCAATGAAATCCCACACTCTATTCCTGTGATGCTTGAGCCTTGGGTTCTTCACCTAGTATTGCTGGAGTGGATTTTCTTCACTATCACTTTTACATCACCAAGGCATCTTAGCTTTTTTTATTCGCATGTCTTCCGCTACACTTATACCCAAGAGGAGAGCTTCATATTATGTTGTATTGTTGGTGTTGTCAAACTATCAATTTATATGCAAAAAGGATGCATCACATTGGAAGGAGAGTACAACACAACACTAGCCCATGAGCCTTCTTTGAAATGGCTTCCATCAAAATCCATAGTCTAGATTTGATCTTTCTTTGATTCCGAGGAAAGTGGCAAGTCTTCTTCTCGTTGTGAAGTAAGGAAATAGTTTCCTAATCCACAATCTTGAAAGAGGATATTAGCTCTCGGGTCACTGGAATTTTTTACTATAAACTTCATTTTTCTTACCGGAAGTAGCTTCTTCATCTCACCCTTTACTAGAATAGTTGCAGAGGTCCAATCCATCTTTATCTCCCCAACAAAGGTCTCTACAAAAACTTCTACTCAAGAGCATGCTAAAAGATGCTGGAAGGTATGCCACTAAGATGGTTAGAAGTACTTTCTTATCAGGGTATTCAGCCAAAGCCACTTGTGCATCTTTTATCTTTCCTACTAGTGGTACTTGCTTAGATTCCATTGAGTAACAAGCTCTGTTAACTCTGGTTAGTGCTCAAGCCAAGAGCATTTGGACAACTTTGAGTGGAATTATGTTATCCAGAAGCTCCGGAGTCAATGATGCAATTGTTGAGCTCAAAACCATTCATGAAAATAAACAAGTAGAAGGGTACCACCTTATCTGTTTTGGAAGCACTTAGGGCCAGATATGTTTTTAGCATGTGGTGTAGATGGTGTCGGGAGAAGACCTTTAGAATTTTAACTTGAGGGTATAGAAGTGATTGCTTATGAACAACATTGATTAGTCTATCAAACTGAGCAGAGTGTGTTTGCAAGTATTCAATATCTGAGAGCTGCACTTTAGTCTTACTTGCATGTTCCAAAAAATCAAATGGGACAATGTTGGATGAGGGGGAAGTTCCTAGAGTGAGGGAAGTTTTACATGGTAAGGTTCTTTGAGGAACTTTGGCTGACTTGGAAATTGGATTGTCTTCTGAGGGTAAGGCCATCAGACTTAAAAGGAGGTGGAGGTAAAGCTATGGTCTGAATTTTAGCTGACTTAGAATAGACTTCATTAGAGGGAGGAGTTTTTTTAATAACTTGCGAGCAAGAAGAAGGAAAAGGTGACTTATTAGATATAACATCCTGATCTCTAGCAGCCATTTTGCCTGGTTTCATTTTGGCTAAATACATTGAGGGTGGTAATGGTGAGCCTCTGCTGATGATATTCTTTTGTGTGCCTGCTAGAGTGGGATCTTCTTTAGTTTTCTTTTCCTCTTTAGCCACAGAGGGTAGAGCATATTTCTTGGATTGAGCCCAAGTGAAGATAGCACATGAGAAGCTTTGGGCTTCCTCTTCTTCTTCCCCATCATCAAAAAACTTGAGCAAGCCATTGTGCATATCAACTTCTTTAATTTCGAGGTAGCCTTCGTAATCCTTTGCTATTTCTGTTATGAAATTTAGTTAATGTTAGTGTGAAACAAATAAAGGTTGTAATTATTTGTCAACCAAACAACTCAAAGATATTAGTGGGATTTTGTGAGTTGTCCAGTGATAAGCTTTGACTCCTAAATATTAGGATCAAGATTTTGTATAAAATATCACTATCTATTGAATAAAATTATCCGGGAGTTATTTTGTCTCCTGTGTATTTTGTCTCAGCATATATTTTTTTGATTGCTCTGGTTATACTCCATCATCTGGTATCAAAGCGTGGCTATTCTAGAGAGGTGGATAGAGATTTGAGGAAGAAATGGAGAAGTTTTCAGAAAAATAAATGTAGCAGGTTTGCTACTTGAAACTTGATGCACGTTATTAAAACTGTGATATCTTTCACATTTCTTAATGAAATTGGGAGATTCAAAATGTTATGGAAAGCTAACATCATGAAGAACAAAACCTAGAAATTTTTTTGATATTGATTTACAGGTTGAGAGCAGTTTTCATTGGAAAATAGATGAATTTTGAGTGATGGGATTGGTATATCTCAGGATCCATTTTGTAAATGATTTGATAGATCTGCATGGAGTTATTAGAAACTTCTACGTGCTACATTGAGTAGAGAAGAGGGAAAACCCACGTGAAAGGAGCAGTCTAAATTCATCTACGTGGGAGGAGTGATTCAGGGACTCTGCGCGTAAAGGATTTTTTTTACAAGAGCATCAACAATAAAAAAAATGTGGATCCTTGGATCAGTTCTAAACTGCATTAATGTTTTGTTTTTGTTTTATATAGTCTGTTTTAAATTACTTTATTTTACTTTAATAAAGACAATATTTATTTCTAATGTATAGCCTTTAGCTATATTAGAAATTAGAATAGAATATTGTCAAAATATCCATGTAAAATTTAAAAAGTAATTTGTTCTTATTACTTTTTAAATACAGAGTATAAATCAAGAGCAATATCGGTTGAAACCGACTCCCATAAGAGTGCATTTTCGGTCGAAACTGACGCTCTAAGGTATAATGGACATTCCACTAGAAAAATTCAACGGATTAAACTTTCACACTTTGAAATTTAAAATCCAAATGTAATTAATGCATAAAAACCTATGGGGGATTGTAAGCGGAAAAGGAACACAACCAACTGATGCTGCTAAATTACTAGAATGGCATAGCAGGGATGACAAGGCAAAATCTATTATTGGACTTGCTTTATCAGATACTAAATTACACTATGTGGATTTAGATAAATCATCACTAGAGATATGGGATCTTCTTAACAAAACATTTGGGTCAAAAGCAACAAATGCTAAATTTTCACTAAAATTACAACTCTTTAAACTAAGGATGAGTGATAATGTGACAATGTCAAGTCACATTAATGAACTAAGGTCCCTTTTGAGACAACTTACAGAAGTAAAAGCTGTAATAGAAGATGAAGATGCTAAAGCCATACTTCTAAACAGTCTCCCACCAAAATACAGTAATGTTGTGTTCACTCTCAGACAGATGCCCACACAAACACTAGAAGACATAATATCTGCACTTCTAAGTGAAGAAAAGAGAACTAAAGAAGACAATCAAGAAGATTCTACTCTCTATGTCAAGAAAAAATTTGTAAAAACCTACAGGAAAAAAGAGGAAGTAGAATGCTTCTACTGTAAAAAAAAGAGACATAAATCTCCATTCTGCAAAATCAGAGCAAAAGATGTCATCAGTGAGAAACTCAAAATGGATGAGGCCAATGTAGTTGTTGAAAAATTAGAATATGAAGAAGAACCAACACCAGAAGAACCTGATTACAACTCTGATGAATTTCTATTCTAAATGAAGTAATTAGAGGCAAAAGGCAAAGGAGGAGGAGGCAAATCTGCATCTCTTGTTAATCACCAACAAAGAGAATGTTGCATTGTATTGGTGATATTTATTTTCTGTTGTGTGTTTCATTTTTGGAAATAAACTTGTTAAATCAAGTACATGATTGTATCTCCTGCATTAGTCAGGATGTGATGGGGGTTAAATGGATACTGGCATTAAATGACATGGTTTTTGGTAAACCAGTAAAACCAATTGGTTGTAGGTAAACCATGGATAAACCTTCATATGGTTTTATGGTAACCATGGAAAAACCATACTTAGGTTTGTGAATCTTGGGAAAATCACACAGTCATTTTTAGATGTAGTATAGGATGAAACCTTCCCCATGTTCACACTAAGGGGGTGAATGTTACGAAATTTAGTTAATGTTAGTGTGAAACAAATAAAGGTTGTAATTAGTTGTCAACCAAACAACTCAGAGATATTAGTGGGATTGTGTGAGTTGTCCAGTGATAAGCTTTGACTCCTAAATATTAGGATCAAGATTTTGTATAAAATATCACTATCTATTGAATAAAATCATCTGGGAGTTATTTTGATCAATTATTTTGTCTCCTGTGTATTTTGTCTCAGCATATATTTGTTTGATTGTTTTGGTTATTCTCCATCAATTTATCCTTCAAGTTCATCAATTTCAGCATCCTCTCTTGATTCTCTGGTGTCACAGATAGCATTGACAAGAGGTGCTTTAAGGGAAATTTGGTGAGGAGGTGGTGCAATTATTTTCCTGTCAGGGAAGTTTGTCCTCCTTAGAGAATTTCTTGTTGTCATTTGGGACACCTATTTCTTCAAGGAAACCAAATCATTTGCCATTTTCTGGAACATAGAATCTATAGTTACTGAATCCAAACTCTAACCCTTTTGCTTCCCATTTGGGCCTTTCACTGTTCCAGAGAGGATTAATTCATCATCAGTTTCAATGGAAAAGTCTTGAGCTTCCCTTAGTGTGTTTGGTTGGGCTCGTCTAAGGAAGAAACCAACTTCTGATGGTAAGGCACTGATGAAGAATCTTCTCATGTGGTTCTCACGAGGTAGCACATCTTTAGGGATTCTTCTTGTCAATATATCAAACCTTGCTACAAATTTCCTCATGGATTCAAAGATTTCTTTCTTTATTTGGACTAATTGCACTAACATCTCTTGACCATCTTCAGTGCTCTTGAATCTATTTTCAAATGTTTTTCTAATATCTTCCCAACCAGTAATAGATCTTGCAGGAAGCATGTAAAACCATTCAGCAACATTTTCCTGAAGTAATTTCATAAATAGTTTGACTAACACATCTTCATTCTCAACTCCTAATACACCACAAGCAGTGATGAATGCTACTACATGTTCTTCAGGGAGTAGAGAACCATCTCCCCTGAATTTGGGAAAATTCCTTCTAGAGCATCTTGGTAGATCATGAAGAGGTTATTGGAGGGAAAGCAGGCATGTGTTTCCTCCCCATGACACAATAGACCTACATGCTTCATGTTCACGGTCACCCATTCTATTTCTATTTCTGGTTTCATGGTCAGCTAAGGCTACCTCTCTCTCCTTTGTTGCATCTTGGAGTCTTGAAATTTCTTGAAGTTGAGCTCTAATATGTTCCTCTTTGTCAAACCGAGCTATAACCTTTGCTTCTTCTCCTTCCAACTCCTCAAAAGTGGGGTCAATCACTCCTCCTTTCCTCAGTTGATGAGTATACCTTCTATCAGCCAGCTTGAAAGTTTATTGTCTTCTCTTTCACAGCCCAGAATTTTGTAGCAATGGTGATATGATTTACACTCTGCCAAATATGTGAGGAAACATCTTCAGGTCTGAAATGATTTCCTTTGGATATAACAGAGAAACTAAGTTTTTCTAGAAGGATTTGCAAGAATTTTAAGTTACATCCATGTAATTCATATGGCTTCTCAATCTGCAGAACTCTTCTATTTGAATCTTTTTGTATTTTTGGATCACAAGGAATTTCAGACTTCAAAGGCAAACTTAGTGATATTTTTAAAACCTTGTGGTCATTTCAGGGTGTAGATGTTACAACTCTACCCCACAGTGGGCACCAAAAACTGTTGGCGAGAAAATTTGTCTTGTGGAAAAATTTGTTGATTTCAGGCCAATGCTATGGGAATCTAAGTCCCTCTACATTTGAATGGTACAACTCCCATTTTTTAGCATCTAAAACCCAAGTGGATTTATGGTGGTATTTCAACTAGAGATTGATAGGAACACTCCACTGTCCCTATGGCAATAATAATAACTCCTTGCTATAGAAAAAAATGATCTGAGAAAGGGGAGGGAGTGAGAATGAAGGAGGGGGAAATCAATGTTGTGGGTAGAGTTTCAGATACCCACACACATCAGCTGCAAGTTTCATTACCTGCATTAATTAATAGAAGAAAGACAAAGTTGTAATTTCTGAGCACAAGACAAAATAAAACATGTTGGTCACAAAGCACCAATCGATTTTTCCATCAAGGGGACATAAAATTCCTTCCTTTTTTATTGATCTAAGAGTTGAAACTTGTACAATGAGTGGGAATAGAAGAAAAATGTAGAGGAGGAGAATAGAAGAAGACTAACAATCACTTTTTGTCCTCTATTCACAAAAACATGCTTCCAATTTCCAAATTCGATTGCCAGCCACCACAAAGACTTCGAAAAACCATTAAATCATTCGACCCAAAGCTATTACAAACAAATTTGATCATTTCCCCTCTTCCAGATTCCTCTGCTGCAAAGAAAACACTTCTAATGAGCCCAAAAATATATTTTGCATGCAAAAATGTGTTTAATATTTAAATTTTCCAGTTTGTATATGAACCATTTGATCCTTTGCCCTAATTTCTTTGAAATCAGGCCATCCACATGGCAGGAGAACATTGGAGTGGAGTTGGGAGAAATTTTTTGCATTTTTTGCATGCCAGAGACATTTTATCTATTTTCACCCGCAAAACTCCATCAAAATTTAAAATTGAAGTGTTCATCGCATAGATAATTTCAACAAATTTCCATTGATACCAAAAACGTGAAAAACTGAGCTCTGGTTCGAAAGATATGGCCCTCTGAAGATTTAGGGAAAAACTGGTAAAAAATAGAGTCAAAATTAGGGTTGGCGGGATCAAACTTTAATTTTTTCCCTTTTGAAAAAATTTCCTAAAAATATCTACGGCCCCGCCACTCCGAGATACATGGTTCCTTCTTATTCATCCACGGGTTGAAGACCTACCTTTTTTTTCCTGATTTCATATTGGGAAAAATTTCCCAAAAATGTCTGCACCTCGCCACTTCGAGACAGATGGTGCTCTCTGATTGGTCACAGATATGCGGCTCCATTTTTTCCTTTTAAAATTTATATTGGGAAAATTTCCCAATTTACCTCCATGCCCCACTACTCCAAGACATGTGGCACATCCTAATTAGTTTTGGGCCTCAAACCATTTATTTTCCTCTGCAAGCTTGTGGGCCACTTTGTGACTTTTGTGCTTTTTATCCAAAAGTGCTAAGTGTCAAATTTATCTCCATGCCTCCACCAACATGCTAATTTCCTTGGCAAAATTTCATCCTTACCTCCGCGGGCCTGCCTAGGGAAAATTTCCACTCCAAACTCTGTCGAGGCATAACTTGCAAAATACAAGGAGTTAGGAGGACTTCCTTACCTTTCTAGAAAGGGGAAAAAATTATCTATCTGATGGAGGTGTTTCTAAGAATCCTTGATCCATTGGGAAGTTCTAGATTTCAAAATACTTAGACTGGACCATTTTCAAAGGGTAACAACTCAAAAATTTCTAAGTCCAGACTTGGAAAAAGAAGGAAAATTTTGAGGGGACAACAATTGCCAAAATAAATGTCTTTGGTATCTTTGGTTCTAGGTGTGGCCTCTCCTTCATAACATTATCATGAATTTCCTCTATAAGACTAATAAATTTATTTTTTTTCTTCTGTGCCAAGTCTCTTTCCTATGTTAGGTGTGTTATTTCTCAAACCTTATTTTTAATCTCTTCCCTGAGTTCCCTAATTGTGACATCCTTGTCCATATTCATCCTAGCCACCTCTGTTGAGACTTTCACCAATACATTTCTTACCTATTCATCTGACATGACAGTAGGCTTAACTATCATGTGTCTAGCCTGAGGTGTCTTTTTTAACCTTCTTGATACACATGACTCCTCACACACATCAAAATTTGGCTCATCCATGTGTGTGTGCATGGAACATGATAACTACTTCCTCGTGCACACTGTAGCCATATCTTTGTCCATTAATTTCCATCCATATAAGTCCTTCTATGACAGTATGATCTAGAATCGAGTGCAGATAATTTTACTTGTGTCTTCTGCATAACCCATGGTTGGTGGAATGTGCTCTCCACTTGTTCTTCTAGATCTTGGCTACTTAGGAACTTAAGCATCAAGATTTGGGACTTGTGTCTCCATGTCATAAATAGTATCTATAATTGTCTCATTTGTTCCCTTTTCCTCCTCTTCTCCTTGCTTCATTTCTTCATGTTTCTGTTCTTCCACATTCTATAGAGGTGTAGGAGAATCAGGTGCGATTTCCTCTGAATCTTTTACCTCCTCGTTCAACCTAAGCTTCCTTATTCTTTGCACTATTTTCTCCTTCTATGGAGAGAGTCTAGGTGATTTGTACACCATTTGCAAAGTATCACCTTTAGTCCTTGTCATCTTGAATACTCTCTTGAATATGTCCTCTCCTTGGATTGCATCTAAGTCCTCCTCATCCCCCTCTTATGGCTAAGGTGGTGTAGTGGCTGCTTAGCTTCATCCCTGTTCTTAGGATGTATTCTACCTCTATGTTCCAAACCACCACTATCCTCATGCTCATCCTCTTCATTGTTGATGTGAATAGTTTCTATGGGTTTGGGTGCTAGATTATTTTCCATTGTATGTTCACCCGTTGGTGGTGTTGGAAGTGTGAACTCATCTTCCACATACTTGTTATTCTCTAACTTGGGCTTCAGTTGAAGGTACACTAGTGCTACTCTGACATCTTTGACATCTAAAATTAATGTTTTAATGTTCAATATATCTGAAATAAGCCTTTCAATATATGCACCCCACCTTGGATACACATATTTCTTCCTTAGCATGTGGTAGTCACAATCTACCTTGTCCACATTGAATGTGAGGTGTCACGCATCTGAGAACCTGTGTACTGACACTTGGAAGTACTTTGTTGTGAATGAATATGGTAACTTACACCAAGGGCTCCATGCTCCATCCTTCATTGTGAACCGCACTATGCAAAAATGTTGGTATACAGAGAACTAAAATGCCTTTCCAAGCACCAAAGGAAAGTCCTTAGGAATGCATCATTCTTCTTTAAAGGCCACGCAAAGCCTATCGTACCACTTTTCATCCCTTTTCTTGACCTATTATTTCATATATCCTTCACACAAGTAATTTTTGAAGTGTTCTGTAGGTGACTTGTGCTCCATGGGATACTCTCATATCTTCTCTTTTGGTCCATCAGGTACCCCAATCTCCACGAACACCAGTGAAAACAGAATCGATCCAAAGTTTATTATTCCTCCTGTGTGCACTTCCTCAATGATATTTTCTATAATGTAACATGAAATGTTGTAAAATACCCCTTCAGACATCTTTTTAGCAATGTGCAGCCACATGGTATTCACTTGTGACCACCTTTCATAACTTTGTAACGAGATGTGCGGCTGCTTACACAACTAGATATTTCTTCAATTTATCAATGTCCATATTATGTGGATGCTTTATGTACCCCAAATCCTTTCTGGTATCTAATATTTTGGCCTTTTCTATTAAATCATCTCACTAATCTTCTCCTAAACCCTTCAATCCCATCACCGTGGAGATGAGCGCGGCTGAAATTCTAGCTCTGCATACTGCAAAGTAGAAAAAATATTCGTGCACTCTTCTCATGAGCCATAGGTACAAGGGCTCATATTTCCTGAAGTAAGGGAGATCATATAATTGGTAAACTCTAACCTTCTATAAGAGCTTCTTACCAGCATAGTCATACACCAGCATGTCTTCCACCATGCGTTTATTTGTCTTTGTGTTTAACAACGCATCAAGCTCTTTCTTATTCTCTATGGTATAGTGATTTTACTCACTCACCTTACTTTTTCTTATGTGAGAATCCCACTTCTGGCCTACGATAACCCCCTTTGGATATTACATTTCAGAAAAATTACTTTTAAGAGCCATCTCCACTTCTTCTTTGACCACCTTCTTCTTTCCCTTCACTCTTGTTGCAACTACCTTCTTCGGTGCCATTTCTACCTTGTAATCCTCAATAGATACTTGCCTCTTAAATTTTACAATGTACAAATCAAACCCTAGCTTGATTAAGCATGCCCTAGGTGAAATCACGTTCCATTGTTCCTCTTTGACACCTTGTTTCACTCAAACCCTTCACCACCAGTGACACAAGCTATTTCTAGGCATAGATCTCCTCATTGCGACTAGTTACACACCTCTCGCACCTCAACTCAATCACTCAGCTCTTCGCACTAAGCTCTTTTTCAAATACATTTAATTACAATGGTAAAAATGAATTTGCATCCCATCCTTATATAGATTTTCAAATTTTTTATGCATTCATTGCTCCTTCACCTACCACATATCCTCTCATTAATTAATCAATTTCATCCTTTCCGTGCATTGCATCTTCACGCCCCAGCTATAACCTTCTAGTGCACCTTCCTACCCTCTGGTGACAAACTTCTTTTCAACGCACTTCCTTGCACATGAGTACCTTATCATTGCACCTTCCATTGGTAGTTGTTATGGCCTCTGCTTACCTCGTATTATATTTTCCCTTCATTCATCTCCATCTTTGGTCACTTTTTAGAAGCAATCCTCTTACTTAAATAGCACCCATAGCAGCTTATTCCTTTCACCTTTCAATTCCCATGATTTTTTACTTGAATATTGAAAATCCACTCCACATAAAAATATGTGCAGTCCTTTGTGCATAAATATGCTTCATATAGTAATTAGCTTCATGCATACAGCGTGCTTATTATACAACACACCAACTAAATTGACAAATCATAGCAACAAATAAGGAAACACATTAAGGAAATACCGAATTGAAAACCTAATCTAAATGGCAATACTTTCTTATTACAAACACCAAGAAGACTTATTTATAGTAGGGGCTTCAACCTACTCCCGTTGAAGTAATCGGGTAGCCATGTTCCATCAAGTGTTTTTAACTGACAAGAGCCTATTTCAAGGATGTAATTGATAACATACAGCCCCAACCAATGTACCTTAAGTTATCTTAGATGGCATAAAAGCTTAGAGTCATAGAGAAGTACCATTTTTCCAATCTCAAACTTCTTGGCTCTTTTATTTCTGTCATGTTATGCTTTCTACCTGGCCTTTTCTTGCTTCTAACTCCAACGTGTTATTTATCATCTCTCATCCAAGTTGATTAACTTTTTAATGCAATCTTCTAATGCTTTCTTATCAGCAAGACCTCCATCACGTGTAATACACAAAGAAGGTAACATAAATTCCATAGGAAGAATGGCCTCTACGTAAAACACTAACTGAAATGGTGTGGCTTTGTTCAATCATTTATATGTTGCCTGATATGCCTAAAGTATTGTAGATACTTTTTCATCCCAATCCTTTCTTCCAACATCACAAATTTTTGTTAATGTTCTACTCAAGATTTTGTTGAAAGCCTCAGCAGTTCCATTTTCCTGAGGATGATAAAGTATAGTTATATGGTGTGGAATCATGAACTCATCCAATAAAATTCTGATTTTTTCATTAAGAAAATGTGTGCGCCTATCACTTGTCAAACTTAAAGGACATCCATATCTTGTAATAACATTTTCCCATAGAAACCTCGCTAATGTAACCACTATATTGTGCTTTATAGGTGTTGCTTCTACCCACCTTGTCAGATAATCTGTGCAGGTTATGATGTAGCACGATCTAGTTCTACACGCAGCTAGTGAAATAGGACCCATAAAATCTATAGCCCATTTTTCAAATGGTTATGTGCTAGTAATAGGTCTCAAAGGCATTTCATCTCACTGACCTAGTCTACCAAGATGTTGAAAATGGTCACATGTCTTACATAATTCCTTACAATCTTTATAGATGGTCTCCCACCATACTCTAGTGAGTAGAATCTTATGTGTTGTAGCATCACCTACATAGTGGCCACCTGCAATTCCACCATGAGATTCTTCCATAATATCCGTGTCCTCATGCTCCAATACACAATGGTGTAATACCTCATCGCGACCCAATTTGTAAAAGTCACCACTAATTAACATATAAGGTGTGATGCGTATGTCAAGTTGTTTCTTCTCTAAGGATTTCATTCCTTCTGGTGTCATCCTTGTACATAGAAAGACAACAATGTCCTCTAGTTCTGATGGCGTGAGTTGTAACCTGTATAACTATGCATCTAGCATGGTATCCTCAATTTCCTTTGCTTCTTCTCCTAACTGTATTCTTGATAAATGGTCTAGTCCAGAATTACTTTTTCCTGGTTTTACCACAACTATTAAATCAAATTCTTGAAATAGGAGCATCCATTTACATATGCACCATTATAAAACAAGTTTATTTACCAAATACTTTAATGCCATGTGATCTTTATAAAATAAAAATGGCATAGCTAATAGGTACTGGCCAAATTTATGTAGTGCATATATCATTGAAAAAGCTTCATGCTCTATAGTTGTGTAATTCTGCTCTACATGAGTCAGCTTCCTACTAGCAAAACAGATAGGATGATCTATAATACCTTTTTCAGGTTGAGCTAACACTGCACCAGTGTTCATGTCAGAGGTGTCAACATGTACATGAAATGGTTTATCCCATGAAGGAAAATGCAAAATAGGCACGGTAGTGATTCTCTCCTTCAATGTGTCGAATGCACGATATTACGGTTCTCTCCATTACAACATATCTCTCCCTTTCAGTAACTCTTCTAATGGTGTGGAAACTTTGGCCTAGCCTTTGATAAACTTTCTGTAATATCTTGTATAACCCAAAACTCCATACACCTCACTTTAATTGGTAGGCTCCTGTAGTCCTATAATGACTGTAACCTTTGTTGGGTCAACCAACAAACCATCCTTGTAGATCATGTGTCCTAAAAGTATCCCAAATGGTGTATAAAATATGCACTTCTTGATGTTTAAATAAATACTCAAGTGTCAACACTGTTCAAACATTATGCGTAAATTGTCACAGTGATCCTTAACTAATCCATACACCATCCAATCATCTAAATATAACTGTAAGAAGTTATGAATAAATTCCTTAAATGCTTGGAAAACTATGCACAAAAAGACAAAAGGTGCATTCTTCAAACCAAAAGGCATCACAGTATAGGCAAAGCTACCCCATTTAGTAGTAAACGTAGTCTTATCCTGATCCTCCTGGGTAATACAAACCTGATGATACCCAAATAACCCATCTGTAAATGAATATATTTCACGCCCTACAACTCCTTCTAGGATTTCCTCAATGAATGGTGTAGGAAATGGATCAGTTACACATGTAACATTTAGCTCCCAGTAGTCCACCCAAATTCTAATTCATCCATCTTTCTTGATACTGATGACCATTGGACTAACCCATTCTGAATCATCAAGGGGCCTGATAACTCCAGACTTCAACATGTTATCAATCTCCTCTTTGACCTTTTCACACAAATTGGGGTTCATTATATAAGGTCTCTTTCTAATTGGGTGTGCACCCTCTTTAATTTTTATCTTCATATCCCCTAAAGATTCATGCACACCTTTAAGTTCATGGTACCCCCTAGGAAATAAGTCTTGGTAATCCCTTAGTAACTCTGTGATTTTTTCCACTTCAGAGTCTGGCCAATAATCTCCAATTATGGCTCCCTTAAGCTCAGTATCTATTCCAATATTCACCTAATTTATCTTCATAGGTTCATGATAGATGTGCATGGTCTTATTCACACCATCTAATACCTCACTCCTTCCTGTTGAATGGTTTACATCCAAATTATCTACTTCTTCATCATCTACTAAGTAGACTATTTTTCCCTTCTCTTTCTCAAGGCAAGCACATTGAGGTAATATTGCATCGTCCTCTGGTTATTTATCAAGATGTGCTCTTGAGTCCTCTTTATCTAATAATTCCTGAAGGAGTTCTTTATCCTTGTCACTACCCCCCATAGTTAAGTTCTTGAGAACTTTTAATGTTCCTTCCACCAGAGAATTTGTAGAGAAGAAGTCGAATGTCTAGACCATTCCTACAATTAAATTATGCAAATTTCTAGTTTCTCTATGGAGTTTTGCATATACATACCTAGAACATGCACAGCCTTGTAAAGTGGAATAAAACAAGTGCACCCATAGAGAAGGTGGTAAATATTCCTGCACTTCTATCCAGAGTCTCTCACACTTCTAAACGTGGTGCTAAACAGGTTGATTACCATGATAATTACTTATTTGTGTAGGTGCATTTATCCTAAAGAACCTAGTGCTAAAAGCAATCCCAATTTCATTCCATTCGATCAGATTATCCCTGCGGACCACCCACTAGTGTGTTGTTGTCCCACGTAGTGTATATGTTAGAATATTTCTTCTCTCCATTGGATCTATCCATTTTTCTTCCATAGCGCATAGGAATACCATGGGATCCCCTTATCCTATGTAAAAAGGTACTAAGTGTTCACCTATCCTCCTGACATAATGTTGTTTTGTACCTTGAGGGAATATGCTCTTTACTTCACTTCATACCAACTCATAAGTGTTGTGAGCCTAATTATTACAAGAAAAAAATGTAGTATCGCTAATAAACTGTGCATCCTCCCACTGAATTAGTCATTCTTTGGTTGGTTTAATCATCTTTGGATCTCAGATGGCATGTACATAAATCCTATTCAGATATTCTTCACTTAAGGGCTCAACATAGGGTGCGGAATTTCTATATGTTAAAGGGATAATAACCCTTTCATCTTTATTTTCAAAACTGATATAGCCCTTGTTGAACCGAAGATTACCATTATTTGTATAGCACCAAGGATGCCCCAATAGAGCTGGGAAGCTATTTGATTCTGCTAGTGCTAAAACTTCAAAGTCTTTAGTGAACTTTTCTCTTTGTATGGTACTGGATGCATCTTTCAAAACTCCTATGGGAGTGGCCTTATTTCAATTAGCCATTGATAATACATTAGAGGATGGCTTCAATGGGGGTATTCCCATTTGTACCCATGCATCTAAGGTAAGAACATTGACCTCTACGCTTGTATTAATCAGTATATTACTCAACAGCCACCCATACACAACATCATTCAAAGTGATTTCCTTATCATAATCTAAGCTATGAGGAGGGAGATTTTCATGTAGGATCTATCATTTAGTCTCATTACTTGCGCACGGAGTGTTCCCTTTTAACCAAATCCCTAATAGTAGAATGATGTTCTCTTGGCGCAACATTTTACACACTTCTCTCAAGTCATTTGTATCAATTTGGACCATCTCTGATGCTTTCTTTTTCTCCTTTAAGTATTATATCTCACCATGAAGATTCCTTATAACTTCCATGGTTTCCTGATAAACCTCCTTCTAATAGGTAGGATCTGGGTACCATGTATGAAGAACCTCATATTTGGTGATGGTAGGCTTCTGCTGCAACGCTTCCCTGGCACGTGCTGCCTCAGTGTGGGTCGTGATCTTCACTTGTAGTTCCTCAGGTTTTCCTTCCACCTTGGGCATCCATTGATTGTCCATAGCACGTTGTATCCTAACCATCCTTGCACATTTTTTCTTGTTTATGTTGCTTACTCAGATGCTCATATAAGTCTGATAAATCTTCATAGCTATACTTCTTTCCACAGATAGAATATGTAATATTCTGAGGACATTCACACCTATAGTGGTTAGGAGATCCACATGTATAACATGTGTCATGAGGAAACTCACTTCTTCCACCACCATGGCCTCGTCCTCTAAATCCACTACAATATCCGTGACCTCTACCATGACTACCTTCAAAACGCCATTCATTCTGATCATAGCGAACTTGATTGTGCTCCTAGTTCTGATGCTCATTCTTTCCCTTAGAGTTATCTGAAACTATTTTTTTCATACACAAATATCTATAGCTTCATAGATTTGTCCAATCAGCCAAAATTCCTCCCTATCATGAGTCGTGGGCCTGAAGATTTTATAGTAGCTTGAAACGTTCTTCACGCGTTGTAATAATGGGCAGTGGCTAGCATCATGGTTTAGGTAGCATATTTCACAATCTATCAGCAATGATGGTACTATTCTATGAGGGTAACTATCCTTTGCGTGACCTTCTACTTCACAATCTATGCACTAAATCCTTGTGCATATCTTGTGTTCTGAATTGATGGATAGCTTCTCTAACTTTTTTACCATTGTTGTTATTTGTGCTTCTAAAAATGGGCTCATCCCCGTATCTATGATTTTGACTACCTCAGTGTGCAAGGATGCTTCAAGTGCTTCACATGGATTAGTGTATGTCTTATGTGATAATTCCCTTCTAAAAGGGGTAATCAAGCCCCCAATGAACCATTGTGCATGTTGGCTTGCATGTGTTATCACCCTCAAAATTCCCCTCATTTTTAAAGTCAAGTTTTGAAAACTTTGAGTTGGTGCCTTTGAGAGATAGGAAAAATTTTTCTTTGAAGAATTTGGTGCTCATTTGCAATCTCACCCCATTAATTTAAAAAACTTACAGTCCGCATGGTTTGATAAACTTTATGTCTTCCCGTCTAGATCTTTCCTCGAGGCTGTCAGAGTTTTTCTATGGTTCTTGATCTTGCCTCATAAGTCTAAGTGGAGAAAGGTAGTTTTCAATTCAGGACCAAATCAGCTAAGTATTGAAATACTGTGGAAGTTTCCACGTGTCTCTTCGATGCACTTTTGGTATGGTGCAAAAATGTGGAGACCCTGAACTTGCGTTAGCCCTCCATGTGTCCAAGGTCTAGAAAAGGGACAAAGCTGGTTGTTTAATCGAATAAGTATAAGAGGGTTGATAGAACCCTCCATGTAACTCATCGGAGAAACTTAAAAAGTGAGACACAAGGGACAGACCCCAAATGAGCGCAAGCCCTCCATGTGGTTAGAGCCTCAAAAATTTAAATCAGCCATTGAAAATTCTAAAGCCAGTGGATGGCACCATGTATCTCATCAGCACACCTTCAAGGGTCGAAGCAAAAGATGGTTTCCCAAACATACACCATCTCTACACATGCCTCATCAGCACAAATTCAAAGGCATGGCCCAAATAGATACCCTGAACTAGCACCATCCCTTCACATTTCTAGGGTCTAATAGAATTCAAATGGGCAGCAGGCCTGAATCAGCTAAGTATAAAAGAACCGGTGGATGTCTCCACATGTCTCAATAGCGCACCTTCAAGGGTTGAGGCCAAAGGTGAAACCCTAAATGAGTTCCATCTTTCCATGTGTCCCAAGTCTGAAAAGAAGGGGAAGATCCAGCCATTGAATTGGCTAAGTATAGAAGGGTTTGCAGAAGCCTCCACCTGTCAACTCGATGCAACTTCAAAGGAAAAATATGGAGGCAGGGCACAAATGTGCATTGAGTCTCCACGTGTCCCGGGTCATACATAAAGCCTTCGCCAAACAGAGGGACTTAGTCAAAACATAAAAATAAAAAATAGGCCCATAAAGGGACATGTGGCCATGTTTTAAGTCAAAAATGGGAAAGCAAGCCATTGGAGCATTTTGGGAATTTTGGTTTTGTTTCCATAAGGGAAAAATTCAAATGTTAGGCCCACGTCTAAAGTCAAAGCAGGAAGGTGGGTTGGCAGAGAACTTTGAGATTTTGAGCCTTGATTCCATAAAAGGCATAAAGTGATAAAGTGAACTATGACCCCGCTCTCACAGAAGGGATAAATTCAAACGTTGAGCTCGCATCAAAAGTCAAAGTGGAGAAGCGGGTCGGTAGAGAACTTTGAGATTTTAAGCGTTGTTTCCAAAAAAAGTAAAATTATAAAGAGAGCCGCAACTCTGTTACTGTAGTCACCAAATCACTGCACCCTTCGAGAGGCCAGGATGTGAATATTACATTCGGTGTGATTGGGACACATGGGATCACCTCTCAAGCTATGGGACTTGGGCCTAAAGTGAACCTCTAGAGAAGGCCGGATTCCTCTTCCTAAACTAAGTGTTTTACTACTCCTAGTGTAACAAAAATGATTACCTAATCCTATGCTAACATCTTCATGGGGTTTTAGGGAAAGAGATTTATAGAAATGAAACTATACTAGGGGTGGTGATGCACCAAATAAAGGGTGTTTCCAAAATCGAGAAGGGTTAATTTAAAGAGGGTGTGTGCACCACAAGTCAACTTCACCTACTGCAACTTAGAGAGGGTACAGGATACCACAAACTAACAGACATGCGTTCCCTTTGTTAAACCTTATCAGACTAAGAAATATAATATTTTCCCAGTGAAGAAGGATGAACTCAAGAAGGGTGAATAGACACCACAACTCAACTACATGTAATACTCCACCACTCAATAAGCACATAACTCCAAGAACCTGTAATAGAAACTTAAATTTGCACAGTGTACCTATAAGTATGAGAAAGGCACAAAGAAGCATAGAAGGATGAAAGGACCTAGATTAGTCACAAAACACACACTTTTATTTCTTCAATAACATGCACAATGTATCATACATTCAGAAGAGGAAATAGTTGGCATTACAGTCTTGAAAAGGAGGCTTGGAAGTTCTCTCAACACATAAGAACAACTTGTAGAAGAGAGAGGACTCTTGAAAAGTATAAACTCGCCTGAGATATCTAACTGTCCAACTTGGCTGAATTGTTGGAACCCTTTTAAATGAGCTTCCAACTTACATTTATAGAAGAATATGTGAGAAAGAAGAGGAAATTTCGTAATTACATTCCTAAGTTGAAGGTCCATGATGTATTTATTACAGTAAGTTGAACTACCTGAGAAGGTTCCATCATGGGTCATTAATTACCTGATGACCAAGTCTTCTCAATTAATTAAAATTATATTTAAATAAAATATTTAAATAATAATAATAAATATTATTATTAAAAATATTTAAATAAAAATATTAAATTAATTAACATAATGTCGGGACCCCCTATTGACCCGTTTGACTTGAAGAGAAGGGGGGTCCATGTGAATAGAGTCTACACATAGCTCAATCTCGGTGTTGCACTCGATTTTGAACCCCACGCCAACTCTTTCCTTGGACCTTGGCAATTCGAGCTATTTTACATTAAGTCCTTCAAATGGTGAGCTATCAAACTTGATTCTTATTATTTTCCTTAGTTAACTTGAGGCCATTTATGCATTCCACATTGCCTTTCGTGAAACATATGTGAGCTTCCCCACGAAGTCATTGAGCTCCATTGGTGAGTTTTATCCTTTTTGAGTTCTGTTTTTTCCATGAGCTTGGTTCATTCTCTACATGCTCATCCTCTATAAGCTTGATCAGAGCCAATTTACCCCACCGTCATGGTTTTTTGAACACCTTGTGAGGGAATCAAAATGAACTCAATTCTCCACAACTCATCTTTCACTAGCTCTTCTCAATGCTCATGCATAGGGTTCCTTGAGTGAGTTGTATATATTCCTCATTAAGCCAAAATGTAGTGTACATCTATGTGAACCTTTCCTGATGCAATTTAAGACTCAGCCTCGTGAATTCTACTAATACGGTCTAGCTTTAAACTCCAGATCAAGCCATTCTGAATTACCAATCCACCTACATGCATCATGAACATAAAGCAATAAGCTCAAAATTGAAAGCCTCTACAAATACATTAAACTTTGACACCCACAAGCTTAATCTTTATCTCGAATTGGTACCAATGTTTCCAAAATATGAAAAGTTTAACTCTAAATCATACTTCATGGTTTTGTTCTTTGATACATTGGTGACCCACATAGGTTAAACAATTCAATGAATTTAAATTATTTTACTCCTACATGTTGCGCTATTTATAAATGATTTTTGAGCTATGAAAATGGTTAGGGATCATGTCACATGTGTCCCTGTCAACACTCAATCGACTCATTTCTCTGTGATAGCTCTAGCTTGACAGATAGAGTTATTTATTCTTATTTTGGACCACATATTCACATGCATTCCATGTTCAAAATCCATGAAACAACACCATGAGCTCTTTAACTGAATCGGCCTAGCTTTGTTTTGCATGTCGACCCGAGCACCTGGTTGGCTCAACTCGGACTCTCACATGTCTATGTACCGAGCTCATATTTACCATCTTACACATCTGAGTTCCTTACGCATGCACCAGATTTAGTCACTAGATTGCTTCAATGCAGTTACATTTCCGATAACCCAAAGCACTCTGTGAGCTCGTGTTACTATCACATTCATGTGGTGAACATCAGCTACAAAGCTAAGCCCATGATTTAAGTCTTGGACACAAAACATAATGATTACATCATGCCCCTCGCCCTGACAGGCATCTACCATATTAATAGATAAACCTTTTCCTTCATTAGATTTGAGGACAACATCAAACTCTCGGTGCAAACATTTTAGTTGTAGCTTATAAGGTGTGATAATTCTAATAGAAACCTTTATGCCTGCCAACTTAGTGACTCGTTGGAGATGCTCATATCATTGTAAAGCAAATTGTGCTTCATGAATATTCTGATATGAAACAGATCCACCTCTATGAGATTCACTTCCATGAGTTACATCGTAAAAAAATTAAGGTCTCAATAGAGAATCTTTGTAATAAATTTCATTAGGTCTCCTAGTAACACTCTCACTGTCACTTAATCAATTTTGATAAAAATATCTTGAAGGTAAATCCTGAATTTGAGGATGCATTCGATAATGAATAGATAACAATATAGTTAGACAACCTGCTTACTGGAAGCACTCAAAAAGGATTCTACTATACTGCAACATGCCTACTGCCTGGTTAAATACTGTCAACTAGATGAGATCTCACTGTGGTTTCAACAACTCATCACTGTTGGCACATGTTTTTAAGCTCGAAACTGAGCAAATCCCTTTGCTACGAGTTTTTCCTTCCATACATTAGATGGTTTGCTCACCTAAAATCCTCTGCAACACTTCTCCAGAAATGGGTCGTTTCACTCCAGTCGATAGTTTGATCATTAGTAAGAAGAGCTTGTTACATTGTTACCACTATCAATGAGCAACTCAGTCCGCCATCTATTCTTTTGTCATGTTTCGTATTAATGAGCTTGGTATTACCTCCTTACGTCACGTTGTTTTCCCCATGACCCACTCCAATGTTTCCCAACTATCCTATTAATCCTCCTGGTGACTCGCACAAAGACTCGGACCACTCTAAGCTATGCGGAATTCTCATGACAAATCACCATCGTATGATATCCACTTGGAAATTTGATCTGATTTCTCCCACACTTGGAAGTATCACCATGGTTTACCAACCCAATATTTCCACTTGGTAATGTATTCCCTGAGTTCCCCTATTCATGCCTTAGCATAGGATTTATATATCTCTTCTGAATACATTTGGTTTTTCATAGCTCATCAACCCCAAAACTCTCACTTGGAAATGCGGTCTTGGGAACCCATAGAGTATCTTGCCATCATGGCATATCATGCTAACTTCCCCACTTGGAAAGAGGGGAAATTTTCTCCACCATTCCCACCAGCACGTGGATCACCATGATTTTTACCTCCTACCGAGTCGAGCCATATGGGCTCTTCTTTCATGCCACGAAGTAAACTTACCTCATAAAATTAGTGGCCTCTAGAGAGAGTTAATTGTGACAGCTACCGCAGGGCAATCTTAAGGAACCATTGGTGTTGATCCTGTTGTTCTGGTTGCCCGTGACCATAGTCGTGATCAGTTATTGCAAAATCTTGCAGCTGTAGTAGAAGAATGAGATAGAGTTTTAGTTGATTTGTCTCACCTTTTCATTTTGGAAAGTTGCTTCCATGGAAGAAGCTCCATCATATCTTGAGGCAATTTTTGCAAATGAGGCTAAGATTGTGTTCAGTACTGTTTCTAGTAGTGGCCAGAAGTTATTCCAGTGCCTAGCCCATGGGTTCATATGGTGGTTGTAGATGAAGCTACAAGCTAGTGAAGTAGGCATGTTACCTCCACTTTCATCTCATTTCTCACATTTTATCCAATTCTATGCATGGTGGTTTATTAGTCCAAGGCTGAGCTCTATTGTTCTCATTACAAGTAACATCATATCAACCTCTTTAGATTTGACATCGAGCTCCCTATCAACTCTACGCTAAAATCTTCAGTGAGTTGAGATCAACTGGGTGCCTTTCGATGCTAGGCGATCTCTCATATGCAATTTAAGAATTATTTTTAATTATTATATCTCGAGAATGACCGGAGGTGGGTTCCTGGGACTATTATTTCATTTTGAACGTGATAGGACCCTGTTGTCCAATCTTGCCATGTGTGTAAAATTGGATAACATTTTTGGCGACCTCTTGGGGATGATTTCCTACTAAGCATGATTCTAGTAGCCTTAAGTCATCCATTGGGCATGGAGTCTGTGTTGGAATCCTGAAAGTAGTATGATTTTCTTTGACACATCCTAGAATCTCCTTGAGCATTGCCGATATCCTAGACCTCCCTAGAATGCTAAGCATGAAGTATACTGAAACTATTGAATGTTTGACATCCATGGAACACTACAAAAATTTGAATAAAGCAGATTTTGAAACTCTTATGGAAACCTTGAACCTTTCTTCTCCTTGACACCTTCCAATGATGAAACAATGTGCAGAACAACACAAAACATAGCAACAAGGAAATCAAACAACAAAACACAACAATGTGCATAAGCACTTGGAGGAAAAAACCTAATTTAACTATATATGGGGTGGAACGCTTCTCAAAAAAAAAATTTGAGATGTTTCCCATTCACATGAATGGGCATTTATTCTCCATTGAGCCTAGATAGACTAAATGAATTTTCCTCTTTGTAACTTGTGATGATGTATGGCCCACTCCAGAGAGCGTCAAACTTGGCATGCCTTCCTAGTTTGGCCCTGTCTTCATCCCATTTGAGAACTAAATCTCCCTCTTGAAAACACCTGTTCAGATGCCTTCTTGTCAAAAATATGTTCTTAACTTGAACCAACTGATGCTGCTCCAAAGTTTTCATAGCCTTGTCTAGATACTTCCTAGTAACTCCATGAGTTCAGCAAACCTTACTATCAGATGATCACTCTCTATAACTTCAAGATGAGCTAACTCCAAAGAAGGTAACTTCGAATGAGAGTAGGATTTTTTCCTCTCTTCCATATACAAGAATGAAAGGAGAATTTCTGATGGCCAAGTTTTAGGTGTGATTTTGATCTAGCCCATAAGGTGATCTTAAGAATGTGTATGCTGAGTCCTCTTGTTAGTCTCCATTGTGTGCTTAATAATCCTTATAAGGTTTTTTAGTTGCTAGACTCAGCCAATCCGTTTCCTTGCGGATAGTAATTGGATGAAGTTTTGAGGTATACCCCATTTTTAACAGGGAATCCATTCACTGAATTTCATACCAAGAAAATCCAACATGTTGTCTCAAATGAATGTAAATGGAACATCCAAACCTTATCATTATACCCTCATAAAAAATCCAAGAACTACCTTTGAAGATTGCTCTCTTTTAATGCTACTACCATCTATCCATCGAGTAAAATAGTCTGTTGATAGTAATGACCCACTTATGTCCATCACTACCATGGATGATTAATCATTCTGATGAAGTCCAACCCCCATTTGTTACAAAGGGTTGATCCACTTGAATGATGTGATGTAGTGGGCAAGAGCTGCCAACTTCTGCTTACCTGTGAAAAAGGCACATTCCTTACATTTCCTTACCCAGAGATGGGTATCCTTAAATAAATCAAGGCCAATAGTAGCCAGCTCGCATGATCTTGGTAGCTGTTGTTCATGAAAAGAATAATGTCCTCTAGATAGGGCCATTATGAAACTCTTCTAGTATCTTACTTACCTATTCCGGTCCCATGCACCGAAGGAGAACGCCATTCAAATCTTTTGATGAAAGAGAATGTTATCTACTAAAACATATGGAATAGATTGAAGACAGAAAGTTTTTCTTTGGTTTTTATCCATGTTCATCCAAAATATGCTCCTGAGAAGATGAAATTCTTCATTTTGGATAACTAGTCAGCTTGATCAACATTCTCATCAGTATTTAGGAGTGTCACATCCTCATCGACCTTTTGATTCCATGTCTACCAGCAAGTTGCTGACACAAACCCTTACCTCTGAAAAGTTTAGTGACTTTGATGTGCACGTCATACTCCATTACCTTCATCGATCCATCCAGCATGCTTTTCATTCATTCCTTTCTGTTCAGCAAAAACTCCTTGACACCTGGATGAGACACCATCAGATGAATCTTGTTGTTGGACAACATGTGCTTGAATTTCTTCAAAGCTTGAATAACCACAAAGACTTGATTTTTCAATGAATGAGTATTTGAACTCAAATATCTTTGAGGGATTGACTGAAGAAAGCAATTGGTTTCTCCATCAGGTTGTTTTTGTTGGGTGAGGATCCTTGAAATTCTCTCTTGACCTACAAAAGCATAAAGGATAAAATCTTGGTCAAACCCGGGGTTCACAAGCATGGGAGCTTGAGAAATGGTAATTTTGATGGCTTTAAAGCTTTCTTGTCCTTCCTTTGTCCATGAGAATGGCATGTTTTTCTTTAGCATGGTTGTCAGTGGTTTAGCCAATGTCACAAATTGAGGGATGAATCTTCACACAAAATTTATGGTTCCCAAAAAACTCTGGAGGCCCTTCCTGTGACTTGGGAGAGATAAGGACATAATCAAATGAATCCTGGCTAGATCAATTGATAATCCTTCCACTGAAACAACATGCCCCAATAATTTTCCCTCTATGCACTACAAAAATACATTTCTTGGGGTTAAGTGAAACCCCAAATTCCCTACACCTTCGTGAAAACTTTCCTTAGATGCGTGATGTGATCTTCTGCATGCTTAGAGTATATAGTTATATCATCAAGGTAAACCAAAATAATATCATTGATTAGTCCCTTAAATGCCATGTCCATGGCTCTTTGGAAAGTAGCCCCAGCATTGGACAATCCGAATGGCATTTTATTGTAGGCATACGTGCCCCACTTGGTAGTGAAAGCCATTTTGAATTGGTCAGATTCTTGGACTAGGATTTGATTGTAACCCGAATATCCATCAAGCAAAGAAAATCTTTGAGCTCCTGCCACCATTTGAAAGTATCTGCTCCATCGATGGAAGAGGATAATGGTCTTTTAATGATGCACTTGATTCAAATCCCTAAAATCTACGCATAACCAAATCTCTCTGTTCTTCTTCCTCACAAGCACCAAATTGGCTACCCATGAGGAATGCTTGATGGGAAAAATTAAGGTACAGGAGTATCGATGAGCTTGGTTAGCTCCTTTCTCATTAGTGGCTCAATTTTGGGATTAATTGCTCTCTATTTCTGACGAACTGGCTTAGCATTAGGATCCAATTCGATGGTATGTTGTGCTAGAATTGGATCAAAACCATGCAGATATTTATAGCTCCATGCAATGATGTCATGATACTCTTGACAGAGTTTGATGAAAGCTTCTTTCTCCTCAGAAGTACACACTTTTATGATCTTGAGAAAACTTTGCATTTGATACTTCGACTTCCTCAAAATATTCTTCTTTGACCACCATGTTAGGGCTTTGTCTTTTGGCTTGGTCATCTGAATTGAAAATGGATTCCAAAGTGACTAAACATTTTGGTAAATTTTTCTTTTCAATTGGATAATTTTCTCACCATATGACTCCTGCAACTTATCTTGATTTTTTGCAGCAAACTCCACCTCTTCTTGTAGGAAGAGGACAATTTTTTTGTCACTATCGAACACTTGCCAACTACTCACATTATCAGGGACTGCCAGTCGAACCACCATTTTAACAAATTATTTTGGACCCTTCTTTCATGATATCAACTGGTATGTTGTATTGTGAAGAAATTGTAGCAAGCCTATCCGCATCTTGATTTTGACCTCTAGGAACTGCATGGATTCCAAAAGCTTTGAAATCTTCAATCAGGTCCCAGACTCAGTTCTTGTATGATCTTAAAAGATAATTTTTGGATGCACTACATGTCATTTGATGAACCAACGAACTCACTATCTCCAAAAATAGTCAAGGGCCTTGATTCCCTTCCTTTGGGCTAGTTGAATTCCTTGCACAAGAGCCTCGTATTCAACAACATTGTTAGTGCAAATGAACTGCAACCAGAAAGATGAGAAGTACTTATCTCCCTCTAGAGAAATTAACATAACACCAACACTGGATCCATTCTTACTTCTTGAGCCATCGAAGAACAATTGCCACAGTCCTTTAGAATCACTTGGTGTTTTGAAAAGTTGTGGTATGATCGTATCTTCTTCATGGATACAGTAAGTACCTAGTCCTATTTCTTCCAAGACCAGAAAACCAGCTTCTTCTTCTGCCAATACATCAGTGTAGGGATCATACTGATGATCTCTACTTACTTCATCCAGCAAAGTATCAGGACTTCTTCAACAAGGGTGGTTGGTTCATGATCAACGTCTTCCTCTTCTGGATCACCGATGGTGTAATTTCAATTTATGGGACTAGCAGTGTAGGGTTCTACATGATTATGGTAGATTGCTTCTTCCCTTATAGTTACTTTAGTTTTGTATCGAGTCCTGAGAATAATATGTGACCAATTGGGTGATAGGTAACCACCCATCTTGGTGGTGAAATCCCGTGATAGGTAGATGGTAAAGAGGGGAGGGAGATCAATGACCGATATGTCTTGGGTGAATGAAAAACTTGGGCATGCATGAATGGTAAGTTGAAGTCCTTTGATAACCCCAATAGTCTTAATAGTTGTGCCATCCAGCTGAACAACCCCTCTTGCAACTGGCACATATTGTATGCCTAGTACATCTGTAATTTGTTTAGGCATGACAGAGCTACTGGCACTAGAATCGATCATGCAATTATGTACCAGGTGGTCACCAATGATCAGGGAAATGTAGAATGGCGGTGGTTTGTTTACCGTAGGAATGATTTTCCCTTTCAGTTGACACAAACTCGTAGCAGTTGTCACTCCATGGCTTGGTGATCTGCTGGTTGTACTAAAATTGTTCAGAGCTTCTCATAACAGGTTTCTTTGAGAAGGGATCGAGAGTGTGTCCCACATGGTAATGCTCAGATTGGTTTTCTTCATTTGTTCTACTATGCTGAAGGGAATCACTCCAACTTTGATGACACTTTTTTGGGCATTGGGGTCCTCCTTTGGAAAATGTTTGTTGGGTACCGTGATGCCTGGAGAACCATCTTTCCCTGAGATGTGGCTAGCCGGTGTTTCTAGTGATTTCTTTCCCACATTTTTTTCAAATTCCATTTGTAACCCAGGTTGAGAAGTGGATGTTAGATCAGCTTCAGGAGGTTGAGGCTCCATTGCTCTCTTTTTGGAACAAGTTTTTTCTGCCACTGATGAGGAATTTGTGTTCAACCCACAAAAATCTTCTGCTTTCCAGTTTATCAAAGCAGATTCTTCAGGTGCTTGCGGTTGATCTGCCACTTCTTGCGTGGATGAATTTTTTTTTAACTCTAAAGGGGAAGATACACTTTGAACCATAAGGGCCTGGCTAAGAACCCCATTGGGACAAATATTTTGATTGTGAGGTTGAGAGCAAGGATAGCACCATTCATAGTCTTGAACTAGATTATTCTGAATAGGTACTATAGCTCTAGATGAGCTAGCTGCAAGAGGGTTCTGAAATTTCAAGGGCCTGAAATTTGCAACTTGACTTGTAGTTTGATTTTGAGGCTGATTGTTTCCTTGAAAAGGAGGACGGTTAGCCTAATACTGTTGATTTTGTGGCTGATACAAATGATTGTATTGAAATTGTTGCCTTTTGAGTGCAACGAGCTCATTTCCAAAATTTTGTAGTAGCGACTTGACTTCAAATAGGTCATTTGAAGAGGTAGGGGAAGATTGAGATGGTTGCTTGGAGTCTACTGGAATAGGAGCAATGATAGGCTGATGATTCGTAAGATCTGGAGAAAAGGGCATTGGTGGTCATGGAGCTATCTTTCCAGCCTGAATCAAAGAATTCTCTACACTTATGGCAACTTCGTAAGCATCAAGAAGTGTAGTCCCTCCCATGGACTAGATCATAACTACTACATCACTATTCAAGGCTCACAAATAGTATAAGAATGCATTATGTGTAGAGGGCTTTACAAGTGTTGGAATCCTATTCCAAGTCCTGTGGAATCGGAAGTTGAAATCACTCATGTATTCTTGGGGAGCTCTCTTCATAGTAGTGAGTTGTTCCAAAAGTGATAGGTGATCACTTTTGTCTTCGAACTATTTACATAGATTTTCTCCCAACTCATCCCAAGTGGTTATAGTGCCAACACCTAACCCGCGAAACCATTGAAGTGCTTTTCCCTTGAAAGAGGTAGCAAGAAGTCTAACTGCAACGTTGTCTTCTGTGATATTATGTACTACGCAGATGTTGGCTACATCAAAGATATGCTCCACTGGAGTAATGTGAGTTTCCCCCATGTAGAAGGGTAAAATTTTGAGTGCCGCAACAGGTATCGGGTCACGTTGAGCCAACATAAGAGGACTACTTGCATTGAAAGGGGGAAAAACTTGGTTCCTCACCATAGCAATGAAAGGTTGATTGTTCTTGGGTGGACGAAATCTTTCGTAAGGAGGAGTCGAATGACCCCTACTAGATAAATTTGTAACTGGGGATGTGGAAATGCCTCTTCTTCTTCTCTTTGGAGGAGACAAGGAAAGTTTGATATGCTGATAATTTCCTTTCTTTAAAGAAGCTCTTGTCTGAATTCTTCAGCATAAGTTACCGCACTGAGATTTGGAATCTAGAGATATAGATTCACCAGGTACTTTGACTTGTGTAAGTGAGAAGAGAAGTACCAACTCTGTCCCACCGGGCGTGCCAAAAACTATTGTCACAAAATCACTGCACCCTCCGAATGGCCAAGATGTGAATAGGACGTTTGGTGTGATTGGGACACATGGGATCACCTCTCAAGCTATGGGACTTGGGCTCGAAGTGAACCTCCAGAGAAGGCCGGCTTCCTCTTCCTAAACTAAGTGTTGTACTACTCCTAGTGTAACAAAAATGATTATCTAATCCTATGCTAACATCTTCATGGGGTTTTAGGGAAAGAGATTTACAGAAATGAAACTATACTAGGGATGGTGATGCACCAAATAAAGGGTGTTTCTAGACTCAGGAAGGGTTAATTTGAAGAGGGTGTGTGCACCACAGGTCAACTTCACCTACTGCAACTTAGAGAGGGTACAGGATACCACAAACTAAGAGACATGTGTTCCCTTTGTTAAACCTTATCAGACCAAGAAATATACAGTTTCCCAGTGAAGAAGGATGAACTCAAGAAGGGTGAACAAACACCACAACTCAACTGCATGCAATACTCCACCACTCGATAAGCACAGAACTCCAAGAACCTGCAATAGAAACTTAAACTTGCACAATGTACCTGCAAGTACGAGAAAGGCACAAAGAATCATAAAAGGATGAAAGGACTGAGATTAGTCACAAAACACACACTTTTATTGCTTCAATAACATGCACAATGCATCATACATTTAGAAGAGGCAATAGTTTCCATTACAGTCTTGAAGAGGAGGCTTGAAAGTTCTCTCAACACACAAGAACAACTTGCAGAAGAGAGAGGACTCTTGAAAAGTATACACTCGCCTGAGATATCTAACTGTCCAACTTGTCTGAACTATTGGAACCCTTTGAAATGAGCTTCCAACTTACATTTATAGAATAATATGTGAGAAAGAAGAGGAAATGTCATAATTACATTCCTAAATTGAAGGTCCATGATGTATTTATTACAGTTAGTTGAACTACTTGAGAAGGTTCCATCATGGGTCATTAATTGCCTGATGACCAAGTCTTCTCAATTAATTAAAATAATATTTAAATAATAATAATAAATATTATTATTAAAAATATTTAAATAAAATATTAAATTAATTAACATAATGTCGGGACCCCCTGTTGACCCGTTTGACTTGAAGAGGAGGGGGTTCCATGTGAATAGAGTCTGCACATAACCCAATCTTGGTGTTGCACTCGATTTTGAACCCCACACCAACTCTTTCCTTGCCATGGCAATTGATCTCTTTTGCATTAAGTCCTTTGAATGGTGAGCTATCAAACTTGATTCTTATTGTTTTCCTTGGTTAACTTGATGCCATTTATGCATTCCATATTGCCTTTGTGAAACATATGTGAGCTTCCCCACGAAGTCACCGAGCTCCATTGGTGAGTTTTATCCTTTCCGAGTTCCATTTTTTTCACAAGCTTGGTTCATTCTCTACATGCTCATCCTCTATAAGCTCGACCAGAGCCAATTTACCCCACCGTCATGGCTTTTTGAACACCTTGTGAGCTAATCAAAATGAACTCAATTCTCCACAACTCATCTTTCACCAGCTCTTCTCGATGCTCATGCATAGGGTTCCTTGACTGAGTTGTATATCTTCCTCATTAAGCCAAAATGTGAGTAGATCCTATGAACCTGGCCTGATGTAAGTTAAGACTTGCCTCGTGAATGCTACTGCTACATTCTTGCTTCAAACTCCAAATCTAGCCATTCTAAATTACCAATCCACCTACATGCATTGTGAACATGAAGCTTTATTCTCAAAATTGAAAGCCTATAGAAATACATTAAACTTCGACAACTATAAGCTTAGTCTTTATCTCAACTTGGTACCAACATTTCCACAATATGAAAAGTTTGACTCTAAATCATACTTCGTGGCTTTGTTTTATAATACATTGGTGGCCCACATAGGTTAAACAATTCAATGAATTTAAATTATTTCACTCATGCATGTTGCGCTATTTAGAAATGATTTTTGAGCTATCAAAATTGTTAGGGATCATGTCACATGGCCCTATCAACACTTAATCTATTGATTTCTCTGTGATAGCTCTAGCTTGACAGATAGATTTGTTTCTTCTTTTTTTAGACCACATATTCACATGCATTCGATATTCAAACTCCATGAAACAACTGAATCATCCTGGCTTTGTTTTGCATGTCGACCCGAGAACCTAGTTTGCTCAACTCAGACTCTCACATGTCTATGTACAGAGCTCATATTTACCATCTTTTACATTTGAGTTCCTTACACATGCACCAGATTCATTCACTAGATTGCTTCAATGCAGCTACGTTGCCCATAACCCAAAGCACTCTGGGATCTCGTGTTAGTACCAAATTCATGTGGTGAACATCAGCTATAAATCCAACCCCATGATTTAAATCTCATACACAAAACATAATGATTACACCTCACCCCTGGCCCTGATAGGAATCTACCGTATTGATATATAAACCTTTTCCTTCATCATATTTGAGGAAAACATGAAACTCTTAGTGTAAACATTTCAGCTGTAGCTTGTAAGGTGTGATAATTCCAACAGAAACCTTTATGCCTGCCAACTTAGTGACTCGTTGAAGATGCTCATATAATTGCAAAGCAAATTGTGCTTCATGAATATTCTGATATGAAATAGATCCACCTCTATGAGATTCACTTCCATGAGTTACATCGTAAAAAAATAAGGTCTCAATAGAGAATATTTGTAATAAATTTCATCAGGTCTCCTAGTAACACTCTCACTGTCACTTAATCGATTTTGATAAAAATATCTTGAAGGAAAATCGTGAATTTGAGGATGCATTCAATACTGAACAGATAACAACATAGTTGGACAACCTGCTTGCTGGAAGCGATCAAAAAGGCTTCTACTATACTGCAACATGCCTGTTGCCTGGTTAAATACTATCAACCAGATGAGATCTCACCATGGTTTCAACAACTCATCACTGTTGGCACATGTTTTTATGCTCGAAACTGAGAAAATCCCTTTGCTATGAGTTCCACCTTCCATACATCAGATGGTTCATTCACCTAAACTCATTTGCAACACTTCTCCAGTGATGGGTCATTTTGCTCCATTCGACATTTTCATCATTAGTAAGAAGAGCTTGTTACATCGTTACCGCTATCAGTGAGCAACTCAGTCCACCATATATTTTTCCACCATGCTTTGTATTGATGAGCTTGGTATTACCTCCTTACATTGTGTTGTTTTCCCCATGACCCGCTCCAATGTTTCCCAACTATCTTATTAATCCTCCTGGTGACTCGCACAAAGACTCAGACCACTCCAAGCTATGTGGAATTCTCATGATGGATCGCCATCATATGATCTCCACTTGGCAATTTGATCTTATTTCTCCCACACTTGGAAGTATCACCATGGTTTACCAACCCAATATTTCCACTTGGGAATGTATTCCCTGAGTTCCCCTATTCATTCCTTAGCACGGTATTTATATATCTCTTCTAAATACGTTGGTCTTGTTATAGCTCATCGACCCCAAAACTCTCACTTGGCAATGCGGTCTTGGGAACCCGCAAAGTATCTTGCCATTGCGGCATACCATGCTAACATCCCCACTTGGCAAGAGGGGAAATTTTCTCCACCATTCCCACTAGCATGCAAGATCACCATGATTTTTACCTCCTGTCGAGTTGAGCCAAATGGGCTCTTCTTTCATCCCACGAAGTAAAATTACCTCAAAAAATCTTTGGCCTCCAGAGAGAGTTAATTATGACAGCTGCAACAAGGTGATCCCAAGGAACCATTTGTGTTGATCCTAATGTTCTGGTTGCACGTGACCATAGTCGTGATTAGTTTTTGCAAAATCTTGTAGCTGCAGTAGAAGAATAAGGTAAAGTTTTAGTTGAGTTGTCTCACCTTTTCTTTTTAGAAAGTCACTTCCATGGAAGAAGCGCAATCAAATCTTGAGGCAAGTTTTGAAAATGAGGCTGAGATTGTGTTCACTACTATTTCTAGTAGTGGCCAAAATTTATTCCAGTGCCTAGCCCATGGGTTTGATATGGTGATTATAGATGAAGCTACAAGCTAGTGAAGTGGGCATGTTACCTCTAATTTCATCTCATTTCTCACATTTTATCCAACTCTATGCATGGTGGTTTATTATTCCAAGCCTGAGCTGCATTGCTCTCATTACGAGCAACATCATATTGACCTCTTTAAATTTGACACCAACCTCCCTATCAACTCGACCCCAAACTCTTAACTAAGTTGAGATCAATTGGGTGCCTTTCGATGCTAGGTGATCTTTCATATGCAATTTAAGAATTATTTTTAATTATTGTATCTCGATAATGAATGGAGGTGGGTTCTTAGGACTATTATTTCATTTTGAATGTGATAGGATCCTGTTGTCTAATCTTTCCACGTGTGCAAAATTGGATAACATTTTTGGTGACCTCTCGGGGATGATTACCTGCTAAGCATGATTCCAGTATCCTTAAGTCATCCATTGGGAATGGATTCTATGTTGGAATCCTGAAAGTAGTATGATTTTCTTTGATACATCCCAGAATCTCCTTGAGCATTGCCAATATCCTAGACCTCCCTGGAATGCTAAGCATGAAGTATACTAAAACTGTTGAATGCTTGACATCCATGGAACACTGCAAAAATTTGAATGAAGTAGATTTTGAAACTCTTATGGAAACCTTGAACCTTTCTTCTCCTTGACATCGTCCAATGATGAAACAATGTGTAGAACAACACAAAACACAACAACACACAACAATGTGCATAAACACTTGGAGGAAAACACCTAATTTAACTATATATGGGGTGGAACACTTCTCAAAAAAAATCTTTGAGATGTATCCCATTCACATGAATGGGAATTTCTTCTCCATTAAGCCTAGATAGACTAAATGAATTTTCCTCTTTGCAACTTGTGATGATGTATGGCCCACTCCAGAGAGTGTCAAACTTGGCATGCCTTCCTGGTTTGGCCCTATCTTCATCCCATTTGAGAACTAAATCTCCCTCTTGAAAACACCTGTCAGACGCCTTCTTGTCAAAATATTTCTTAACTTGATCCTGATGCTACTCCAAAGTTTTCATAGCCTTATCTCATACTTCCTCTAACTCCATGAGTTCTGCAAACCTTACTGTCAAAGGATCACTCTCTATAACTTCGAGTTGATGAGCTAACTCCAAAGAAGGTAAATCCAATGAGATCGGGAGTTTTCCTCTCTTCCATATACAAGAATTAAAGGAAAATTTCTGATGGCCCTTTTAGGTGTGATCCAATCTGCCCATAATGCGATCTTAAGATGTGTATGCCAAGTCCTCTTGTTAGTCTCTATTGTGCACTTAAAAATCCTTATAAGGCTTTTGTTTCTAGAATCAGCCAATCTGTTTCCTTGCAGAGAGTAATTGGATGAAGTTTTGAGGTATACCCCATTTTTAATAGCCCATTCACTCAATTTCATACCAAGAAAATCAGCACGTTGTCTGAAATGACTGTAAATAGAATACCGAACCTCATCGTTATACCCTCCAAAAAATCCAGAACTACATTTTCATTGCTCTCTTTTAATGCTACTACCTCTTTCCATCGAGTAAAATAGTCTTTTGCGGTAAGGACCCACTTATATCCGTCACTGGAAAGAGGATTAATCATTCTGATGAAGTACAACCCCCATTGAACAAAGGGTTGATCCACTTGAACTGGATGCATCAGAAGAGCTACCAGCTTCTCCTTACCTGTGAAAAAGGCACATTCCTTACATTTCCTTACCCATAGATTGTCATGCTTGAATAAATATGGCCAATAGTAGTAGGCTCGCATGATCTTGGTAGTTGTTTTTTGTGCAGAATAATGTCCTCTAGATAGGCCATTATGAAACTCTTCTAGTATCTTACTTACTTGTTCTGGTCCTACAAACCGAAGGAGAACGTTGTTCAAATATTTTTGAAAGAGAATGCTATCTACCAAAACATATGGAATAGATTGAATATGGAAAGTTTGTCTTTTGTTTTTATCCATGTTTTCTAGGTATGCTCCTGAGAAGAGGAAACTCTTCATTTTGGATAACCAATCAGCTTGATCAACATTCTCATCAGTATTTAGGAGTGTCAAGTCCTCATTACTTTTTGATTCCATGTCTACTCCAAGTTGCTGACACAAACCCTTACCTCTGACAAGTTTAGTGACTTCGATGTGCATGTCATACTCCATTACCTTCATGATTCATCCAGCACACTTTTCATTCATTTCTTTTTTCAGAAAAAACTCCTTGACACCTGGATGTGACACCATCAGATGAATCTTGTTGTTGGACAACATGTGCTTGAATTTCTTCAAATCTTGAATAACCACAAAGACTTGATTTTTAATGAATGATTATTTTAACTCATAGTATTTAAAGGATTGACTAAAGAAAGCAATTGGTTGCTCCATCAAGTTGTTGTTCTATTTGGTGAGGATCCCTAAAATGCTCTCTTGACTTGTAAAAGCATAAAGGATAAAATTGGCCAAACCTGGGGTTCACAAGCGTGGGAGCTTGAGAAATGGCCATTTTGATGGATTCAAATCTTTCTCATCCTTCCTTTGTCCATGAGAATGGCATGTTTTTCTTCAGCATGGTTGTCAGTGGTTTAACCAATGTCGTGAATTGAGGGATGAATCTCTACATGAAATTTATGGTTCCCAGAAAACTCTTGAGGCCTTTCCCATGACATGGGAGAGATAAGGACATAATCAAATGAATCTTTGCTAGATTGATTGATTATCCTTCCACTGAAACAACATGCCCTAATAATTTTCCCTCATGCACTGCGAAAATACATTTCTTAGGGTTAGTGAAACCCCAAATTCCCTACACCTTCAGAAAATTTTTGTTAGATGCGTGATGTGATATTCTACATGCTTAGAGTATACAGTTATATCATCAAGGTAAACCAAAATAATATCTTTGATTATTCCCTTAAATTCCATGTCCATGGCTCTTTTGAAAGTATCCCCGGCATTGGATAATCTGAATGGCATTTTATTGTAGGCATACGTGCCCCACTTGGTAGTGAAATCTGTTTTGAATTGGTCAGATTCTTGGACTAGGATTTGATTGTAACCCAAATATCCATCGAGAAAATAAACTATTTGAGCTCATGCCACCGTTTCAAGGATCTGCTCCATTGATGGAAGAGGATAATGGTCTTTTAATGATGCTCAATTCAAATCCTTGAAATCTACGCATAACCGGATCTCTCTGTTCTTCTTCCTCACGGGCACCAAATTGGCTACCCATGAGGAATGCTTGATGGGAAAAATTATATAGGCCTTGACGAGATTGGTTAGCTCCTTTCTCATTAGTGGCTCAATTTTGGGATTAATTGTTTTGTGTTTCTGACGAACTGGCTTAGCATTAGGATCTAGTTCGATGGTATGTTGTGCTAGACCTAGATCAAAACCACGCAGATCTTTATAGATCCATGCAAAGATTTCATGATACTCTTGAAAAAGTTTGATGAAAGCTTCTTTCTCCTCAGAAGTACACACTTTTCCAATCTTAAGAAAATTTGCATTTGATACTTCGACTTCCTTAAAATATTCTTCTTTGACCACCATGTTAGGGCTTTGTCTTTTGGATTGGTCATCTGAATTGAAAATGGACTCCAAAGTGACTAAACCTTTTTGTAACTTATTACTTTTCAATTGGATAATTTTCTCACCATATGACTCCTATAACTTATCTTGATTCTTTGCAGCAAACTCCACCTCTTCTTGTAGGAAGAGGACAATTTGTTTGTCACTATCAAACACTTGCCAACTAGTCACATTATCAAGGACTTCCGGTCAAACCACCATTTTAACAAATTGCTGCTTCCAAATCAGATTTTCTTCCTTCTCTTCTTCTCCTCTTTTCACTTCATCTATAAATATAAGAGTTTGGCTCATTGTAAATGTTGGACTCTAATAATTTTGAAGTGTAATTATAGTCAAAATTAAATCAATACAAAAGGATTTTCCCCTTTTCTCTATCTTCCTCCATTGTCCCATCTTGCTTACCTAAAATTTGTGGATCATTTATCTTCTATGATAAGAAACTTTGTGTTCTTATTGATATGATTTCTAGAACTTCGTGTTTGTGGAATGATATCTTATGTTATGAATGTGAATGACTCTCTTCTGTATCACTCTTACTCTTTACGTATAGGGTTATACTCTACTATGTATATTTCCTGAAAGTACTGTTATATTATGATATTTCCTTTCTTTAGTTCTTCCATTCATTTGTATTGATAATCTCTTTTGGTATAAAAGCATTTCCAAATGTCATAGGTCCAGCCTTAAGATGAAATTTGTACATTTGTATATAAGCTTTGTTTCTTGCTTTCAATAAGGGAACCTCTCCCATAAAGAGGAAAGACTTGTTGTCCCCTGGCTATGGTTTTGTTAAAGTACCATGTTAAAACCTAATAGTTTTTGGTTACTCCGCTGTGGATTTTGTTTCAAACATATCCCTTTTAAAATAACAACTTCAAGTTCATTTTTTATTTTACGAATCTACGGTATACACGTGGGAAGAAAGATATTGGGGTTGAAGATTCTCATTTTCAACTTCTAGAGCAACAAAACTTATCTCTTCTTCTATCAAGAAGGAACAGAGGAACTCGTTCTTCAAGCACACCTCTTGTTAAAGATAAAAGTTCCAAGAATAGAATTCCTCCATAACAACTCAGTCCTAATCTTCTTACTATAATACTTGTTGGTATTTCAGTTCCCCTTCAGACAATATTCCCATAGATGGTAACACCTCTGCCTTGGGGACAATAGATTGGGCCCCTTGCTCTTTCTCATCCATTAAATGAGTTACCCAAGAGTAGTAGGATTTTTTTTTCCTAAATTCCGAGGTGATGGGAAAGTACACCCAGATGAACACATTGCAGCCTTCATTGTTGCATGTGGGATTCTTGGGGTTGAACGTGAAGACATTTCTATTAGGATCTTTATGGAAACATTGCAAGATAATGTTGCTAATTGGTTCTATCATCTTCCTACTGGGTCAATTACTAATTGGACCACCTTGACAACTCAGTTTGAGAAACATTTCAAACCTGTTGAAGATGTGCATGCCCTCTTGGCTCAAATTTCTCATATAAAGAAGGAACCACATGAACCCATAAGGGATTTTGTGGCTAAATTCAACAAGCTAGTTCTTAAAATTCCATAGAACACTCGTCCTGTAGATCAAATCCAAAAGTACTTCTTCCTTGACTCTTAGTTTCCTGAAGTAAGCTATGCACTAAGGAGAGCTAACCTTACAACTTTATGTTGAACAATTCTTGGCTATCAGTGTTGAGGATGATTTAATAATGTTTGGTAAATTGAAAAGAGAACCCTCCAAGTATAAAGCATCCTCCCCTTCCTCTCTTGGAGCCAATTGAGATCACTTAGTGTAGAAGTTGGAAAATGATCTCATTGCCATCAAAAATCAATTGGCTCAACATACTCCTTATCAAGATATTCCAAGAAGGAAATTTCAGCCTAGGAACTGGTTACCTCCTCAGAATAAACTTGTTATTGAAGGCCCACCTATCAAGGTTCCAATCAATGCAAATTGTGAAGTTCAAGAACCTAATGATGAGGAGTTTAATGAAGACTTTGAAGACCCAGAGGAAGATATTGATGAAGAACAAGAAGAACTTGGTAGATCTCAAGTTAATTTCCTTACCACCAAATGTATGGATGACGAAGGTGAATAAGATGAAAGATTGGTAGATATGGATAGTGATTCATATGTTGTTATGACTCTGGAGAAAACGAACATAAAAGAAAAAGTGATGTAACTTGCTAATAAATTCAAGGAGTTTCCTATAACTATTCGAGTGGTTGCAAGAAGAGGAGCTCCTATTCCCTTGGCCTCCACGTAAAAAGTGAGTAATGATAACCCTTTTCCTTCTACCTCTATTTCCAAAACTTATTGTCCCTTAATTTGTAAATTTGATAAATCAAAATTTTCTCTTATTCCTAGTAGTGATGCTCCATCCACCTATGGATATTTCGATATCATTGATCACCTCAAAAAGACCAAAATCCAAATCTCAGAGGCGTAATTTTACCAGACCCATCCAAAATCCTTTGCTATAATGGTAAAATTTTTCAATTCCCAATCCAAAGCCTCATCCAATACTTCTAAAGGTATCTTTCCCACTTCATCTTCCACACCTCAATCAAGCCTTGTGGTTGCAGTCACTTCCCCTAATGAGAAAATTGAACCATTTTATGTGACTCACCTCATAGTTGGCCATAAGCTCAGTAACTATGTTATAGACTTAGGAGCATTAGACAGTGTGATGCCCGAAAAAGTAGCTCATGCTTTGGGCCTAACTCTAACAAGTTCCTTTGGTTTCTGCTATTCCATGGAGAGTAGAAATGTGCCTTTCGTTGGAAGGATTAAAGATGCACAAGTATCCTTCACTGCTTTTCCAAAGAAAGGGGTCTTAGCCACTATTTTGGTTGTTGATACTCCTCCCTCATATGATATGTTGCTAAGTAGGAACTTTTTTAAGGAGGTAGGAGGTGAAATTAAAATGGCCTAGTCACATGCTTTGATCTTGGTAAATGGAAAAATAAGAAAGTTATTACTAGAAAAGAAAACTGAGTATATTGTGCAAAAGACTGATGATCCAAAAGCAAAAATACTCTATGAAGATATATGGCATGGAAACTATATGAGCATGCCATAGGATGAGGTAAGTCTTCCTTAGGGAGTTATTCATGATCCCAATGGCATTTAGACTTTGGAGTTTGATGGAAGCTGCTCTTCAGCTGGTGTGGTGTTAATCTCTCCAGAAGGGAAGATTCATCCATTTTCTTTCAAGCTTCATTTTAAAAACATAAATAATACAACTAAGTATGAGGCTCTCATCGTTGGGTTAAGCAAGGTAAAAAAAATAGGAGTAATGAATCTTTATGCTTATGGTGATGCAGAGTTGATTTTGAAATAGGTAAGGGATTTTGACCAAGTCAAGAATAGGAGATTGAAACATTATAGAAATCTTCTTGGGGATTCCATTGAATTCCTTGATGCTTTCTCAATTGAAGTTGTGCCAAGAAAAAAGAATACTAGAGCTGATTCTCTAGTTGTCTCAGGATCTTTGTTGATTCCTCATCCATATTTATCTCAAGAGAAATTTACCATTGAAATGATTCATAGGCCTAGTGTTCAGGATAATGAGAGCAACTGACAGGTTTTCAATGATGATCACAACTTTATCTCTTTCTTGGAGCTTAAAGATAACTTCAATCAGTTACATTTTTAAGGAAGTGAAACTTTTCCTAGAGAATATGTGCCCTCTAATGAGGAAAATATCAAGGAAGAGATGGATCATGATGGTTGTATTAATTTGAAGGGTAACAAGATTCTTAAAGTACTAGTGAGTCTAGAAGATTAGTTTGACAAACATGATAGGTTCATCAAATCTGAAGCTTCTCGAGGGACTCAACAATATTTTGAGTATGAGAAGGTCAATTTTGGAAGAAATGATGAACCCAAGGTGGTGAATATTGGAAAATGTTGCACTCAAGAAGAGGAGAAGAAAGTAGTAAACCTATTAAAGAAGTGTGTTGATGTTCTTGCCTATTTATATGATGTTCTTAAGGATTTTCAACGAAAGGGGATGCAGCACTATATCCCTCTAAAACCTGAGATCAAACCTTTTAAGCAGAAGTAAAGGCAATACAATCCTAAGGTTGCAAATACTATTTTCCAAGAGATCCAGAAGTTACTAAAAGCCAATATTATTTTCCCTATACATCATTCAACATGGATTGCCAACATTGTGCATGTCAGAAAAAAGAATGGTGAGATCCACATATGTGTAGACTTTAGGAATTTGAATCAGGCCTCTCTAAAAGACAACTATCCACTCCCCATGATGGATCAAGTTCTTCAAGTTGTCTCAAGCTTTGAGATGTTTTCTATGCTACATGGATTCTCTGGATATAATCAAGTGGAAGTCAGTACCTCGGATCAACACAAGACTACCTTTACTACCCCTTGGGGAACCTTTTCCTACAAGAGAATGCCATTTGGTCTTATCAATGTTGGTTCCACTTTCAAGAGGGAAATCGATTTAGCTTTTGGCACTCTAAAGAGAAAGTGTATTGTTGTGTACCTTGATGATTTTCCTATTTTTTCCAAAACAAGGGTAGATCATCTTCAACATCTGGAAACATTTCTTCAAAAATGTAGAGAACATGGAGTTTCCCTCAATCCTAAGAAGTCTATCTTTTGTGTTACTGAAGGAAATTTGTTGGGGCATATTTTTTCCAAAGAAGGGATCAAGATAGATCTAGAAAGAGTCCAAGAAATCCAGCAGATTCCTCTTCCCATAAGTAAAAAGGGTGTTCACTCTTTCTTTTACAAGATAAATTTCCTAAGGAGATTCCTTCCATATTTTGTAGAATTGACTATGATTGTTGCTCACATGATGAAAGGAAAGAAAAACTTTGGTTGGAATTCTGAGGGTAAATAATAATTTCAATATATCAAGAAATCCATTGCTAGAACCCCCATCTTAGCATGTCCTAATTTCAGTAAAGATTTTATTATCTATTTCTATGCTACAGAGAGTACCTTGGTTGTTGTGCTAACTTAGAGATATTATGAGAATCATGAACTTCCAATTGCATTCATGAGCTATGTTCTGAAATCTCATGAATTGAAATATACTATGATGGATAAATATGCTTTTCCAGTGCTCAAAGTTGTCAAGAAGTTTCATTTTTATATTCTTAATTCTCACTTTATTATTCTTGTACCTGATATAACCATCAAGTCTATTCTTACAAAACAGGAGTTTGGAACTAAGAGAGGAAATTGGGTAGCAAAATTCCAAGAATATGATCTTGATATCAAGCCAACTAAGCTAATTCATGGTAAAGGATTGTGTGAGCTTATCGTTGAAGGGGATGATGGAGAATTGTCCACAAAAGTAGTTGATGTTCCTGTTGTTCTCTTCCTTAGTTCAACAAATGAGTGGTATGATGGTATTTCACATTTTCTTACTTATGGAGAGTGTCCATCCCATTTAAGTTCCAAGGAGAAGAGATCTATTAATCTAAGGTCTGCAAAGTATGTGTAATGGAAAAATGCTTTATTCAAGCGAGGCATAAATGGAAGATTTCTTAACTGCGTGGACAAAGAGCAAAAAAAATAAGTTTTTTTTAGTTTTTCATGATCAGGCTTGTGGAGGACATTTCTCTTTTGATGTCACTGCCCATAAGATCCTTCATGCAGGGTACTATTGGCCTACATTGTTCAAATATGCATCACAATGGGTAGGTAAGTGTGAATCCTTTCAAACTTTTGTTAGGAGACCTAAGTTGGTTGCTTTTCCACTCAAAACAATAATTATTGATGAGCCTTTTCAACATTGGGGGTTGGATTTCATTGGAACTCTTAAACCACCTTCCAGTACTAGAAATACTCACGTACTAGCTACTATAGATTACTTAAAAAAGTGGGAGGAGGCTATTCCATTAAAAATCACTATTTCTGAGGTGGTGTGTAATTTCATCAAGGAGAACATCTTGATAAGGTTTGGGGTACCAAACAAAATTGTGATTGATAATGCTTTGAATTTTTATTATTATGATATTATGGATTTTTGATATAGTTATGGAATTTCCCTTTCTCATTCTTCGGAATACTGCCCCCAAGGGAACGGACAAGCAGAATCAACGAATAATAATTTTGTAACCATCGTTTAGAAGCTTGTCAATGACTCTCAAAGGAATTGGCACAAGAAGCTCTATGATGCTCTCTAGGAAGATAGAATTACACTCAAAAGAGAAATTGGGATGTCTCCATTCCAAGTGGTGTATGGTGTTGAAGATCAGTTGCCAGTAACAGTAGAATTCTCAGCCTTACACTTAATGAAGGCTATTGAAGATACAAGTTTCCCCTATTCCTTAGACAAGAGGATCATGTATCTCCAGAAGATGGATGAAGACAAGATGCAAGTTTTGATAGGATCTTAGCTCATCAACTGAAGGTGAATGATTTGTTTGACGAGAAAGCTAAACCTAGAGATTCTCAAGTGGGAGACATTTTTCTATTGTGGGAAAAAAGACATGAACCTCGAGGAAGCCCTAGTAAGTTTGATTCTCTTTGGCTTGGTCCTTTCAAAATCAAACACTTTGCTAGAGAAAATTCTTTCTACTTGGATTACATGGATGGATCTCCTCTCCCACTTCCTTATAGTGGGAATTATTTTAAGTTATTCAAGTCTTAGGTGATTAGGCAGTCCTTCTGTATATACTATATGCGGTTTTCTATGTATTTTTGTCTTTCCTTTTTGTTTTGTTTCCCTTCAGTGTGTGTTGTATTTTGTATTGGTTTTACCTTTCACTCTATTTTCCCAATGGATAAGGTACTTGTCTAATTTCCCATAGTTTTTCTATGGTTCTTGATCTTTCCTCATTCCTATGTCCCAACCAAGTCATCCCTAGAAAGAGTCATTTGTTGTCACATCAAAATTCCCCTCATTTTTAAGTCAAGTTTTGAAAAGTTTGAGGTGGTGTCTTTGAGAGATGTTTGAGCAGATTGAGAAGTCTAGAGAGATAGGAAAATTTGTGCTTTGAAGAAGCTAGTTCTTATTTTCAATCTGTTGGTTCGAAAATTTGTTGGGTGTACAGATCTATGGATAAATGAGCCAACAGTGTTCAAGGCATAGCCCCTCTTTGAGTCAACAAATAAAAACTGGTTTACTTCTATTCTACCAGCAGGAATCTTGTGCAAGTCTCACAATATTCTGCCTTCAGGGGTTGGGATCTCATCCTAGTAGAGGTATTTCCAACTATAAAAGAAGGGAAAGGAATGAGGTGGGGAGATAGGAAAGATCTGAAGGGAGAAAAGAAATGAATTCCAAAGCAGAAAGGTCATAAGGTTTATGATTTGGGTTGGTAGTAAACAGAGCCAAACCTAATTGCATAGATGGATAAAGCAATACTGATGAATAAATGACAAAAAAGTAGAAGGAGATTCAATAGAAGAATCATACAGATCTGACATAAGAAAGGTCTGATATAAAACACAGGTATTCAGCACAAAGTCTAAATATTGTATTAATATTTGTTTCTGTCACAAAAAGTTCAAAGTCTTTTCTTCTTACTTCTATTTCTCATCTGAAAAGTATCGACACTTGAATACAACAAAATATTCAAGTATATATAGAAGAAGAGAAGAAAAGAAAGCAAAAGAAAACAAACCACTTAATTACAAAATATCTTACAAAATATCCTAGTCATTTGTTGACTTTTAACAACTTGGTGGATGACATCATCCCATGGTGCAACATGGATGATGTAATCATTTGTGTCAACATACTTTAGACGTTTACAAAGAGAGGGTCGAAAAGAATGAGACTATTCATCATCATCCCGCAGCTGAAAGGGGGTATCCTACTTTTGCTGCTGCTCAGGAGACATGACATGGAACTAGGCACGATATTCCATGAACTTGCTGATCATGGGCTGAAGTTGATCCTGGGAAGGATCCTTGTGATGATCACCGATAGCCTCGTAAGTCTCTCACTCATCTATGAGATTTTCCAGGAGCATGGAATATTCATTTTCTACATCTATCAGGTACCCTATGAAGTCACGACAGGCCAGCAGGTTGTTGACGGATTCAGCGTTGAAAGTGACTTCTAGTCCCAACCCTTACGAAATGATCTCCTTGAAGATCCGAATAGTTTCATCAACCTTTCTCAAGGTGAAAGAAGGAGTGAGCAAGCTTAGAGACATTCTTAGGACAATCTACTCCATTTGATGCATTGCATCTAGGGCTTCCTCCTTGATTTTTTCAATCTTTTCCAGAACAAACTCCAGCTGATCGACCTGGTAGTCCAGAGTAGAAAGGATTTTGTTGAGGGCCCTGGGGTGACCGAAGACACCGAACTTGACCAGATCTTCAACTGAATAGTTGAGTATTTTTTGGAAGGTCTCATCCTGTATCCTAGCATGGTCCAGCTCTTCGGAGATAGGTCTTACTATCTCCTGGAGCTCTTTGTTCACCCGACTGATATTTTGATATAATCTGGTGAACTTGGTGATTACTTCCTCACTTTCTTTGAGGATTTGGCTCCTCCTGGCGGAAACTACCATACCCTACTCACCGATTTTGGTGTATTCATTTATCTTATCCTGGCTCAAAGGCTCAGGAGTTTTGGTGGTAGTTGTAGGAGGTGCAGTGCCCATTTTCTGCAAGGTGTGGAGAAGATGTTTATTTTTCTCCTTTAATAGCCTATTTTCTTCCTTTGCTTCCTGGAGCTTCTTGCAAAGAGCGTCAACTGCAAATAGGGCCTCTCCCTGAAGGCTTTCTGAAGACATCCCCATTGTGACTTGGGTCATTATATAATCTGTCGAAGACATATCCTTCTTATCCTTTAAAGGATTGGGATACACTATCTCCATTACTCTCTCTCCTGACGCACTCTGAGAGAAGCGAGTTATAGGATTTTGTTTCTTGGCCCCCTTTGATGGGATGATGGAGAAATCCATCAGTGCAATGGGAAATTTCCTCTTTTATTGGCTCAGGTGCTGAGAGATCCATGTTGGACTTATTGGAGAGGGACCAGAAGTAGAAAAGGGAGCAGCTACAGTAGTAGAGGAAAAGTGTGTTGAGACACTTGGAGGCTGCATTGAGAGGGAGGATGAGAAAGTGCTCACGGGAGGAAGAGATATTGTAGGGGAGGTAGACATGGAAATGGAAGGGAGCTTAGAGATGAGGGAAGAAATGGTGGGGGACAGCTCCGTGAGAAAAGAGAAGATGGATGAGGAGGAAGGGGGAACAGTAGAAGATGGGGGAGAGGATACGACCAAAGGAATGGTCACTTGGGTAACACGAGGAGGGGAAGGAAGAGAGGGAGAAGGGATGGAAGGGACCTCAATAGTTTTAGTAGTGGCAACATCCTGAGTGGATGTGCCCAACGGAACATCTTTAGCCAGTTATTTCTCTAGAGAAGCCAGAGTTACAATTTCTTCTTGTGTGGTGGAAGGGGGACTCTCAGGAGCCTCTTCTTGGGTAGAGCTTGACTCGCCCTCTTTGTCTTTACCTATCCCCTTTTGCGGATGTTTTGACCTGGAAGGTGTGTTGCCCAATGGAGATGTGGTGAAATTAACCCCGAGGTAGATGAGGCCATTCATCCTACACAAGTGCTCTGTTCTCCGCAGAGTTTCTTTAACCCTTTCTTCAATGGTTTGGGGTGCTTTAGTTATATCAATTACAACAAATGGCCAGTTGTCCCCATCCGTGTCAAGATATACCTGATCAACTTCTTGATCAATAGTTTGATAACCCTTTGGGATAATGGCCACGCCATACTGAATGATTTCAACCAAAGCCAAGTGGGAGTGATCTTTTCTTCTGATCTCGACCTCATGGTACAGGTCGATATAAATATCCTCGATCTACAGAATGTGGATTCGATTGAGTTTGGCCCTGGGAAGGAAATTCCTTGGGTCGAAAGTCAGCCTTTTTGGGAAGTTGTGTGTTAGATTTAGCAGTTCTGACTCTGCAAACATCTCCCAGGCTTTGTGGTAGGAAAGACAAGTGTACCTGCCCACTGTGAGGGGGAAAGGAGTTCCACCCTTCTTTCTCTTCAAACACTTTTCGTGGTAGGTTATGAGCTGTCTGGATAGCTCCAATAGGATCAGCTCGGGGCCGGCATATCTTGGCAATTTGGTGCGTTTCCCCAAGAATTTTGCCACCCTTAGATAGGTGAAGGTGGGAAATTGGGTGAATAAGGCCCCCCACTTCTCTGTTGCTGTAACAATGCTCTTGGTCGTATGACCGTGAGTCATGTTTGGCCTCAAAAGGTAGATGATGCCGTAGAAGAAAGCATCATTGATCTTTGTAAACTGTGAAATGTTGTTTTCCAGCTTTAGCTCTAGATAGTATTTATATATTTTCACTTGGGGCCAAACCCTGCATCGCATCAAAGCTGGATAATCCCTCTCCAAGGCCATATCATAAACTACGTAGGAGTTCATGTAGAACCTCCTCGTTGTGGTGAGTTTTTGGAGCTGCTCAAATATAGTACTGCTTATGATCTCTTCCCACTCAAAGCGTTGATCTGTCACATTCTTGTTCATTGTCTCCAGGTACTTGAGCATCCATTTATGAAAGTAGTGGGCGTCAGGAAGCCCAAATACTCTACTTAGGAATGTGATGGTATCACTTAGTTCCTCGGAGAAATCACTGCGATGAATGACCTATGGCCATCTAGTTACCACCTCCTTGTTTTTTAGGTATACCTCATTCATCAATTGCATACACTGGTCTTCATTGTCCTCCCAAGCCTTGGTGCAGTCTTCTTGGCTTACGGCCACAAAGTGCTGGTGGTGAGGAATGCTAAGCATAATTTTGAAGTGCCGAGCAGTGAGGTTGATCACGACCTCACCCTTCTCATTTTGGACACACCTCATTTCTTTGTTGTAGTAGCGGGCCACTACCATCATGAATTCATTGTTTACTGCACTAACTGGGATCCTCCCAGTAAAATTCAGGCCACTGCCTACCAGTTTGTCCATCCAGGGACTTCCTGTGACCCTCCTAGTTCTGGCCCAAAAATCTTCCATATCAATATGACCGAGCTCAGAGTCTCTTATATCCAGGTCACATTCTACCTAGGATTTGGGCATCCTGACCCTCTCATATTTATACTTCATCTCTTCCTCCGTAGGCTTGGATTTACCCTTAGACTTGGTTGGTCTCTTGCTTGATGTAGACATATGTAGTTCTAAACTCAGTTGCTGATCTGCAAGAAGGAGAAGTGAAACCCAACCCAGAAGAGTCATGTTAGTTGTCTGATCTCCCATTAAAGCATTGACAGAAGGAAGAGTTAGCAATTTTAAGGCATCAGGGCGCAGGGCGCATGAACACTGCAAGTTGCAGGGTTAAATAATATGGCACACAGAAAAAGGGTGTTACAAGGGAAAAATCAGCACCAAAGGGGGTAAGGCGCATAGATACTGCACATGACATTTTTGTTGTTGCAAGCAGGAGTGCGCCTGCACTATTTACATGTGTTTTATAACAGGTGTAGATATTTTTCATGTTACACGGGTACAGGATGTGCCAAAGGGTGTAGGTTTAGTGTGTGTAACATCATATTTTTGTGTGCAATAGGGGAACTTGGTGTGGCACATGAAAGGTTTGCATGGCAATTTGTTACTATAACAGGGGATGCGCCTATGCTGTTAAACATATTTTTATACTTGGCGCAAGTAAGTTTGGTGTTACATGGGTGCAGGGTGTGCCAATGGCACAGGTCTTTGCAATATTACATAAGAGTTCAGTGTGCCAAGAGGGCGCAGGGATTTCGGGTGTTGCAAGCAAGGAAAGTGCACTTTGGGGGCGTAACTATTTTTTATGTAGCAAGCATGGCGAATGCACCAAGATGAAAAACGCAGTCTACCAACTTTTAAGTCTTGTTTCTTTCTCTGGAGGGGTTTGCATGGGTTTTAATCCTCTTCTGCATGGTTTCTTGGATAGTGATGAGGGCATATTAAGGAGATCCAAGTGATTTTTCTGAGGTAGAGTCCTCCTTACCAGCAGATCTAGAAAGAGGAGGGAGAGCATGGGAGAAGGAAAACAAGAACAGCAGGAGAGGGTTTTTTTACATAAACATGCCTCCTACTACACAAACAAACAACTAACAACAACAAAACATGAGAGGAAAAGGACCACCTACCTGGATTAAATATAATGTGAGAGACGAAGAGGGGTCCATGAACGCGATACAAGGACGACAGGCGTGCTGACAGATGTAGAGGAATAAAAGCTATCACGTGTATTTTTAATTGTGATAGTGACAGGGTGGATGTGCCTATATATAGGAAAAGGTGCAATAAATGTGCCAACCACTTTTTGAAGAGACGCATCAAAACACCTATCGACACTTCAAACCTTGCACCCTTTGGTGCACCAAAACGTGTGTTAACACGTGATTATGTGTGCCTTTGGCACATAAAAAATACTGTCAACACGGAAATACGTGTGCCTTTGGTGCACCAAAATGTGGCGCAACAAAAATGTTGTTGACATGAAGGCACATGTGCCTTGGTGCATGCAAGAAAGGTGCATCACATGGAGGCACACCAAAATGTGTGTCGACACTCTGAAGGGTGCACCAAAGGAAATGAAGGGGGTGCAAATATACTCTATGTTGCACAGAGAAAAGGTGCACCCAACCAAAAAATACCAAAAAAGGCTAAGTTCGAAAAACCAGATTTCCCAGGAAAGGACTTTGCAACGTTCTGAACGCAAGGGGTCACTGACGAGGGACCAACACAAAATTTCCATTGGATTACCCACAAAATTGGCCTTGTCAATTTTACGGGATAACAGTTGGCTCTTTCTGGGGACTATCTCTAAGCGGAACTTAGTGGTAGAGAATCCCAAATCTACATGTGCCTATCCATTAGGTTACAAAGTCAAAAACAAGGGCGACCGAAAAGGTGAAACACACAACCAACAAAAGCAAACACACAACAAAAAAAAACACACAACTGAAGCAAACTGTATAAAGAAGAGAGCAAACTCTACTTCCTGAAGATTTTCAGATGCTGCCCGCTATAGGGAAGTGGGAGCTCAGTTCCATCTAGATACAAGAGATAGAAGCTGTTCTCTCCGTTGAGCTGCTTGATCTTGAAAATTCCTCTCTATAGGGAATCAAATTTTCCATGCATGCCCTTCGGCTCTCTTCATTTGTCCCACAAAAGGACGAGGTCTCCCACCTGGTACTCTCTTTGCTTAGCTTTTTTATCGAACAATCTCTTGACCTGATTCTGATATTCGGTGATCCTGTCGACCACTCTTACTCTCTTTTCTTTGAGCTCTGCTAGATACATGATCCTCTTTTCAAGGGAATTTTGGAAAGTCTCATCTTTGATCGCTCGTGCCAAGTGCAGAGCAGGGAGTTCCGTAGAAATGGGAAGCTCGGCGTCTGTTCCATATAACACTTGAAAAGGTGACATGCCGAGAGACCTCTTGGGAGTAATGCAGTCCACCCACAGAGCGTCGTATAATGACTTGTGCCACATTCGTTGATTCTCATCCACTAGCTTTTGTATGATGGTTACCAAGTTTTTATTACTAGATTCTGCCTGACCATTTCCCTGAGGGTAATAATCTGAGGTGTGAGCCAAAGTTATTCCGTACTTGTAGAAAAAACTAACAACTTCTCATGAGGAGAAATTGGAAGTGTTATCAGTACAATCTTGTTTGGAACGCCAAACATGACAATGATATTTTCTTTGATGAAACTGTAAACAACCTCGGAAGTGGCATGTTTGACAGGTATGGCTTCCACCCATTTCGTGAAGTAATCTGTTGTTGTCAGGACATAACTATGTCCAGCACTCGATTGGGGATTGAGTGCACTGTTAAAATTGATTCCCCACTATCTGAATCGTTCATCAATGATGACCGGTTCGAGGGGAAAAGCAGCCATTTTGGGCTTGCCGACAAATTGCTGGCAAGGCTCACACTTCGCTACCCAAGTGGCTGCATCTTGGAAAAGCATTGGCCAATAATACCTAGCCTGGATGATCTTGTGTGCCCTCATGGAAGAGGAGAAATGGCCACCACAAGCTGAATCATGAAAACTCTCAAGTAACTTCACCTATTTTGTCTTATCAACACATCGTAAGAAGAAGCCATCTATTCCGCGTTTGTATAGACCGTCATCCCAGATGATATATCTGGCTGCTCTGAGCTTTATAGTGCACTTCTCCTTTGTAGTTAAATGAGTTGGGCATTCACCATAGGTGAGAAAGAAAGAAATATCAGAATACCACTCGTCGTTGGTTGCGACAAATAGGACCATAGGTAGTGAATCAGCTTTCTCCATCTGGCTTTGTGCTCCATTGGCACAACCATCTTTTCCCCTAGAAACTTTTGAATCTTGGTTTTCAACCATAAGTTGACATAGGCCCTTACCTCTTACTAACTTGGTTGGTTTTATATCCAGATCATACTCTTGGACTTTTGCAATCCAATTTCCTCGCAAACTACCTAACTCCTGTTGGGTTAAGATGGACTTTACTGCCGTGTCAGGAACTAGAACCACCGTATGAGAGTTTAGAATGTAATACCTGAAGTTCTTAACTGCTTTGACAATGGCGAAGGCATGTTTTTCCAACTAGGTCATTTTTAATTCATGAGGCTTGAGAGGAGAGCTCATAAACACAATCAGGGATTCAACATCTTGAGAATTTTTTTGCATTAGGATGGCCAACACAGTGTGCTTAGATGCATAGCTATACATAATAAAATCCTTGGAGGAATCGGGACATACCAGGACTGACGCGTGAGCGACGGAGGCTTTTACCTCCTCGAATGAATTCTTCCCTTCTTCGCTCCATCGGAAAGTTGGTGACCCTTTCATCATGTCTAATATGTGGTGAGTCTTTGTAGTAAAGTTGGGAACAAAACGTCTAAGAAAATTCACTTTTCCGAAGAAGGAGTGAACGCCGGTCTTGCTTGTAGGTAAAGTAAGGATCTGAATAGCCTTAACTCTTTTCGTATCTATCTTCATCCCTCCTTTGCTAATAACATGTCCCAGCAACTTTCCCTCTATGACTCCAAAAACATACTTTTTTAGATTCAAGGAGATCCCATGCTCGTGGCATCTAATCAATACTTTCTCCAAATGATCACAATGATCGTTTCGTTTTTTGGAGAACACGGTTAAGTCATCCAAGTATACTACGATGACCTTCCCCATCATACCTCTGAATGCAAAGTCCATGGCCCACTGAAAAGTGGCACCAGCATTGGTCAGGACAAAAGGCATCCTGCTATAAGCAAACGTACCCCAAGGGGTAGTGAACGCTATCTTGAATTGGTCTTCGGGTGAGACTTCTATCTGATTGTAGCCTAAAAAACCATCAAGCATGGACAACATTTCTAATCTAGTTACTACTTAAAGAACGTGATCCATTATGGGAAGTGGGTGGTTGTCCTTCAAGGATGCCTAATTCAAGTTACGGAAATCCACGCATATGCGTATCTCGCCATTCTTCTTGCACACTGGCACAATGTTCGTAAACCAGGTACTGTGATGGATAGGAAAAATAATCCGTGCATCCAGCATTTTCTAAATTTCAGCCTAGATAGTACCTAAGATCTTAGGATTATAGTGTCTCTGCTTCTGGTGAAAGGGTTTGACGTCCTCTTTCAATGGGATATCATGTTGGATGTCCTTTGGCTTGAAAGACTTTAGATCGGCATAGGACCATGCCAATACATCCATGTATTTTTTAACAATTTGACAAACTTCCACTTCTCTTCAGGTGTGCAACATTTTCTAATGTTTAGAAATTGTGGATGTTCAATTGAACCTAAATTCACCGGTTCAGTTTCTGGGGAGGAGCCAGGATCATCTCACCTTTTCTTTTTTACAAAACGATCATGCCTGTCAAACAACCGCTCTAGGGAAACCAGGCCTTTCAGGATTTTATTTCCTTTGAGCTGACATATGATGTCACTTCCTTTTGATTCTTCGTTTTGATCGGCAACTGATTCATGACATGTAGAAGTGGATCCTTCAAAATGAAGTTCACTAAAATTTTCTGCCTTTTCAAGGAAGGCAATGAGTTGATTTTCATCGTTGAATACTTTCCAGTGCTGAGAATTGTCTGGCACGCTTGGGTGGAAAACCACCTCAATAGTATATTTGTTTACTTTCAAACCTGGGTGAGGGAGCATGAGGAATGCTAAAATGGCCAATGAATTGGCCATGTCATTCTGAGCTCTTGGGATGGCTTTTATTGAAAAAGTGTCAAACTCCTCGATGTTATCCCACACCGCATTGTGGTAATGTCCGAGCCTTTCATTCTTCACTTGGCATATCCTTTTAACTTGATTTATGACCAGCTCTACATCACCTTGTACTTTTAGATTCTTTATTCCTCTTTCCTTTGTGGCTTGCATGCCAAGTAGCAAAGATTCATACTTAGCATTATTATTTGTGTTGAAAAATTGTAACTTGAAAGAGAGAGGGATAATCTCTTCCTTATGAGATATTAGTACGGTGCCAGCGCCACACCCACTAGTTACGCAGCTTCCATCAAACTGCAAAGTCCAAATCTTGTTAAGATCCTCTGCTTAGACGAGGACATCTATTTGGTTAGACTCGTTAGACAAGAAATAGTTTCCTATCCCTGATGATTTGAAGAGAATTTGGGCTTTGGGGTCATTAGAGTTAGTAACCAGGTACTTCTTTTGTGGTTCAAGCTCCAATGTTTGCATTACACCTTTGACAGGGATTCTAGCCTTAGACCAGTCCATATGAATCTCCCCACCAACTTCACTACAAAAACTCCTTACTAGAAGAATTCCATAGGCTGCTGGAATATCGGCAACAAGGATGGTCATTTTTACCCTTTTTTCCAGGAACACTGCAAACGCAAATTGCGCATCTTTGATTTGACCGATCAGTGGAACTTGCTTGGTTTCCAAGGAATAACATCAGCCAAAAGGCTTGGTAAGGGTGAGGCCCAGAGCATGGGTGAATTTTTCTGGCATGACATTATCAGAAGCTCTAGAATCAATTATGCAGTTGCTTATTTTGTGGCCGTTGATTAGGAGGGAGAGGTAGAAAGGTTCTATATTGCCTGATACAGAAGTCGACGAGAAGTTTATGTGGGATGGAGGGGTGGAAAGAATTCCTTTTGGGGAAACCTGGTTGGTTATGACAGCCTAACTTTGGATGTATTCGGTCAACCTTACAAGCTGTTCGGGGTTTGATTGGAGATATTCGGCTTCAGACATTTGGATCTTGGTCTTTTTGGAATGGTCGATTATGTCAAATGCGGACAAGAGTTGCATTGATGGAGGAATGAGTCCCTCATTTCGCGACGGTAGGGTAGGATCACTGGCCTTAATAGGAACATGAGAGGACTGAAAATATTTTTTTGAAAAAGATCTAATAACAGGTTGAGTCGGAAGGGGACTACCTCGTTTAGTGATGGTTGGAGGTGTGCTTGACACATCCTTTTCTTTTTGTATCTTGGTAGCAACCTCTGCTTCCTTTCCTTGTGAGCAGGTGAAAACAGCATATCCCTGTCCACTTGTATACCCTTGGGTACCTTCTTCTTCATTAGATTCCCCCTCGTCAAATTCCATATACCCGATAGTAGAGTCACCAGTCGGTTCACTAACATCTTAATCATCTTCGCCTTGAGACGAAGGTTCTTCGTAATTTTTCTCTTCTTCTTTGATTTCGGCTAAAGCGTTGACAGGAGGAGCCTCAAGCGCCAACCATGGAGCAGTTGTAGGAAAATGTGGCCTATGTGGGATGCTGTTGGAAGTGAAAGTTCTTCGTGGAATATCTCGATATGGGGAACTGGGGGAAGTTTGGGCTAACTGATTCTTTAATACGAGCAAGTCGTTCACCATCTTTTGAAATGCCGGATCAAATGAAGTGGTGGGAGAAGGGATCGAAGCTTTAAGCTTGGATGATTCTCTTTTTAATTCACCAGATATTAGCAAGTTATCTTCGATCCAGATGGCAGTAGCCTGGGTGAGAATCACAGTAGCTACTTGTTCTTGTAGGAGTAAGAAACTTACTTTTAATCTCATGGCATTTACAAAGAAAAACTTCTAATTTTCCGGTGTTGGAAGCATGGTAGGCGGAACACGGTTGATCAGTGAATTGAAATGGGCGATGAAGTCACACATAGTTTCATTGACCTCCTTCTTTAGGTGAGTGATCTTTGACAGTAACGTGAATGCATCTTTGGAAGGCTTATACTTGTCTTCAAATGCAGCCCATAAGGTGGCCCAACTAGTAATAGATATGGCCGGCAAATGCTGAAACCATCCTACGGTGGGTCCTTGCAAAGTTTCCAGAAAAATGCGAACCGACACATCTTCATGGGTCACATCAAGGATACTGCATGACATGATGAATGCGGATATATGTGAATTGGTGCTTTAGTTTCCGCTCCCATCAAATTTGGGAAAATTATTTCAGTTTCCATGTGGGAGCGCGTGAACAGGATGCGGAAAATCCAGAGGGCCCATAGCATTTCCCCATGGTACTGCCATTTGGATGGCCAGAAAGATAATACAAGTTGGAAGCATAGTTCCACTGAGCAGCAAGGCACTGTAAAGTGATGTAGATGTTCCTAGTGAGAGATGCTTCCTTCGTGGAGGTGAGACACTCCTGGATGACCGGTTAGCTGAACTTAGCGATGAGAAGCACGCCGGTGTTACACTAAAGTTGTTTCTTTGAAGTAGATCAAAAGTAAGATCAAATTCTCCAAGATCTCTCCTACTATGATTAAATGGTTTGCCCGCCAGTGTACCTTCCAAGTTTGTAATTTTCGGAGAAGATTTAAGAACTCTTTTTTATTGTACTTGCTGATTTTCTGATTATTCTAACAAAAACCAGCAGCATATACTTTTCTAAATATTTAAATTTTATCCTTCTCTTAAAAACTGATTACAGTTTATTGTTTGATTAACAAGGATAAAATGATGGTAAAACTTAGTAAGTTGATTTTAAGATCTAGAGTTGACTTTTCAAAAGAGTTTGAAAATTTTAGTAAACTGTCAAAAACTCAGATCTACGGCAAAATACAGACTTTTGTAAAAAATCAGTGAACTAAAGATCTCTATCTGGCCCAGATCTATGGACCTTTGAAGGAAATTTTCAGTTTGGAGCATTTTTTGCAAAAAAAATTGGATTTTAGACAAAAAGTTAAAATTTGCAAATAGGTAGTGATTCTTGACTTTTTCTTGATTTTCAAACACACCACTACCATAGATCCGTTAGGTCTGTTCGATCCCCAGTGGAGTCGCCAAAAACTGTTGGTTCGAAAATCTATCAGGTGGATATATCTATAGACAGACGAGCCAACAGTGTGTAGGGCATAGCCCCTCTTTGAGTCAGCAAAGCAAAACTGGTTTATTGTTATTCTACCAGCAGGAATCTTGTGCAAGTCTCACAATATTTTGCCTTCACGGGTTAGGATCTCATCCCAATAGAGGTATTTCGAATTGTAAAAGAATGGAAAGGAATGAGGTGGGGACATAGGAAAGATCTGAAGGGAGAAAAGAAATGAATTCCAAATCAGAAAGGTCAGAAGGTCTATGATTTGGGTTGGTATTAAACAAATTCAAACCTACTTGCATAGAGGAATAAAGCAATACTGATGAATAAATGACAACAAAGTAGAAGTAGATTCAATAGAACAATCATACAGATCTGACATAAGAAAGGTCTGATATAAAACACAAGAATTCAGCAACAAAGTCTAAATATTGTATTAATATTTGTTTCTGTCACAAAAATTTCAAAGTCTTTTCTTCTTACTTCTATTTCTCATCTGAATAGTATCCACACGTGAATACAACAAAATATTCAAGTATATATATAAGAAGAGAAGAAAAGAAGGAAAAATCAAACCAACCACTTAATTACAAAATATCTTACAAAATATCCTAAAGTCATTTGTTGACTTTTAACAACTTAGTGGATGACATCATCCCATGGTGCAACATGGATGATGTCATCATTTGTGTCAACATACTTTAGATGTTTACAAAGAGAAGGTCGAAAAGAATGAGACTATTCATCGTCATCTCGTGGCTAAAAGGGGGTATCCTGCCTTTACTACTTCTCAGGAGACGTGATGTGGAACTGGGCACGATATTCCATGAACTTGCTGATCATGGGCTGAAGTTGATCCTGGGAAGGATCCTTGTGACGATCACTGATAGCCTCGCAAGTCTCTCGCTCATCTGTGAGCTTTTTTGGGAGCTTGGAATATTCATTTTCTGCATCTATTAGGTACCCTATGAAGTCACGATAGGCTAGCAGGTTGTTGATGGATTCGGTGTCGAAAGTGACTTCTGGTCCTAGCCCTTGCGAAACAATCTCCTTGAAGATCCGAATAGTTTCATCAACGTTTCTCAAGGAAAAAAAAGGAGTGAGCAAGCTCGGAGACATTCTCAGGACAATCTGCTCCATTTGATACATTACATCTAGGGCTTCCTCCTTGATTTTGTTAATCTTTTCCAGAACAAACTCTAGCTGATCAACCCGGTAGTCCAGAGTAGAAAGAATTTTGTTGAGGGCCCTGGGGTGACCGAAGACGCCAAACTTAACCAGATCTTCAACTGAACAGTTGAGAATTTTTTGGAAGGTCTCGTGCTACATCTTGGCATGGTCCAGCTCTTCAAAGATAGGTCCTACTATCACTTAGAGCTCTTTGTTCACCTGACTGATATTTTGATATAATCTGGTGAACTTGGAGATTACTTCCTCACTTTCTTTGAGGATTTGGCTCCTCCAGGTGGAAACTACCATACCCTGCTCGCCAATTTTGGCATATTCATTTATCTTATGCTAGCTCAGAGGCTCGGGAGTTTTGGTAGTAGTTATAGGAGGTGCACTGCCCATTTTCTGCAAGGCATGGAGAAGATTTTTATTTTGCTCCTTTAATAGCCTCTTTTCTTCCTTTGCTTCCTGGAGATTCTTGCAAAGAGCGTCAACTGCAGATAAGGCCTCTCCCTGAAGGCTTTCTAAAGATGTCCCCATTGTGACTTGGGTCACTGTATAATCTGTTGAAGACATGTCCTTTAAAGGATTGGGATATGCTATCTACATTACTCTCTCACCTAATGCACTCTGAGAGAAGCGGGTTATAGGATTTTGCTTCTTGGCCCCCTTTGATGGGATGACAGAGAAGTCCATTGGCACGATGGGAACTTTCCTCTTTTGTTGGCTCAGGTGCTTAGAGATCCATGTTGGAATTATGGGAGAGGGACCAGAAGTAGAAAAGGGAACAACTATAATAGTAGAAGGAAAGTGCGTTGAGACACTTAGAGGCGGCATTGAGAGGGAGGCCGAGAAAGTGCTCACAGGAGGAAGAGATACTACAGGGGAGGTAGACATGGAAATGGAAGGGAGCTAAGAGATAAGGGAAGAAATGGTGGGGGACAGCTCTGCAAGAGAAGAGAAGATGGATGACGAGGAAGGGGGAATAGTAGAAGATGGGGCAGAGGATACAACCAAAGGAATGGTCACTTGGGTCACGTGAGGAGGGGAAGGAAGAGAGGGAGAAGGGATGGAAGGGACCTCAACAGTTGTAGCAGTGGCAACATCCTGAGTGGATGTGCCCAACAGAACATCTTTGGCCGCTTCTTTCTCTGGAGAAGCTAGAGTTACAATTTGTTCTTATGAGGCGGAAGGGGGACTCTCAGGAGCCTCTTCTTGGGTAGAGCTTCACTCACCCTCTTTGTCTTTACCTCTCCCCTTTGGCAGATGTTTTGGCCTGGAAGGTGCATTGCCCAATGGAGATGTGGTGAAATCAACCCCGAGGTAGATGAGGCCATTCATCCTACACTAGTACTATGTTCTCCACAGAGTTTCTTTAACCCTTTCTTTAATGGTTTTTGGCGCTTTATTTCTATCAATTACAACAAACGGCCAGTTATCCCCATTTGTGTCAAGATATACCTAATCAACTTCTTGATTGGTAGTTTGATAACCCTTTGGGACAATGGCCATGCCATACTGAATGATTTCAGCCAAAGCCAAACGAGAGTGATCTTTTCTTCTGAGCTCGACCTCATGGTACAGGTCGATATAAATATCCTCGATCTGCAGAATGTGGATTGGATCGAGTTTGGCCCTGGGAAGGTAATTCCTTGGGTCGAAAGTGGGCCTTTCCGAGAAGTTGTGCTTTTAGACTGAGTAGTTTAGCTCTGCAAACATCTCCTGGGCTTTGTGGTGGGAAAGACAAGTGTACTTGCCCACTGTGAGGGGGAAAGAGTTCCACCCTTCTTTCTCTTCAAACACTTTTTGTGGTAGGTTCTGAGCTGTCTGGATAGCTCCAACAGGATCAGCTTGGGGCCAGCATATCTAGGCAATTTGGTGGGTTCCCCCAAGAAGTTGGCTTCCCTTAGATAGGTGAAGGTGGGAAATTGGGTGAATAAGGCCCCCCACTTCTCTGTTGCTGCAACAATGCTCTTGGTCGTATGACCGTGAGTCATGTTTGGCCTTAAAAGGAAGACGATGCCGTAGAAGAAAGCGTCGTTGATCTTCGTAAACTGTGAAATGTTGTTTTCCAGCTTTAGCTCTAGATAGTATTCATATATTTTCACTTGGGGCCAAACCCCGCATCGCATCAATGCTGGATAATCTCTCTCCGAGGCCGCAGCATAAACTATGTAGGATTTCATGTAGAACCTCCCCGTTATGGTGAGTTGTTAGAGCTGCTCGGATATAGTGTTGTTTATGATCTCCGCCCACTCGAAGCGCTGATCTGGTAAATTCTTGTTCATTTTCTCCAGGTACCTGAGCATCCATTTATGAAAGTAGTGGGCGTCAGGAAGCCCAAATACTCTGCTTAGGAACGTGATGGTATCACTTAGTTCCTTGGAGAAATCATTGCAATGAATGACCTATGGCCATTTGGTTACCACCTTCTTGTTTTTCAGGTATACCTAATTCATCAATTGCATACATTGGTCTTCGTTGTCCTCCCAAGCCTTGGTGCAGTCTTCTTAGCTTATGGCCACAAAGTTCCGGTGGTGAGGAATTTCAATCATAATTTCGAAGTGCCGAGTAGTGAGGTTGATCACGACCTCGCCCTTCTCATTTTGGACACACCTCATGTCTTTGTTGTAGCAGTGGTCCACTACCATCATGAATTCATTATTTACTGCACTAACTGGGATCCCCCTAGCAAAATGCAGGCCACTGCCTACCAGTTTTTCCATCCAGGGAATTCTTGTGACCCTCCTGGTTCTGGCCCAGAAATCTTCCATATCCTGACCCTTTGATATTTATACTTCATCTCTTCCTCCGTAAGCTTGGATTTACCCTTATACTTGGTTGGTCTCTTACTTGATGTAGACATATGTAGTTCTGAACTCAGTTGTTGATCTGCAAGAAGGAGAAGAAAAAACCAACGCAGAAGAGTCATGTTAGCTGTTTGATCTCCCATTAAAGCATTGACAGAAGGAAGAGTTAGGAATTTTAAGGCATCAGGGCGTAGGGTGCATGAACACTGCAGGTTACAGGGTTAAATAATATGGCGCACAAAAAAAGGGTGAACTACAAGGGACAAATCAATGCCAAAGGGCACAAGGTGCATAGATACTACACATGACATTTTTGTTGTTGTAAGCGGGAGTTCGCCTGTGCCATTTACATGCATTTTATAACGGGCACATATATTTTTCATGTTGCATGGGTACAGGATGTGCCAAAGGGCGCAGGTTTAGTATGTGTAACATCATCTTTTCGTGTGCAATAGGGGAACTTGGTGTGGTGCATGAAAGGTTTGCATGACAATGTGTTACTGTAACAGGGGATGCGCCTGCGCCATTAAACATAGTTTTATACTTAGCGCAAGTAAGGTTGGTGTTGCATGGGTGCAGGGTGTGCCAATGGCGCAATTCTTTGCAATGTTACATAGGATTTTGGTGCACCAAGAGGAAGCAGGGCTTTCGGGTGTTGCAAGCAAGGAAAGTACGCTTTGAGGGTGCAACTATTTTTATGCAGCAAGCATGGCGAATGCGCCAAGACTAAAAATGTAGTCTACCAACTTTTAAGTATTTTTTCTTTCTCTGGAGGGGTTTGCATGGGTTTTAAGCCTCTTTTGCAGGGTTTCTTGGATAGTGAAGAGGGCATATTAAGGAGATCCAAGTGATTTTTTTGAGGTAGAGTCCTCCTTACCAGCAGATTTGGAAAGAGGAGGGAGAGCATGGGAGAAGGAAAGCAAGAACAGCAGGAGAGGGGTTTTTACAGAAACATGCCTCTTACTGCACAAACAAACAACCAACAACAACAAAACATGAGAGGAAAAGGACCACCTACCCAGATTAAATATAACATGAGAGACAAAGTGGGGTCCACGAACGTGATACGACGATGACAGGTGTGCTGACAGGTGCAAAGGAATAAAAGCTATCACGTGTGTTTTTAATTGTGAAAGTGACAGGGCAGATGCGCCTATATATAGGGAAATGTGTAATAAATGTGCCAACCACTTTTTGAAGAGGCGTATCAAAACACCTGTCGACACTTCAAACCTTGTGCCCTTTGGCGCACCAAAATGCATGTTAACACGTGATTATGTGTGCCTTTGGTGCCATAAAAATATTGTCAACATGGAAATACATGCACCTTTGGTACACCGAAACATGGCGCAACAAAAATGTTTTTGACATGAAGGCATATGCGCCTTGACGCATGTATGAAAGGTGGATCACATGGAGGCACACCAAAATGTGTGTAGACACTCCGAAGGGTGTGCCAAAGGAAATGAAGGGGGTGCAAAGATACTCCGTGTTGCACATAGAAAAGGTGTGCCCAACCAAAAAAGACCAAAAAAGGCTAAGTTCGGAAAACCAGATTTCCTGGGAAAGGATTTTGCAACGTTCCAAACACAAGGGGTCACTGATGAGGGACCAAAACAAAATTTCCATTGGGTTACCCATAAAATTGCCCTTGTCAATTTTACGGGATAACACAATCTCACCCCGTTAATTTAAAAATCTTGCAGTCCGCATGGTTTGATAAACTTTCTATCTTCTCATTTAGATCTTGCCTCGAGGCCGTTGGAGTTTTTCTATGGTTCTTGATCTTGCCTCATAAGTCAAAGTGGAGAAAGGTAGTTTTCAATTGAGGCCAAAATCATATAAGTATAGAAATACCATGAAAGGCACCACGTGTCTCTTTGGCGTACTTTTGGTATGGTGCACAAATGTAAAAACCTTGAACTTGTGCCATCCCTTCATGTGTCCAAGGTCCAAAAAAGGGATAGAACCAGCTGTTTAATTGACTAAGTATAAGAGGGTCGGTTAAACCCTCCATGTGTCTCATCAACAAAAATTTATAAGTGAGACCCAAGGGATAAACCCCAAATGAGCGCAAGCCCTCCATGTGGTCAAAGCCTCAAAAAGTTAAATTAGAGGTTGAAAATTCTAAAGCCAACGAACAACGCCATGTGTCTCATCGGCACACCTTCAAGGGTCAAAGCCAAAGATGGTTCCCCAAATATGCACCAGCTCTCCATGTGCCTCATCAGTGTATCTTCAAAGGTGTGTCCCAAAGAGAGACCTTGAACTAGCACCAACCCTCCACATGTCTAGGGTCTGATAGAAGTCAAATGGGTAGTAAGCCCAAATCGGCTAAGTATAAAAGAACCGGTGGAAGTCTCCATGTATCTCAACAATGCACCTTCAAGGGTCAAGGCCAAAGGCAAAACCCCAAATGAGTGCCATCTTTCCACATGTCCTAAGTCTGAAAAGAAGGGGTAGAGCCGACCTTTGAATTGGCTAAGTATATAAGGGTTTTTGGAAGCCTCCACGTGTCAGCTTGGTGCAACTTCAAAGGGAAAATCTAGAGGCAGGTCCCAAAGATGCGTTGAGCCTCAACATGTCCCAGGTCATACATAAAGCCTTCACTAAATAGAGGGACTTAGTCAAAACCCAAAAATATAGAATAGGCCAGCAAAGGGACACATGGCCATGTTTCAAGTCAAAAATGGGAAAGCAGGCCATCGAAGCATTTTGGGAATTTTTGTTTTGTTTCCATAAGGGAAAAAGTCAAATTTTAGGCCCACGTCGAAATTCAAAATGGGAAGGTGGGTCGGTGGAGAAATTTGAGATTTTGAGCCTTTTTTCCATAAAAGGCGTAAAGTGATAAAGTGAACCAAGGCCCCACTCACATAAAAGGGATAAAGTCAAATGTTGAGCCCACATCAAAATTCAAAGCGGAGAAGTGGGTTGGCGGAGAACTTTGGGATTTTAAGCCTTGTTTCCAAAAGAAGTAAAATTATAAAGTGAGCAGCAACTCCATTACCACTCAAGCAAAGCCACGTGTTAGACCTACATCAAAAGTGAAGTTGTGGGCTTGTGGGACTACATAGAGCTTTTGCACTTTTGCATCTTTTGCACTAAAGGTGAAATTTTGATTTTGGGCCCACGGATCCATTTTGCGATAATTGCATTTTTGCCATTTTTGTACATATTTGATGCAAATATTCAAATGAGCATAACTTTTTCCCTAGTACTCGAAATTTGAAAAAATTTATAATGTTAGAAAGGTCTTGGTCTCCTTTACATCGTGGAAGTATAAAATATTATTTTCGATAATCTTTGATGGGTGAAAATCTGGAACAAGTCTTTTAATCCATTAAAATAGGATCCGATCACTTCAACTACCCAGATCTAATCTGATCTTCCATCCTTCCTTCTCCAACACACCAAACAGACATGGAGAACTGATTGCATATCTTGATTTGGGTGAAAATCTAGAAAAAATATTTCATGCCATTAATATGTGATCAAACTACTTCAACTAGATCAAATTTTATTTGATCTTCCATCCTTCCTTCTTCAGCACACCAAAACACGTAGGGCCAGATTTGACAAATTGGAGGCGGAGTTACAGGGGCATTGATGGTTGGTGGTTGAGCTTCCAAATCAGATTTTATTCCTTCTCTTCTTCTCTTCTTTTTTCTTCATCTATAAACGTAAGAGCTTGGCTCATTATAAATGTTGGAATCTGATACTTTTGAAGTGTAATTATATTCAAAAGTAAATCAATACAGAAGGATTTTCCCCTTTTCTCTATCTTCCTCCATTGTCCCTTCTTGCTTATCTAAAAGTTTTGGATCATTTATCTTATGTGATAAGAAACTTTGTGTTCTTATTGATATGATTTCTAGAACTTTATGTCTATGGAATGATATCTTATGTTGTGAATGTGAATGACTCTCTTCTGTATCACTCTTGCTCTGTAAATATAGGGTTACACTCTACTATATATATTTCCTAAAAGTATTATTATATTATGATATTTCCTTTCTTCAATTTTTCCATTCATTTGTATTGATAATCTCTTTTGGTATAAAAGTATTTCCAGATGTCAGAGGTCTAGCCTTAAGATGAAATTTTTACATTTGTATATAAGGTTTACTATTTGCTTTCAATAAGGGAACCTCTCCCATAAAGAGGAGGGACTTGTTGTCCCCTGACTATGGTTTTGTTAAAGTACAATTTTAAAACCCAACAATGTGTATGTCATAAGAAATATTTAATAATAACATTTTAAATCATGCATCATACTCCCTAACACTTTCAGTAGTGCATTGCTTAGTTTCCTTGATCACACTTATACTCTTCTGCTCAAACTCAGGGATATGAAAATATTTAAGGAATGCATCCTTTAAAGCCGTATAATTTACACAAGTTTGATCAGGGTCAAGATTTATGTACCAATTGTGTGCACACCCTTATAACGTAGTGGTAAATTGGTTTTCCCTACGCTCAGAAGTCATGATCCCTTTTGTGCACCACAATAATTCACACATGTGCACATGTTGAGAAGCATCTTCTATGCCCCTATATTATGGAAGGTGAAGAGACATTTCCATGTAAATATTATAAGGTTGGTGCAGACCTTGCCCACCTGATCCAGAACCTCTTGTGTTTCCCCTACCTCTATAACCACCAGATCCACCTAAACCAGAGTTATCTATGCCTCCATATCCCAAACATATAGTTGGAATAGGTCCTCTAGACATACTCCCTTGTGCTCCAATAGTAGTACTATACTGAACCCCTATGGTTTTTGAAGTAGTTCCATATGGTTTGTGAAGTAGTTCCACTTCTAGAGGTGAATCTAACATTCATCACACTCATATTTTGTGTGGATGATGCACCTGAAAACACACCTCTAAATAATAATGAATCCATCTCCCATGCCATTGATTTTCTTGCTCTCTTACTTCCCAAACTTTCTTGTTGATTACTTATTATACTAGATACTGGAAAACCAAGCACAAGGGGTAGGTTACTAGGTGGATTCAAATGCACTCCTGTGGCCCATGTAGTCTCTACTAATACACTTCTTCATGAGGCCAAGGGGGGATCCTTGTCATGCTTTCCAAGATGGGAGAGTTCTTGATACTCTGGCTCCATGTCTTCTACGTGAGCTTCAAATCCTTCATGATCCATATCTCTCCTCAACGCCATAATTTCTTCAACATTACACTACTTCTCTATCTCCCTCTTGTGCATCTCATTATACTTAAGCCGCATTTCCTCTCTTTTCCTTTCTACCTTTAGGTCTTCCATATTTCACCAATCCTGCTCCTACCCTCGCGCATGGTGGGTTTTAGTTCACCATCGGTTTACTCTCCAGATTGAAGGTTACCATCAGGATCTGGATCGCTAGAGGAATTCCTTGTAGGTTATTTCCCGTTGGATATCGTAAAAAATAGAATTCAGCTACCTCTGGACATGAATAAGTTGAAATTGAGTATTCCAATATATAGATGTTCAAGACACCACAAAAACACGTATCCACCTCTCGATTCCAAATCAGATCAGCATCATAAAGGGCCTTAAATTCTTCCTTTGTCTAGACAAGTGCACAATACCTCCAATTTCACTTAGATGCATAAGCAATCAGCCACTCGTACAATTCTACTGGAAAGATAGAGAAAAACCTCTCATCTAAACTATCATACGGATTATGTTCCACCCACACGCATGTGTTAAACTCATATTTAATGCTAAATTTCCATGTGTATTCTTCTTCTAGATCATGTATCCATTCTTCAACACTTTCTAAGGTTAACTGATATGTCTTCATCATGAACCATCCTGAAAATAACTAAAAAAGAGGTCCCAGTAATGGAACCATTGATGCATCCTAGAATTCAGTAATTCAAACTAATAAGACCCTGTACGCGTTAGCACGTCACTCAACCTAAAATGAGCACTCACTCAAAGTGTGTAAAGGTACCAAGTCCCTCTTTAGGGTTTCTATTGCAGGAAGTTAGCATGATGAAGACTTGATGCACATAATTTCATTACTAACCCAACATCCTACAGAGAAAACTAGATCTATACTCAGGGAAGAACAGAATTAAGTATTAACCATGATGAGATCAAGAACATACTAGATTAAGATACATATAGAAATAACACTTAGATCTAGCCAATATCATCCATTGTATTAAACATAATAAGTATACAAAAGCTTCATTACAATAACAGTAGTATGCACGTAACAGATTTAATAGCATATCTATGTATATATATCCTCTTTGCATATCTTGCTCCCTATTACACAATTCACTACATATATATAAGGGTGGGTACTTTCCCTTCACCGCTTATCAATTCCCAAAATAGTTTGCATGCCATTATTAGCCACGCGCCTTTACAAAACTAGCCACACATGCAAGTGCACTAATAATAGACTACTGCTAGCTAATTTCTAGTAGTAGATCTATTTTTGGTTTGTTCTCATGCAAATTGCTTCATATCTAATCCTCTAAGAATATCCAATGCATGGTACACACATCTTTTCCTTGTTTGTGTGCTCTACATGCCATCTCTAAAAATAGACCTTCATGAGTGAAAACGTCTAAGTATTAAAGACTAAACTTCTACTCTACGCATGTGTTCTCCTTATCCATTCACGCCTTTAAATATAACATGCTTTTCCATGTGGACTTCTTGTGTGATTTTTGTCAAGTGTTCTCTGATTAACAATGGGTCATGCTTTTCACATGTGTTTCCTAGAACATTAAATATGGCTAAGTCCCAAAATTTGCCTTTCCTTGTGTGCATGCCGTGTGTTCTGTAAAAACCTGCTAGAACCCTTCTCTACGAGCCTTCAACCCGCACACCCTTCTTCAAATAGGTCTCATGCGTCCACACGCCTTCTTATACTTAGCCAAATTATGGGGCCCAACATGTCTATTTTCAGCATGTGACCTATTTTGGGAAGTGTGTAGGAGGTGAAAGCAAATTCCCCACCCCTATAAGTATGTAATAGTATATGTAGTTAGAGAGAGAGACCGAGACATTGTATATGATTTATTTTAGAGTTATGTTGTCAATCTGATGCATGCATAAACTTATGGTAGTATTATATGATGTAAAAATCTTATATGTTTTATAGTCTTTAATATAATGGAGTATATTGGATGGATAAGGTGTTAACATGGCTGTAATTTTTTCTCGTATGATCAATCTTGTCATAGTTATTATTTAATTCATGATTCCTTAAGATCTAGATCTAGTTATGCACTATTGAATGGTTATGATTTGTGGAATTTTTGTGCTTATTATCATTCTAAATATGATCTATCTTCAACATGTTAACGTCCTTCACAAGAAAATATAAAGAGGGGCCTAGTACCTTTGTGTGCTTCGGGTGAGTGCTCAGCTTTGGCTGGGTGATCTGCTAGTGCACCTAGGTTGTTCGTGGTAGATTCTAGGCTACATCAGGAACCATATGAATAATAGTATGTGATTAAGACTAGATAAATACCCAAAGTGTGTGATTTTATGTCTACATTTTCCCCCACTTTATGGTGTTGAGAAAAATCTTGATAACATAAAGTAGATAGAAGATGTATACCTAATAACCAAGTAGATCAATGGCAAAAATCATTCCGAGAGATAAGAAAAATCGTGGAGTGATAAAAGTGTGGAGCATGGAAACTAAAGAGGAGGAAGTACAAAAAGTGATTATGATAAACCTAGGGTGAAAGTGTTTGTGTCAATGTCATGTTATACATGTTATTGTTATTAATCCTTTTTGATGATGTGACTACTGCTTCCCATAAGGACAAACCTACAAAATAGAAGAATGAACAAGTAGTAAACTATGCGTGTATATGATCAAAATGTGTAAAAAATTATGTAAAATGGGAAAATGTGAAAAAGGAACATGTGCACATGATCCGTGATGAGAAAAAGAGTGTATAAAGGATCTTTAAGATGATGTAGAAGAATGAGTTTTTTGGGTGATCTCATGCCAATTTTGTTGACTGTGAGTTATTTGGGTGATCTCAAACTAAGCATGGAAGAAGTGTAGGGAGACAATTTTGGTGTCATCCTCCAGTTTAACTTTTTCCTAAAATTTGAACACCACTGTGGATGGTGTGTAAAAATCTGATCCATTTCAAAGATTTCTGATCCAACACGAAAGTAGAAAAATGTTGTGTAGTGCATGTATGTCAAGTGTTAAGGACTGTGTGCCCTATAAAATCTATTGTATGAAGTGATGACAATTGTCCTGAAGTGGAAAATGTTATGTAACTTCCCCTAGTCACAGGTGTTTAAAAAGGGTCAAGTATTCTCAAGCACTATCATCCTAGTCCAGGTGTTGGTTTCTATGTTGTGCTAAGGACCCAAATCAAATTTTGAGCCCTATTTGAGATTGATGAATGTGTTGTATTGGTACTTAACTGTATTGATCATTGGATATATATTATTGTATGTGCTAACTGATTCACCCAAATTATGCCCCCCATTTGGGGTGCATGTGATTTCATTGAGGAGTATACGACCCAAAGGAGGACCGACCATTGTGTTAAAATTAATTCCCTTCAGGGGGAGGGAGTGTGTTTGGTATAAACCAAGGCACGCACAAACAAAGTGGCTAAAAACAAGTGTTATTAAAATAAATAAAAATACACATAAAAGATAAGATATAAGCTAAGGAAGCAATCAATGTGTAAGCTAAGACACAAGAAGACAATATGCAAGAAGATAATGTAGACCATGAAAAGTGGGTTTCAAACATGGGACATCACTCATAATGTCACAAGATAATCAAGACTAATATCAAAAAAATTAGACAGTGTCCACACAAGATAAAGGGAAAAGCCTACAAATAATGGTAGATAAGAGCAAAAAATGTCAAGCAATATAATAGACAACCATGGTGGCAAATAGAATTGTAATTAAAATGTTACACATGAAGCACCCATTAGCATGTTAGGGAGATAAAAATTATGTCAAATCATCTATAATCTTATATATTATTTTTCTATGAAAAGTGAAATAATAGCACTTATAATGCAGACAAAACTGGATTCCCCAAAGAGTCATTGTGGTACTGGAGAATGAGTGCAGTGCGTAGAAGTAGATGCTAGAAAGATATGTCGTGGATGAGTTGAGTAGATGTTGCATAGAGATGAATGCATGAAATGTGTAGTATCTAATGTGTAGTGTAGTGTGTAGTGTGTGAGGTTCATGTATATAGTATTCCATCAATAGTCAAGTGTCAACCATAGCATGAGAGTGTCTCATTGAGGAATGATGATACAAATGTATCAAGATGTGTATGATGAATGTAGAAGACTAGATGTGATGCATGTAAGACAGTTGATAATGCTATAAGGTGTGCAGAAAAGTGTGATACCCCCAAGTATGTAAGTGATGAAGAGCTAGTCAATGATGCTGAGTAGATCAATGTAAGGATTAGTTTCCTTGAAAAAAGTGTTTGGAAGTTGAAGTGGTGATTTATTAGGATCCTCAAGTTGTAGAAGTCAAAAGAGGCCAGCTAGCATTTCCGTGTCTTGCATAGCTATTTGTTACTTGTTTCGTAACACTATATAAGACTTGATAGGAGAAGAAGGAGGATTGATTTTGAGAAGGATTTGCTTATTTTGACTTGATGATGCCACAAATGACTTGAGATTAGGATGTGTTAGATTGATTTTAAGTGGTGGTTTCTTGGGTGGTGCTTGAATTTTCGTAGAAGGAACATTAGAAGTGATGGCATGATTTTCATTAAACGTAGCATGAGAATATTTATGATCTCATTTAGATGTAGAATTTTTTTATGGGCATGCAACAGAATGTTGTGTAGTGAATGAGAGAAACCATTGACACTCAACATTTTTGATTCTTCATTGTAAAGTGTAGTATTCATTATCATTATGCCCATTGATCTGATGATAATTACAATATGTGTGACCTTAATATTTTATAATTTGGTAAGGAGGATAGCCTTGAGTAGATGGTAAAGTTATCAATTGATGACTAAGGAGCTCAGCAAGAATTTCATGTTGCTTAGTATTGTGATCAAAGGTGAGAGGCTCCAGTAATGGCAAGACTTGAAGCTCGACGATATAAGCACATTTAGAGGACATAGAATAAAGAAACTATGTAGAAGGAGAACAAAAATTATCCTAATAAGCACCCTTAAGTTGTTGGATTTCAAATTTAAGAGATGTAATCGTTGATTCCATAGCCTAAAATTTGTCTTGAAATAAAGAATGCAAATCTTGAATTGACTCCAACATGGGATGATTAGATGGAGGATCATGAATACTAGGGTTTTCATATATACAATCAAGAATAACACTCACTTGATGTGGTGGCATATCTCTAGGGAGATACATGGTGTCTAGGGATTTTTTCAGATCAACTTTGAAATTCGGATGCATTTGAATTAAATCATACGAAGAAATTTGAGAAAATTTAGGAGCCATGATATAAAATATGATGTGCCAAATAAAGATCTGAATGACCGATCACAAGTGGGGTTCACCAAAATGATTAAGAAAAATGTTTATTTTTGAAATAAAATTATGCCTAATCCAAGCATGTAGGAGTTGCAATAAATATGTATGCAATGAGAGTAAATCTAACCCAAGAAAATTAAGATACGAAAATAATGAAACCATAGTTGAAAAGAGGAGATTAAATGACTTATTTATTTTGCAATTAATCATGGATTGTACTGTAGTGAAGAAATGATGAATAGAGAGAGAGGTGTCACACAGAGGTCTGGGAAATTGTGTAACATCACGATCTTCTAGACTGCGGCATCCAAAATGGGTCAAGGGTGCTTGCGGGAGCTGCAGACTAATTTTGGGTGCCTATGACTACCCAAAACCTTAGAAAACCTACTTTGAATGTTTGTGAGATGTTCTTTGTCCTCTCTTTTTCACTTTTATGTCACACCAAGTTCACTAATGGCACTAATAACCTACAATAAATATTTCACCTACAAAACTCTCAAAAGTGCATCAAATCCCCAAAAGAAAATAATACAAATGAGGGGTCAAACTATCCTAAACTGTAAAACGAGTGATCTTACAACTAAGAATTGTAATACATTTCAAACCCAATGTATTTCTATGTGTGTTTGAAGAATTGTTCCCTATGTGGCTCTTGTGTGTGTCACACTTGATAACGAGTAATAGCTAGATGTATAAGATGTAAGTATATGTGTGCATTGAATAGAATGAAATTCCCCTCCTATGAAGTGTATGCAAAAGAATGCAGTCACTTTCCATTGAATGGATAAAATAATGGATGCTTTAATTATCTAGAATAGCCTTTGGAATTAATCTTAGGTGGTGATATCTAATGCTTAATGTTTGGTCCCTTATTATGGTCACATAACTTTATATTTATATGATTCCCTTACTTGAATTTTGTAATTAACCTCGAAAAGGATGAATACCAAAAATATAAGATTTCCAAATGGCTAGAAAGGACCCAAAATATGTTAGCAAAGTATAAAAAGGTTAAGGGCACCTAGAGGGGATGAGGATGCCTTGCACTGGCATCCCAGTTGGGTGATGGTGTCCAGACTTAAAGAAATTGAAGGGTCAAAGGTTAGATTGGGAAACAAAAAAATCAAGCAAAGATGGCCAAATACATGGGTTAATTATTACTCTCCTTACTTGGGAATCATATTAATACTAGTATGTGATCAAGACTAGATAAATACCCAAAGTGCGTGATTTTGTGTCTACACATGTATGAAATCCACTTTTTGCAATCCCTTTTATCTTCATAGTTGATTATTACATTGTCTTCAATTTGCATGATTAGCTATTTTTCACTAACACTTGTTTCTAGCATACGTTATTTGCATGTTCCTTGGTTTATACCATGCACATCCCCTAACCCCTACATGTATCCAATACATTATATACATATCATCTTCAATTCCTCTCCTTTAGGCTGCATCCTCCTACATTTGTTTCATGCACCCCAAATGAGGGGGGGCATCTACTGGATGAACAAGTCACCCTTCCAAAAGCACAAAGTTACATAATAGAAAAATACATAATTGGAAACAACACATAGTCACATAATGGTCTAAAATTAGACTTGGGCCACAAACACAGCAGAAAATAGCACTTTTGGTCCCCTAAAATATTGACTAAGTACAAAAAGGTGTATGAGCATGCAAGGCCTAAGTTGAGGGGTGGGTGTGTAAGGAGAAGGTGTGCAAGGTGGGGCTCTAGGAGTGTTTTAGAAGGACCCATGATACGTACCTATAGCAAAAGTTCTTAGGACTTAGACATATTTGGCGTATCAGGCAGGACACAAGAAAAGCGTGACCCACCTACATATGATGAATGGATAAGGTGCCAGCTTGGTGACAAGTTGGCCTATGAAGGAATATACCCTACGTTAGAAGCTTATAGAAAACCATCATGACAAGGAGTGAAGAGCTCAAGCCTAGAGGAGCATGCTCCCATAAAGGACCACATTAGGACACTTGGTTCTGGATATGAAGACACAGAAAGGTGAGTTGGCAGTTCAAGAAGCCTATAAATAAAATCGTCCATAGAAAAAAAATGGGAGGAGAAAAAGAGAAAGCGGATCTCTACATAAATGTTGCGGGAAGTTGTGTTGGGTTGGGTAGATAAAACATAGGAGAAGGATACATCAAGGGGATTGGGACTTTAAATTTTATTTTTGAGAGCTAAGGGATATAAATCTAGTTATGATGTATGACTTTAGTCTGCCATATTGTGATGTTCTATGATGGATCTAATGGATGTAATGAGGTTACCAACTTATTTGAATATGATCATTAATGATTTTGGTCCATACACATCTCCATAGTTCTGTTTCATGTATGTTTAGGAAATGAGTATGAATCCTTATGCATTTTCTTTTCTGTTTTGGTGTAGTCCTATAACCTATTAAGTATCTTCTTTCTGGAATGACTACATTGGTCTAGAAGTCATTCTGAGATCTATGATGATTGTATGTCTCATTTCCGCTTACTCTCCTTAAGTTCCTATCACAGATGATGTTTCCCACTAAACTCACATAAAGGAGAGACTTGGTGCTCGTGCATGCCTCGGGTGAGTGCCCATTACCCATTGGGTGATAGGATGATGTGCATGGGATTCCCTTGTTGTTTGGTAGGTGTAAAAATGACTACATCATGGTTCCATTTTTGAGACCTCTTTTTGAAGTTATAGTGGGAAATGGCATACATCATGATCTAATCAATGAGTGATGCCAGAGAATTTAACCTTAGAAGGTGTTGAAACATGGTTTAAGAGCATAGAGGATGAATTTTCTCACAGATTTAGCACTAGAACTGAGTTTGATGTATGTAGATGGGTAAAAGAGAACCTCTACCATGAATTGTATGAAACTTTTTTCTGTTGCTTCCTAGTAGATTTGTATGAATGGCTCTCATCATATGCATCCAGATCAAGATGATATTATAGATCTAACATGGACTCATGTTGTGGATCATTGGTGGAAAGGAGTACTAGCTAGCTACACCCCAGAGTACACTATTTCTACATATTCTTGTCTGGAAGTTGCTGAGTTTGAGTTTCTACGGGATCATAGAGGATCATTTATACATGTTATTCCTATCGAAATGAAGATATTGATTGTTACCTTGAGTTTAGAGGCATTTCTAATGGTTGACTAAACCATTCTAAGTGTTGGGTGAGGAAGCTAGGGTGGATGAAGATGGCATATATTGTGACTAAGAAAGAAAGGGAGGAAAGACAACTCAAGTATAGTGAAGCACGTGAAAGGGAGATTGCTAGAAAACGTAAGGCTGCAAGTGTGATATAAATACAAGTAGACGTTGTGGGAAGGATTTGAGGTTCACGCAAAGGATGTGGAACCTAAGCAGTCTATGTTACCCCATCTGGCAAGCATGTAAGAGAGACCCCTTCAAATTCTGACGAGATTTTTTTACACGGAGAGAGAAGAGTTGTCGATGCTCATCTAAACCCACCTAGTGACCAAACCTTGTTGCTTGGTTTTACAAATCAAGGGAAAAGTATCGTTAACCCAGTTGGTATTAGTGGAAGTGAAATATTGGTGCCTAGGAGATCCAATTTTTTATTTCCTTCTTCTATGGTTGCGCATACTATTCCAATATTCAAAGGAATTTTTGGGCATGGAGTAAATACACAAGGCTTGGATAACACATTAGGAAATGGCGTGGGACACCCATCTGGCAGTGGCACAATCTCACAAACAATTGGCACACAATTTAGTGGGATGTTGAGGACCCTAGGTGTGACTGCTTTAGGCCCATTACTAGATGCAGGAGAATCTGGAGGTAGAACTGGTGGGACTAGAGGCACAAGACCTAGTGGATCTAGTAGATCCGGTGGAGGAGAAAACACCAGAGGAAGTCAAGGAACTGGATCAGGAGGACAAGGGCCCCAGCCACCTCCTCAATTCTAATTTGATATGTCTTTACATTTTCAAAATTACAGAGGTATTGAAGATGTTACGGAGCATGTTCACAAGTGTGAGATACTATGGCACGCAAAGGGGATCAAAACCCTGAAGCGGAAGGAAATTTAGTTTGCAATGTTGTTACAGGGGCGCATACATAGATGGTATAGGAAGTATGACCCCCATCAGATGGTGGTAGAATACACTGCATTGAAAAATGAATTTCTAGTATAATTCCACATCCTAAGTTTGAATAGAATAACATCAGCACCCTTAAGGAGATTCAACAGGGAATGGAAGAGAGTGTGTGGGAGTATGGCACATGGTTTAAGACTCTCTTATCAAAATTGTCATATGACATTCACCCTTCACACCATGCTCAATGGTTTATTAGAGGGTTGATAACCCCATTTAGAAGAGATTTATCTCATAATACCTTCGTATACCCGCGTGAGGCATTGGAAATTGATCTACGTCCTGAAGCTATTGGAAGTGTTGACATTGGTGTTAGCTCATTCCTATAAGATCAAATTATTTTTTATTGCTAAGAAGATGGAAAATTTATTTGTAAACTTAGCTCATGAGACTCATAGTGGAATGTGGTGTATATATTGTGAAGTAGAGGGGCATGCTAAGGATAGTTCCCCCCGGAAGACAGTACACATCATAGCAATAGACTGTGATATTTTTCATGGGGACCATGATGTGAGTAGATGTCCCTTGTTTCATCATGCAATTTAGAAGAATGTATCCTACTACTGTAAGATTTGCATCTCTTTAACCCATGATAATAAGGATTGTAGGCTTATTGATCAGATCCATGAGACCATTGATCATGGTGTGTGCTAGACCAGCATTTCTAGTAGTTATAATGGTGATGACCACCATTATGAGGAGCGTACAGATGGGGGGGCATGTGGAAGAAGTTATCACAGAGGATTCCATGGTTCTGGTAACCACGAAGGAGGAAGAAGTGAGTTCCCATGGGGAACATGTTATAATTGTGGATCCACATAACATTATAAATGAGAGTTCCCAGATCTATTACAATGCTCATGGTGAGGGGAAGAAGAACAAGTATGAAGAGTGTCTAGAACTCTATGAGAATATGAGCCAGAAACACTAAAAAGATAAGGGTGTTGTTATGGTAAGCATAAAATGGGAAGATCCAAAATGGATGCCATAGGTGACACATGATGTAGGCTTAGAACCTGTTATGGTAACAAAAAGAGTAGAGGCCGTGAGTGCAAAGGAAATGCCAAGGAAGAAGAACCTGGTTTCAAGGGAATAAGTGGTACATGGGAAGTACCCAGACTCTATACATCAAAAGGAGGTATATCAAGAAACCATGGATGTCATTTGGAGTTTACAAGGAGAAATCCATTGCCTAAAGGAGCAGTCCATGAGGGAGGAGTAAAGAAGGAAGGTTGAGGTGCCAAAGGATGACCTTGATGAGGTCAAGGAAGTATGTAAAATTCTAAGGCAAGAGAATATTATTCCCTTTTTAGGAGCGTGGTTGAGAGAGAAGGTACCACATGCCGGAGAAGAGCCTGAGAGGAAGGTCTTGCATGTAAACCTTCCCCTCACAGCCTTGACTATGATAAGGATATCAAGTTAAATATAGTCATGGATGGATGGTTCCTTAGTAATATCCTCATTGACATAGGTGAAAAGGTCAATGTTCTCACCTTGGATGTATGGCATTAGATGGGAAGACTTGCATTACAATCATCTTTAAATGTGTTGTATATGGCAAGAAAAATGATAGGAAATGCATATCGGTATCGTAAAGGATGCAGCTATCACCATTCAGGGGGCTAAGTTTACTAGGGACTTCGAAGTCTTGGCACTCGCCAAGGCAGACAATTTCCTAGCATTACTTGGGCATCCATAGTCCTATAATAACAATACGGGTCTTCGGTTCAAAAATGGATACATATGATTTGAAAATAAGGAGGAAGAATTCATCATACCTCTGGCTTATGGAAAATCAACACCCTGTATCTAACCCTTGGAAGAAGAATTCCTTGATATAATAAATGTGCACTCAATCAAGGACCCTGAGATAATTAATCCCACATAAGGAGTTATCTAGTTTGAGGATGCCCCATCTGTGAGTGATACCACAAGCATGGCATGTGATAATTGGGCACACAAGACCTATGAGTTGACTAGATGGTATTTAAGAGGATCATTAACCAAGGTGAAAAAGGTGCGTATAGTCTGGCACCTAGGAGGAAGAAAACTACCTAGTTACTCGAGAGGGGCTAATCTAGAAGATTTCTTGCGAGAAATGGAGGCCTATTGGAGAAATGAAAAAGAAAGAAGAGAAATGCTCAATTACAACCTGTTCAGAACTATTTCACACTCATGGGAAATACATTGGGATAACCTCTTGGAATGGGAAGAGGTGAGAATTGCCTTCTCCATAAGGTTTTGCAGGAGCAACATGCTCACGACTATTAATTACCACCATGGTAAAGAGACTACTTCCTTTTATATCCAAGCATGTGATACATCCTAGATGGGAAGCGCAGAAGCATTACCACCTTCATTATGGGTTCACAAGTTGTACTCCACCCTACAAGGTTTTTCACGCATGTGGTACATTCACATTGAGACACACCGCTAGACAGGGAATTGGAAAGATTTAGTGGCTATTCTCATTCAAAATTTTGAGTATTGGAATAAAAAACCATTGGTAGATGAGGCATTACAGGTTGTCAAGAACTTTACCATTAGGGATAGTGTCGTGGTAAAAGATAGGCTACTGGAATTGCTAGGTGAACCTATATTGGAGGTGTGCTTTGAAGAGATAGAACTAGAAGAGGTCCAATTTTAGTGCGCATGTGTGGAAAAATAAAAAGGAAATATGGTTTATATAATTGATGGGGAAGAAGTGGAAAACTTGTATGTTGACAATTCTGAAGGGACACATGAGGTGTTATATAGTTTTGATGAATAGGTGCATGACTATCATGAACCTTTAAATAAAAAGAAGGCTAACATGATCTCAGAAGAAGAGCCTAAAGAGGCTATCATCAGAGACTATTGGTCGAAAAGGGAAGTCTCCAAGATCAATGATCTTTTACATGAGTTTGAGGATTTATTCCCATGTGGGTATCATAAACTCAAAGGCATTCACCATTCCTTAGGGGAAATGAGAATTAAGTTAAAGGAGGGTGCATGCCTGGTATAGAAGAGACCATACCGAATGAAGCCTAACCTGTGTGTGAAGGTCAAGGAAGAAATAGATAAGATGATAGTGTCGAGCGTCATTGAAGCTGTTGAAGAGTCAGAGTGGATAATTCTAATGGTGGTTAGTATCGAAAAGGATGGAAGGATAAGGATCTATGTTGATTACATGGAACTCAATGCAATTTGTATCATTGATCCTTTCCCAACCCCATTTATTGAATAAATATTAGAGGGAGTGGCAGGACGCAAGGTCTACTCTTTCACAAATGGATTCTCGAGCTATCACTAGGTAAGGATCACGAAGGAGAACCAGAGGAAGATGAATTTCACCACTGAGTGGGGAAGTTTTTCCTATACATTCATGCCTTTTGGGTTGAATAATGCACCTGTTGTGTTCTCGCACATTGTGGTACAAGCTTTCTAGGACTTCATCCATAAATTAATTCAAGTCTACCTATATGATTGGACAGTATATGGATTAGCGAAGGACCATTGTGACAACTTAAGGCTGATGTTTGAAAGCTTTCGGTAGTTGAGGATATCCCTCAACATTAAGAAATGTGTCTTTTCTACCATTTTTGGAACATTATTGGGGCACATCATATTTAAGGAGGGCCTACTAGTAGATCCCACAAAAATTACGGTAATTGTGGGATTGAGGGATCCTACTATTCAAAGCACAGTGTGTGGATTCCTTGGGCACACAGGTTACTATAGGAAGTTCATTAAGGGATACGCAAAGATTGTCACACCTTTACAAGATTTTCTTAGACATAAAAGTGCCTTTTATTGGGGAGAGGTGCAACATAAGGCATTTGACACTTTAAAGGATAGGCTTGTCACTACACCCATACTATGATTCCCCTCTTGGGATAAGCCCTTCCATGTTCATGTTGATGCCTCAGGAACCGCCACTGGAGTAGTAATTGCATAGCCTGATGAAGGGATTACTGATAATCCTTCATGTTTTGTAAGTAGGAAGTTGACACTAATGGAGTAGAATTATACTACAACTGAGTGTGAGGCATTTTCAATGATCTACGTGCTTCACAAGTTCAGACAGTATTTTTCAGAAACCCCTTTTATATTTTACACTGACAATATGGCATTGAAATATTTAGTGAACAAGCCCATTCTACAAGGGCACATATGTTGATGGATACTATTATTTCAATAATTTGAGTTCACATTGGTTGTGTTATCCATATTTCTTCCCCTAGGCAAAATATTGGATCGGTTATGACCCTGTGCGAGAAGAAAGAGAAGAAATGACTCTCTCAAGTTGTTTCATGTCTTAAATCTATTTTACAAGCTTCAAATAGATTTAACATAGGGTCAAAGAAGAAGGGGTAGTGCCATAGAAAGGCCAGGATAAAGAAGTTGAAAAATTGGCGTTGATTCAAGGATTGAATAGATAAAGGGTTTTCAAACAAGCACAGTGTCACCACATGTCCCAGGTTAAAGTGGTTCATTGGGGAAAAGGTTAGTTTTTTCTCCTTACCCCAAAGCATGTAAAAGTTGAAAAATGGGTCGTGACTCCACCAAGAGGAAAAAATTAGTGTTTGAGCCCGATTCAAACCAAAGTGAGGAGTCGGAGGAGAAGGTGAAAATTTTCCTTTTGACAAAATGGCACAAAGGAAAATATTGGAGCGCACCTCCCTAGCCAACAAAAGGGTACCATGTGTCTAAGCAGAGCAGTGGAGCCATAGGAGTCTTCTGGATTTTGTGATTCTCACAGAAAAGGGGAAAAGATAAATTCTGAATCCGCAAACCCAATTTTTCTTTTAATCTGCCTGCCACGTGTCCCACATTATCAAAAGAGAACCCATTTTTCAAGTTGTTTTCCCGCCCTCCTGTACGGACCCAATACAAACTTTGAAGGGGCATATCTTTCAACTCAAGGCTCAAAATATTGCAAATATAACACCATTGGAAATATATCAGCGTCACCTACACCATGGAGGTCTGAGAATTTAATTTTTGGGGAGGTTAGGTAAAGGAAAATGGAGGAAATGTCATTGGGCCTTCAATGTAGGATCCATCTGTCTCAACAACCAGATCGGATTCAATCTGTTTCCTCTGTTTCCACTTATTTTAAGGCATCAAATCAAGGAATCATGTAGTAAATATGGATTTGGGGCATATTTTATTAGAAGCATTAACAGCAGTGGTTAAGCTTTAACCCAATTTTCCTGTTTCCCTCTCTCTTTCTTCTCTCCGATCAAATCTATAAATATAGGGGTAGGATTCATTATAAAGGGTTGTTCATTATTATTCCCTACCCCCCTCTCTCTTTCTTCTCTAGGGTTGAATGTGGAGTTTAAGTCTCCTCCCTTGGCTTTGTAATGGCATTTTCTTGCCTCTTTCCCATTAATGGTGTACTGTATGAACTCTTGGAGTAATAAAATCTTTTTTGTGATGTGTTTTATCCATCCTTTGCTCATTTTTTTGTCTCTTCTCACCTCTCACCATTGCAGCGTATACTGTTCATATCTCTAATGTCCATTACAAGTTTTGGGAGTTGTGTTTAAGGGGTTTGAAATGGTGTTCTATGTGAACTTTATCCTTTATCTGTGATGCATCTGTCCATCCTCTCCATTGCTCACCTCTTTCCATTTCAAGCAATAGGTTTGTGATCGGTAGTTCCCTTTTCTCGATGTTATCACCTATGTAGTGTAGGATTTCTTTATTTTCATACTCTCTCTCTCTCCTTGGTCCCTTGGAATTGTTAGATTAGGAGTAGATAGTCACATTTCCTTCCTTACAAGTAGTTTAGTGCTAGGATTAGGAAGGGGAACCAGCCTTCTCTAGAGGATCATTCCCATTTAAAAGTCCCATAGCTTTGGGAATGATCCAATGTTATGCAAATCACACCAAATGACCTTGCCTTAGAAAATAAGATCCATAAACCACTTAGGGGTGCTGTGAATTTGCACTAACAGTTTTGGCATGCGTGGTAGGACATATCTGAAGCACCTTACCACTTCACTTCATCAGGTTCGATGTTCTCTTAGTGAAGATTTCAGTTTTGGAGGCACTTTCAAGCACATTTGGAGACTACATCTGGTCAACAACCCATCCTTTGAGTTGTAGACCTTCTTCTCATCCATCTCCTTCATCTTCTTTAATCCCATGAAGTTTTGCAATCATGACTTCATTCCCAGCATAGAATTCACATCTACAACAGTAGCAGTACGTTCTAACTCCAATAAGCTTTACAAATCCATCAAATCAACATTTTGATAAAATCCAAAATCATCATGGTTACCCCTATGAGCAGTAGTGCAAAAATTAGTTTGGCTATGGAGCTTTCCAAGAGTAGGGGTATGCAAACAATGAAGAAAATCAAATGCAAGATGCTAGTCTATTGGATAAGATCCAAAAAATTGAGATTGGCATGGTGCAATCAAGGGGCATAGCACAAATGAAGGCATTCAAGATTGGTTACAGGGCACCTTGTCCATGAGAAGTCCCTTTTCCAAGACATTACAGCCCTCAAGAGAAGCTTGACTTCATGGTTGAAGTGCTGCCTCATCTTACACAGTGGATTGAGGACATTGGGGCTTATGAGAAAAGTGCAGGACAACCTTGTCAATGGGTAATTTAATCACCAACTCCCTACCTTTCATTTTCTCTCCCTCAATCTTTATCATTTCAACAGAGGTAAGAGTCAATCCCCTCAATTGATACCCCAATTGTTGATTTCATTTCTCCATATCCTAGTATTCCACATCATCTCAGTTCTTATGTCCTTTTCCCTTCAAAATAGTCATCCCCTCCAAAAAAACAAGAAGTTGCACCTCCCTTCCCACCACAAACAATTGCAAATATGGTTGAACCCCAACCTCCCACTCCTCTTTCTTTCCCAAGCCCATGTTGGGAAGAGAGTCAAGAATATATTCAAGGAGAACAGAAAGAAGAGGATCCCAACAAAAATTAAATGACAGACAATCTGAAGAGTTAGGATGTGAAATTTGGGTTTACAAATATCCCCTTGATGGTCAAGCCAATATAGGAGGTCAAGATTGAAGAACCAGTGGTGGCTGAGGCTGAGTTTGCAGTAGAAGAAGAGCAAGAACAAGAGGAGGAGCAATCAATCCCAAGCCCCATTGAAGAGGAGTAACTGGGAGAGATAAGATGAGTGTTGAGGCCACTCAATGAAGAAGGCATCATTGAAGATTTTTTTCTTTCATTTCAAGGGCATAATTTGATTGATGAACACATGATGGAAGAGGACCATACAGTTCCAGAGGCTTTAAGTGCGGAGCAAGTTATAAGGCAACCTTCTTCCTCACACTTCATCCCCTTCAAGATATGATGTTAAAGAAGAGTTTGATCTCTCAAACTTCATGTTTGAGGAAGAGAGAACCCATGGTGAGAAAGATGCAAATCAAGAGGACACCATGAAGGAGGTAGAGCACTTGTAGCAAGAAAACAATGAGGTAAAATGTCTGTCATACTTGAGATATTGCTTTGATGAAAATGATCACATGGATATTACATCATTTGCTCCTCTAGCCATCTTCCATGCACATGAAATTTCTACCATGAAGGATAGTATTCAAGTGCAAAAGCATGCACTCAATAATGGCCCTTTGGAACTAAGGTTGGAAGATCTTGATCTTCCATGTTCTTCAAAAAAGGCGGAAGGAAAAAGGTAGGAGGATGTCATCAGCTCTCTCATGTCATTCATCCAATAAGGTCCACAAGAAAACTCCATTCTTGGAGTCAAAACTCATAAGAAGGGGCACATTCAAAGGATTATACCATGACTAATCAGGTACTTGGCTTCATTTGAGCCAATGGAGAAGTCAAAACCAGTCATACCTACTTCAGAACATGAGAATGAGTACCAAGGTACCAAGGGTTACCATCAATACCTCCAAGAGTCCAATACAGGTCAGCTTAAAGAGGTATTTTCCATTAATGTTTATACCTTGATGAGTTGGGTGGAAGATCATCTTGTATTTAGTTTTTCACTCATCCAACTAGCCATGTTTAGTGCCAAATCAGTTGCATGGCTTCCATTTTTTAGGAAGGGAAACTATTTCTCCCTGCCAGTTACAGGTTTTGTTTGAGTTCCATTTGCTCTTGGTTAGAGTAGATTAGGTAGGTTTGTTTTCAGTAGAAGAAGTGCTTTTACACAATCTGCATGTCACACTTGGGGTATGTATGATTTTTAGTTTGTACATAGTTTTGGTGTTGTTATTTTACTCTTGCACATTCCATTTCAGTTGGCATTTGGTGAAGTTCAACTTCAAGTTCACTGGGTTTCCCAGTGGCTCTGGGATCATATCTTCAAATTTTCATATTAGTTTCATGTTTATCAGGTAGAATTCATGCCCAATGGATACTTCAAGGCCACTAGTCTCTTCATCTAGCAGGAAGATGTCCCCGTGAGTCACCAAATTGTTATCCATGTTTCACCCCCTAGGAAAAATATTGGATCGGCCATGACCCTGTGCAAGAAGAAAGAGAAGAAATGAATCTATCAAGTTGTTTCATGTCTTAAATCGATTTTACAAGCTTCAGGAAGATTCAAAAATGGAATTTCAGGGTTAGAGAAGAAGGGGCAGTGCCACAAAGAGGCTAGGAGAAATAAGGGGGAAAAAAGGCATTGATTCAAGGATTGAATAGATAAAGGGTTTTCAAAAAAGCATGGTGTCACCACGTGTCCTAGGTAAAAGTGGGTCATTGGGGAAAAGGTTAGTTTTTTTCCCCTTACCCCAAAGGGTGTAAAAGTTGCAAAATGGGCTGCGACTCCGCCAAGAGGAAAAAGTTGGCATTTGAGCCCGAGTCAAACCAAAGCAGGGAATCGAAGGAAAAGGTGAAAATTTTCATTTTCAAAAAATAGCATAAAGGAAAAAATTGGAGCACACCTCCCCAGCCAGCAAAAGGATGCCATGTTTCTAAGCGGAGTAGCGGGGCCACGGGAGTTTTCTGGATTTTGTGATTCTCACAGAAAAAGGGGAAAAGATAAATTATGAACCCACAAACCCAATTTTTCCCTAATATAGCTTCCACATGTTCCAAATTATCTAAAGGGGGCCCATTTTTCAATTTTTTTTTCCTACCCTCCTGTATAGACCCGATACAAACTTAGAAGGGGCATATCTTTCAACTTAGGGCTCGAAATATTACAAATCTGACACCATTGGAAATATCTCGGCCTTACCTACGCCATGGAGGTTTGAGACTTTAATTTTTGAGGAGGTTAGGTAAAATAAAATTGAGGAAACATCTTCAGTCCTTAAATGTAGGATCCATCTGTCTCAACAACCAAATCGGATTCGATCTATTTCCATCATTTCCTCTTCTTTGAAGGCACTGAATCAAGGAATCATGTAGTAAAAACAGATTTGGGGCATTTTTTATCAGAAGCATTAACAGTGGTTGAGTTTCAATCCACTTTTCTCATTTCCCTCTCTCTTTCTTCTCTCTGATCAAATCTATAAATACATAGGTAGGATTCATTGTAAAGGGTTGTTCATTATTCTTCCTTGCCCCCTCTCTCTTTCTTCTCCAGGGTCAAATGTGGAGTTTAAGTCTCCTCCCTTGGCTTTGTAATGGAATTTTATTTCCTCTTGCATGTTAATGGTGTACTGTGTGAACTCTTGGAGTAATAAAATCTATTTTGCAATGTGTTTTGTCCATCCTTTGCTCATTTTGTTATCTCTTCTCACCTCTCACCATTGCAGGGTATATTTTACATATCTCTGATGTATATTATAGGTTTTGGGGGTTGTGTTTAAGGAGTTTGAAATGGTGTTCTTTGTGAACTTTATCCTTGGTCTATGATGCATCTGTCCATCCTCTCCATTGCTTACTTCTCTCCATTTCAGGTAGTTGGGTTTGTGATCAGTAGTTCCCTTTTCTCGGTGTTATCACCTCTATAGTGTAGGATTTCTTTATTTTCATGCTCTCTCTCTATCCTTGGTCCCTTGGAATTATTAGATTAGGAGTAGATAGTTGCATTTCCTTCCTTAGAAGTAGTTTAGTGCTAGGATTAGGAAGAGGAACCAACCTTCTCTAGAGGATCATTCCCATTTACAAGTCCCATAGCTTGGGGAATGATCCAATGTTATACAAATCACACCAAATGACCCTGCCTTAGAAAAGAAGATCCATAACTCATTTGGGGGTGCTGTGATTTCACACTAACAGGTTGTCAAAATAGGAAAAAGTAGTTCCAGACTTGATCATTTGTCTAGAATTGATTTAGGGGAGGATGCATAAAGCATTCAAAATACCATGCTAGATGTAAAACTATTTAGGTTGTAGTGCACGCCCTTAGACTTAGAATATATTATAGTATTTATCAAGACAATTGTAGCACCGAAAGGGATGAAGGAATTGGATAAAAATTAGTTAGCTATACACTTTGTGCCCTACATGTTGATTATTAGGGATTTATACAAATTAGGACATGATGAGATTCTTCTCTAGTGTGTGCTTGAACATGAGCACCTAGCCATAATAGAAGAGGCACACATAGGTAGGACAAGTGGACACTATACAAGTGACACCACTACAAGCATGATATTAATGATCGGATTATGGTGGGAGACCCTGTATTAAGACTCTAAGTAATATTACAAGGCATGTTACCATTTTCAATGCATTGGCAAACCAGGGTGAAGAGATGAAATTCATTTTCACCCTATTCCCAGCATTGAGCCTTTCAAAAAGTTAGCTACAAACTTCATAGACCCTATTGCACCATCTGCGCATAGGACTAGATCACGGTATATAATCACTTGTACATATTACTTGACAAGGTAGGAAGAAGCAACACCTACTAAGGATTATACAACAACTACTGCAGCAAGGTTCCTACGGGAAAACATTATTACAAGGTATGGATGCCCTTTTGAGTTTGACTAGTGATAACGGTACACATTTCTTAAATGAGACAATAAGGATTCTTTTATCAGAAATCATGGTGGCTCATCACAAGACTACCCCTTACCATCTATAATAAAATGGAATTGTGGAGGCATTTAACAAAATACTAAGTCATACCCTAACAAAAATTTGTGATGCTGGTAGACAAGATTAGGATGACAAAGTATCAATCATTCTTTGGGCATATAGGACAACCTTCAATAGGTTGAATAAGGCCACACCATTTCAACTAGTGTTTAATGTAGAAGTTATCCTACTAGTTGAATTTATGTTTCCTTCACTACGTATAGCATGTACAGAAGGATTAGATGATGAACGAGCATTGGAAGAAAGAATTGAAAAGTTAATGCAATTAGATGAAAGACAATTACTTTTCAGGTGGAGCTAAAAGACTTAAAAATTCAACCAAAAGGCATGGCATGATTGTAACATTAAGAACAAAAATTTTGAAGTTGGGAAAATGGTTTTACTTGATGATTCAAAGTTCTTGCGCCATACTAGGAAGTTAAAATTCCATTGGTTGGGCCCCTGCATCATCTCGTACATCCTTGATTCAGGGACATGCCAGTTGCAAGTGATGGATGGGATGATATTTCTAGGACACTTCAATGGGGGTAGGCTAAAGCCCTACTATAAATAAGTCTTCTTGGTGTTTGTAATAAGGCAGGATTACCAGTTAGTTTAGGATTTCCTTTAATTATTTTTCTTTTCTTGTGTTTCCCTTTCTCATTGTTTTTTTTGTTGTGCCTTGGGCATCGGTAACCTCATTAATTTTTTAAATTTTTTTAATGTGTAGAGGACCACACATTGGTTTAGTGTGGGGTAGAATAATTTGGAGGAAAGTGTAAATTTTAAAGTAGCGGGAAGGATTGCGTTGGAAAGCTCAGTTGAATTACCCTGAGGAAGGAAGTGCATAGAAGTAAATTTGAAAAAAGGATGGTTGGTGTCAGGGTAAGGCTACATTGTTGATCCGTGTACAAGAGAGGAAGAAGCGCAAAAGTAACATGAGGTAGGAGAGAGAAAAAATCATGATAGAAGCACCTTCGGTGCTAGTGATACGTGCGCAAGAGTCTCTGGTCAAGATGGATTGGTTTCACGTAAGAAGGTTGGGGGATTGTCTGCGTAAGCTTGGGTGCATGAGTCAAGGTACTAAAAATAGGTTTTGTTGAAAAATCCACATTAAGTGTTGAAGTACAGTGGTAGGTGAAGTAGCATTTAATGCTAAAAAAGTGGGAAAAACTATAAATAGAAGGTCGAGCACTTCATTATGGACATTGCAAATACGAGAAAAAGAAGAGCTCCTGCAAACTAGGATTTCCAGAGTTGATCCATGTGAAGAAAAATTGGAAAAATTTAACCATGAGTGACTAGTTTAGATCTGAAAACTAGGAGGGAAGTAGTTCATGGGTGTAGAGAGAATTGTGGAGAAGTGTCATCTTGTGAAAGGGATATTCCAGTAAAGGTTTGGCATCTAGGACATGGGTTGAAAAGGATTTTCTTCACAAGTTTGAGATCTAAGCTTGGAAAGGGTAGAGAAGAAAAGTAAGAGAAATTGAAGTCCAAAGATAACCTACACAATGGTACCCAAGAAACTAGTTATAACACGTAAGAAGGGAAAAGGTAAGGGCAAGGGAAAACAACAAGAAACTACCACAAGTACCAATGAAGAATGGTATGCATAAATGTAGTACCTAGATGGGGTTTTGCTTGGAAAGGAGTGGGAGTCCCATTTAAGAAACATGACAGTAAGTGATTATAACCATCACACAAACATGACTAAAAAACAAATGGCTCTGGAGTTAGTGTGCCCGAAAAACAAGAGGAAACCAGAAGGGTTACCCATTTGTAGTGATGAAGTAAAAGTGAAGTTAGATAAGGTAGGATTGTTGCAACTCTATTAGTTTCCCTACTTTTGGAAGCCTAAGAGCCTTTATCAGTGGCTGATGTCATGTGTACATGAATACCACTTTCACTTTACAGGGCATAAGATGCACATAACTCCTCATCTGATTTCAAAATTCACAGGTCTAATCTGTGAAGGGGAAAGTATAAAGGATGACCTATACAAAAAAGAATCTATCAAAGATACCTTCATCACATATGCATACAAGAAGGAGTCAAGGTACTTTGATATTATAGATATTCAAGACATGGTGATGAGAATGGCCACGTTCCTGGTAACCAAACTTAATGACCAAGAGAGGTAGACACAAGTGAACAAGTCATGGTTCAATGTTTGCAGAAGGATATTAGAAGGTCCCATCTACAACTTGTCCACATACATTGTGGATGAGATCATCAATAGTGAGAAAGAAGGTGAGAAGATACTTTTCATAAATGTCCTATTGACTATTGTGTTTTTAGAGATTGAAGTGCTAGATGTGGCAGATAAGTTCATTTGGGAGTACCCAAAGGAATACCCCTTTCCTGCAAAGAGATTCGAAAAATACACTTGCGATAGCATGACGGCTGTTCACAAGGCACGTCTTGAGAAATGGTATACGCACTTGAGGAATGCATTCAAGGTAGAGTGGAGGATCCCAGAACAACTTCCAGTGCTCATAGAGGGAGAAGCTGAATTCGTAGTATACCAACACTTCTACATTGGCATATTTAAGTTGGTTGATGAAAGCATGAGCCCATGGTGTAAACTTCCATTTTCCTTCACCACTCAATGCTTCCAAGCGGAAGTAAATAGACTCAAGGAATCCAAGAAGCTGAATTTTGACCTTGGAAATATGGATCGAGACCACAGGGAGATGCACAGGACATTGGTCTACCCCAACAAGTGTGCATACATAGAAAAGTACATATCGCATGAAGTTTAGATGATGAGACCTCTAAATTTTCCCATTGTAAGGAGGTTCGTGGCACATGTATACCTTCACATAAGGTCAAATTTTGAGAAGGGTGCTTATCTTGAAAATGAGATACCTATACCTGAAGATCCAATAGGTATAAAGAAGATCATGCCCAAGAAAAAGGAGATGGAAGAGATAAAGAAAAAGGCACCAAGTGTCGAAGGTACACAAACGGTGGGTGCTGTCGACACTAAAATTTTCCTCCATAATTTCTATTTCATTAATGTGTGTATTAGGAATATGATGTTGTTAAGTATAATTAGTAGTAGCGTCTGATAGAAGATAACGGTGCCGTCAGTACGGTGTTGCCAATAATGTGGAGTACGTTAACAGTCAAAGTACAATAGGAATGTTGTAAAAAGTAAATATTTGTCGTAAGTGGTCCGGTAATGTTAAAATGTCAAAGTTTGGGTAATTAGAGAAGTAGGGTCTACATGATTAGGAATTAGAAATATTATATTGGTAATAAGGACAAGGAGTGAGGTCATAAATATTTTGTGTATTTTATTTGTAAAAAGTCTAAAAATGTGGAACCCATGTAAAATGATAAGTTTTATCTTATCTTAAGAGATAAGCTTACATGTACAGATAAGAGTTAAGGTATGGAATATGATTCGTCAGAGTGGATTTCTTATCCTATCTTAGAGATAGGATGGATAAGCCTGGAAGTTCTATAAATAGAGAGGCCACCCCCCTCATTTAGCATAGAAAGAAGTAGTGAGAAATATTGTAGGAAGTGTGCAAAGGAAGCCATCAGTTAGAGGTGTGTTGAAGAAGCCATCAAGAGGTGTAATTGTAAAGTTTCTCCCATAGTCTTGTTGAAGTATCTCATGGGTGATATTGTAACAGTTTCATGTTAATATTATAATTTATTTTGATATTTCAGATTTGTCGTCATTCTGTCTTATCATAGTCAATGGTATTCTTGTGTTCGGTTGTTGTTTTATTTCTAGATTACATCCACCAAACTAAAGGCTGTGCATTAGTAAATAATCATAGCACGAGGAGTTTCCGGTGAAGAATTATCATAGTGCCGGATTGGTGATGACATTTTGGTTCCGTTGCCGGGACCATTCCTCGTTGGTGGATTTTCTGGAGAGATATTCCCAGTTAGTCAAAAATCAATTGGAGGGTAACCTTGTTTTTACTATGCATAGTAGTTACCATGGTAAAGTCATTTTTACCGTGAATAGTAGTTACCATGGTAAAGTCATTTTTGCTGTGAATAGTATTTATCACAGTAAAGTCACTTTTTACCGTGAATAGTATTTACCATAGTAACTTCACTTTTTACTGTGAATAGTGTTTACCACAGTAAAATCAGTTTTTACCGCAGTAAGTCAAGTTTTACCATAGTTTACCGTGATCATTTCTATAGTAATTCCAATTATTTGTGCACATAAGTCTTGTTGATTGTACTTGTGGGTTGGTATTTCACGGTGGTTACTTTTGAAAATGGGAAAGATTCCTATTTTTTCAGCTCAATCTAATAAAGATGCTTCTTCTTTCATTCAAGAGTTTAAACGATCTTGTATTTGTAATGGCCTCATAAGAAGGGAACAATGGACTAAATTTTTTCCTACCTTTTTGGATGGTTTAGCACTTAGGTGGTTTGAAACACTAGGTGATAATGTGAAAAATTCATGGGATTTATTAACTGAAAGTTTTCTTGAAGAATTTGGTGAACAACAGAAATATGCAGATCTCATGATCGAGATCACAAAGCTATTCCAAGGAGAGAAGGAGAAGATAAGGGATTATCATGCTCGTGTTCTAGAGCTAAGGAGGAAGCTCGATGCCCAGATCCGGAAGGAAGGACTAGCGGAAGGGTTGATGAATGGGATGGATAATCTCCTCTGTAAGCACTTCATTCTTGGGATGAAGCCAAAGATTAGACAACGAGTGAAGTATGACCGCCCAACTACCATTGAACAAGCAAAGGAGATTGCAATAAGGCAAGAAGAAAGCATGGAAGAGGAGCCCAAAGAAATTATTGCTAAAATAGAGCCTACACCAGCACCTTTGGTCCAGAATCCACAACCACTCCCAGTGAGCACAAATATTTCTCCTAGTACATCTACTGAGTATGAAGATCTGCTCAAAAAGATGGGTCAGTTAACTATTAATCTTCTTCAAGGAAAGGAATTTAGTTCTCAGGGAGGAGATAGAGGTCCAAAAAGAAATATTTCTGAAGTTGTTTGTTATGGTTGTTATAAAAAGGGTCATTATAAGTATAATTGTCCAGATAGAGCTTCTACATCTGGTACAAGAGATAATGATAAAGGAAAATCACCTGTGAATTCTCTTGATGTAGTAGATAAGAGTAGAAACAATGAAGTAGATGTGTTTGTAACAAAAAGAAAGAAAGAAAAAGATAATCAAGATGGAACTGATCCTAAGAAGATGAAAGGAGAAACTAGTAAGAAACATAGGAGAAGAAAGTTGGGTGTGCAGGATTTTCTGATTTCACAGGGGCAAGGACCATACTCCATCTTGGAAGATCTGTCCAAAAGGCCTGCAAATATTACATATGGTCAACTCTTGGCTATGTCTTCTGAGAAGAGGCGGGAGTTGCGAGGTGGACTCAATGCTCGAAGAAGGAAGGAGGTTGAGGTCCCTGTTTTGGAGGCAGAGGCAGATCCCTATGCTCCACAAGCTGAGGTATTATGTAATGGTATTTCAATTCATGATGTCTTAGTTGATGGAGGTGCTGCAGTTAATGTAATGACCGAGTCTGTAATGAATATGTTGGGTTTAAAAATTGATCGCCCTTCAACACTTATGTTAAGGTCATTAAATAAGGGAAAAACTAAACCAAAAGGTGTGGTTTCAAATGTGGCAATATCTGTTATGGGTGTTGTATGTGTGGTAGACTTTCAGGTGATGAAAAATGGTACTCTTGCGTACCCAATGCTGCTAGGAAGACCATGGCTAAGGAGAGTTCATGCAAGAAACTACTGGAATGAAGGTTTCATGACACTTGGACGTGGTAGAGAAAGGGTGAAGATAAACGTGATCCCTCGACATCATAAAGCAGAACCTGTGGATTCAAGTGATGAAACTGATGATTGGACATCCTCTGATTACTCTAGCACCAGTGAAGTGGACACTGAAGATGAAGAAAGTGAGGTTGATGTTTCAGTCATGGATATTCTTCCAGTCACACCAACCTAGGACCCCATAAAATTATCTGAAGAAGAAGTTGATGATCGTCTCCAACAAATAAAGATTGGTGATGCTGTGATGGAGAGTGAGAAGGAATCCTACCTCCAGCTCTTTCAAAGGTACATACACCTATTCACTTTTGATTACAAGGAACTCCGCCAAGTAAGTTGGGTAGAACATTGTATTGAGTTGGTAGATGGTGCTAAGCCCATAAAGAAAATGCCATATAGAATGAATCCTAATTTTTCCAAGACTGTAAAAGAAGAAATAGATAAGTTGCTTGATGCAGGATTCATATTTGCTGTGGAGAATTCAGAATGGGTTTCTCCCATTGTGATCTCAATAAAAAAGAATGGGAAGCTACGCATTTGTGTTGATTACAGGAAGCTCAATAAGGCAACAAAGAAGGATCATTACCCTCTTCCATTTTCAGATCAGATCTTGGATGAAGTAGCTGGCCAAGAGTGCTATAGTTTTGTTGATGGATATAGTGGCTACAACCAAGTTCGTATAGTAGAGAAAGATCAACTGAAGACCACGTTCACCACTCCTTGGGGAACGTTTGCTTATAGAGTTATGCCTTTTGGGTTGTGTAATGCTCCAGCAACATTCCAGTGTTTGATGAATAGGGTGTTCGAACCCTACATTGGGACCTTCATCAGAGTATTTCTGGATGATTTTTGCATCTATGGGAGCAAGTTGGACCACCTGCACCAGATGGAGACAGCATTTCAAAGGTTAGATGAAGTACAAGCCTCACTAAACCCTACAAAGTGTGTCTTTCGATGTTCTAAAGGTGTTTTGTTAGGGCATGTTGTATCCAGAGATGGTATTGGTACTGATCCTGATAAAGTTTCAAAAATCAAAGATTTACCATTTCCTATGAATAGAAGTAAGTTGAGATCATTTTTAGGCCATGTGGGTTACTATAGAAGGTTCATCAAGAATTTCTCAAAGATTACACAGCCACTAACCCAGTTCTTGAAGAAGGATGTTACTTATGAACCAAGAAATAAGGCACATGAGGCTTTTGGACAACTAAAGGAAGCCCTGGTGTCTTCACCTGTTTTGAAGAATCTAGATTGGAGCAAGCCATTCATTGTGTACACTGATGCCTCAGATGCAGCACTAGGAAGTACTTTGAGCCAAAAGGATGAAAATGGGAATGAACATCCAATTTACTTTGGGAGCAGACAAATGAGCAGTGCTGAGATAAACTATACTGTAACTGAAAAAGAGGCTTTGGCTATCATTTTTGCTGTAAAGAAGTTTACAAATTACTTGCTAGGGCAGAAATTTATAGTTGTAACAGATCATCAGGCTCTGAAATATATTGTCAATAAGCCTAACCCATCAGGGAGGATAGCAAGATGGATAATTTTGCTACAAGAATTTGAATTTGATATTATAGATAGGCCAGGAAAGAAGCATGTCAATGCAGATGCACTCTCTCGAGCCTATGATGGTTTAGAATCATCTTGTGATGATGATGATTTTCCCGATGCAGCATTGTTCTCCCTTGACACAATCCCTAGTGAATACATAGATATTTGAAATTATCTGAATGAATTCAATTTTCCCGATGGTGCCAATGCAAAGACTAAGAGAAAGATTACTCAAGCCAGTCATCCATATTCTATTCTACATGGAGCATTATTTCAAATAGGACCTGATGGACAGTACAAGAGGGCAGTTAGACGTGATCAAGGAAAGGAGCTGCTAGAAGAATTCCACAATGGTACATGTGGAGGGAACTTCTCTGGACAACTTATAGCAAGAAGGATCTTGGATGCAGGTTATCACTGGCCCACTCTTTTTAAAGATTGTTATAATTATTGTAAGACATGTGATATTTGTCAAACACATGGTAACCGTAAGAATTCATCAGCTCCATTATGTAGTATTCTTCCCCTTGGTCCCTTTAAAAAGTGGGGAATAGACATTGTAGGTCCACTTCCAACTACATCATGCCAAAATAAGTATATTGTAGTTGCCACAGATTATTTAACCAAGTGGGTTGAAGCTAGGCCATTGAAAACAGCTTCCATGGATGAAGTGGCAAGGTTCGTATATGAACGCATTGTCACCAGATTTGGTTGTCCATTAGAAATTGTAACAGATCAAGGAAGCCACTTCATTAATGAGGTGGTAGAAGCCCTAGTCAATAAGTTTTCTATTAAGCACAGGAAGGAAACAACATACAAGCCAAGCACAAATGGATAGGTGGAATGAACAAATTTTGTGCTATGTCAAATTCTAGCAAAAGATGCAGCCTTGCAGGTACATAAATGGGATAAAAGGATTCATGCATCATTGTGGGCATATAGGGCAACATCAAAGTCAGCAACAGGATACTCCCCATTTCAATTGGCCTATGGCATTGATCCAGTTCTTCCTATTGAGTTTGATATTCCCACTGTGAGAGTTATGAAAAATGAAAGGATGGATGAAAGTGATTCAGTAAAAGAAAGGTTGGTACATCTTCATTTGCTAGAGGAAATGAGGGAAATAGCAAAGGATACAAGCCATAAGAAGAAAATGAAGCAGAAGGAATACTTTGATCAAAAGATCTAGTGGTCTCCATTTCATGTGAATGACTTGGTTTTAGTATATGATTCCAGATACAAAAAAAAGAAGACAGAGAAAATTTCTTCCAAAATGGATGGGGCCCTACAAAATAGCAACTGTGCATGAAAATGGTACGTACCGACTGGAGGAATTGGATGGCACTCCCATTACGAAATGGGTCAACCACGACAAGTTGAAGATTTTCCAAGCACCAGAATAGTCTACTTTGAGGACGGAGTAGAAGCTAGGAAGGGGGAAGATGTCGACACTAAAATTTTCCTCCATAATTTCTATTTCATTAATGTATGTATTAGGAATATGATGTTGTTAAGTATAATTAGTAGTAGCGTCTGATAGAAGATAACGGCGCCATCAGTACGGTGTCGCCAATAATGTGGAGTACAGTAACAGTCAAAGTACAATAGGAATGTTGTAAAAAGTAAATATTTGTCGTAAGTGGTCCAGTAATGTTAAAATGTCAAAGTTTGGGTAATTAGAGAAGTAGGGTCTACATGATTAGGAATTAGAACATATTATATTGGTAATAAGGACAAGGAGTGAGGTCATAAATATTTTGTGTATTTTATTTGTAAAAAGTCTAAAAATGTGGAACCCATGTAAAATGATAAGGTTTATCTTATCTTAAGAGATAAGCTTACATGTACAGATAAGAGTTAAGGTATGGAATATGATTCATCAGAGTGGATTTCTTATCCTATCTTAGAGATAAGATGGATAAGTCTGGAAGTTCTATAAATAGAGAGGCCACCCCCCCTCATTTAGCATAGAAAGAAGTAGTGAGAAATATTGTAGGAAGTGTGCGAAGGAAGCCATCAGTTAGAGGTGTGTTGAAGAAGCCATCAAGAGGTGTAATTGTAAAGTTTCTCCCATAGTCTTGTTGAAGTATCTCATGGGTGAGATTGTAACAGTTTCATGTTAATATTATAATTTATTTTGATATTTCAGATTTGTCGTCATTCTGTCTTATCATAGTCAATGGTATTCTTGTGTTCAGTTGTTGTTTTGTTTCCAGATTACATCCACCAAACTAAAGGCTGTGCATTAGTAAATAATCATAGCACGAGGAGTTCTCGGTGAAGAATTATCATAGTGCCGGATTGGTGATGATAGTGCCCCGGGGACAAACATTAGAAAAATTACTTACACACATAAGAAGAGGTCCCCAGTCAAAGAGGAGGTTACAGAACAATAAAATCCTATCATAGAGGAGAAATCACTAGAGAAGGAAGAAGAGAAAGTAGAATCTCCTATACTGGAATCCCTAGTTAAGAAGAAATAGAAGGTAATTGAGGAGGTAGATTCAGAGGACACAGAGATCTTGGAGAACTACAGGGGTGAGAGGGATGATGATGAAGAATATGAACCTAAAGAATAGTAAGAACCACTTGTTTTCAGCGTGCATGATTTGAAAGAAGAAGGCGAAGAGGAGAAGAATGATTATTGCTTTCTGTGAAGGAAGGGCGGCTAGGAGGAGGAGGGCACCCAGGACATGGGAGAAAGTGAATAGGTTAGAAAAAAGGATCAGAGGACCCCAAGCCTCACACAGGAGTAGATAAATGAGGCTGTAGAAATAGAATTAAAAAAAATCATTGATGTCTTAGTAGAACAAGAGTTGGAGCGCAACGCTGAAATAGTGATGAATGAAGATAAGGAAGAAAGCACAGAAAAATATCATGGCAGTACGGGAGGCCTCAGTCTAATGGTAATTATTCCTAAGGGAACACGCACATGAGGAAAGTACATGGAGATATAGAAACCAAGAATGAGCTATATTGATGACCCAAACAAGATGTTGTGTGTGTGCTTCCAAAGCATAGTACCAATAGATCAACTCTTGGAAATGAGGTCATTTGATGAAGAAGGTGCATACCCTCGGATGAATAAAATGCTTTCTTGGGAAATTGAGTCCCACATCAATGAGCCAGAATTCAAGGTAAGCCAAGGGGAAATAACGAAGATATCTTAGTCAAAAGGAGACAACCCCTTGGTGAGCACCCAACAGCTTTCAGATGAACAAGTTTGCAATGCGTTGAATAAGGTATCAGTTGAACTAGAAGCTAGGTTATTCGGGAGGAATGACAGGGTAAAATTTCTAGAGGCAGAGCTAGAGAAGAGTGAAGAAGAGCTAGAAGAAAGGACCAAGGACTTAAAGTAGGAGGAACTAATAAGTACACAACTAAAGCGTGAACTAAGGGAAGAAAAGGCAAGGGTACACGAGGTATACAAGAAGGTAGAATCCATCACAGATGCCATTTTTTTAAAGCATCCGTACCTAGTACAGCCCACACAAAAGTATGGATCTTCCTTTGAGTTCCTTAAAGACTTAACATTCATCCTCACCATGGAGAGGAAACCTCTGGCCTTAGAATCCACAGAAGAAGTAACAGCATACCTGGAAAAGGAGGAAAAATTAAAGGTTGTAGCAATCATTTCTAGGTACAGAAAAGTTCTTGCTGGTGTGAAAATTTCTACCTGTACATCTAAGGCCGCATATGACAGTTGCGTAAACATAGATTGAGTGGTGATTATTTTAGTCACCATCATGAGGTAGAGTTCAAGGAATTCCAAGAGAAGAACAAAGGAAATAGAGTGGAGTGAAAGAGGATTCTAGCTAAGGTTGAGAAGAAGTCAAAAACCATTGAAACATTATGAGGTTCAATTAAAAACCAGCTAAAGGATTTGTACCCACAGATTACAAGAAGGATGAATGCACTTGAGGATGTGGAGAAGGAATTGGAAGCAATGGTTGAAAAAATTAACACTCGAGGAGTTAGAATGGGTTTTGAGGAGGTAAGTGCCCTAGTTGGTGACCTCTACCAGAGAGCGCAAAATGAATTTGATGCCTGGAACAAGTTCAAGGCTGAATTGCAAAGATATTTTCCTATCATGTTTCATTAATGACAACACTTCCCCATTCTTTCATCTTTCCCAAATTCTTCATTCCCTTATTCTTATCCCAAGACGTTAAGTCTATTATAATTCTTTCTTTTCTTTTCTTTGAAGAATTGTTCCTGAGGGTGGAGAATAGGTAAAGTGTGGGGTGATGTTGGGCCCCTAAAATATTGACTAAGTACAAAAAGGCACATGAGCACACAAGGCCTAAGTTGAGGGGTGGGCGTGCAAGTAGAACACATACAAGGCAAGGCTCTAAGAGGGTTTAGAAGGACCCGTGATACACGATGATAGAACAAGGTCTTGGGACTTATCCATTTTTGTCATATCGGGAAGGACACAAGAAAAGTGTGACCCGCCTGTGCATGATGAATGGATAAGGTGCTATCCTGGCAACGTGTTAACCTAAGAAGGAATATACCCTACAATCGAAGCTTCTAGAAGACCATCATGGAAAGGAGTGGAGAGCTCGGGCCTAGAGGAGAATTCTCCCATGGAGGACCACATTTGGACACTTGGTGTCAGATCTGAAGACACAGAAAGGTGAGTTGGCAGTTCAATAAGCCTATAAATACAAGCGCCCACAAAAGAAAAGGGAGGAGAAAAATAGAGAGTGGAGCTCTACATAAATGCTGCGGGAAGTTGTGTTGGGTTGGGTAGATAAAATATAGGAGAAGGATGCATTAAGGGGCTTGGGACTGTAAATTTTGTTCTTGAGAACTAAGGGATATAAATCCATTTATGATGTATGACTTTGGTCTGCCATACTATGATGTTTTGTAATGGATCTAATGGTTGTAATGAGGTTACCAACTTATTTAAATATGATCATTAATGATTCTGGTTCATACAAATATCTTCATAGTTTTGTTTCATGTATGTTTAGGAAATGAGTATGAATCCTTGTGCATTTTCCTTTCTATTTTGGTTCAGTCCTATAACCTATTAAGTATCTTCTTTCTAGAATTACTGCATTGGTCTAGAATCCATTCTAAGATCTATGATGATTGCATGTCTCATTTCCACTCACTCTCCTTAATTTCCTATCATAGATGATGTTTCCCACTAAACTCACATAAATGAGAGACTTGGATCCCACGTGTTCCTCAGGTGAGCACCCAGCACCCGCTGGGTGATATGCTAGCGTGCATGGGATTCCCTTGTTCTTTGGTGGGTGTAAAAATGACTACAAGAACCTAGTATCATATAGGAATGGTGGGTGCTTTTGTCCCACCTAGGCACTTGAGTCCTAGGGGAAAAAATAGATATTTTCTTAATTTAGCATGGTTTACAACAGTTTCGTTATAGTTCTACAGTACCAGGCACTTGCCTTTAGTTACATAAATTAAGTCATTCAATTACATTTAGTTACATTCAATTACAAACACTTACAATCGGTTACAAAATGGTATGTTCCATCTATAGTGGTGCTTATTTGAGAAACATTATGGATGGAGAGAAAAACATACCTCTCTCCCCAACACTCTTCTCTTGGCATGAGATCACCCTTTGTGTGATATCGCCCAAAAAACTCACCCTTGGCATGAGATCACCCAAAAAAATTTCCCTTGGCATGAGATTTCCCAAAAACATCACCCTTCAGTAACATGACACTCAAATATATAGCATTTCCAAAAAAAAATGGGACAAATTTTTATCTTTTACTCTCTCATAGATTAGGTGCACACTTTCCTTTTACTTCTACACACTTTTACTTACTTATACACATGTTACTTTGATTTTTCACATATGGGACTTTGACCACTATTTTTCTTATTTTACAGGTCCATCCTTATACATAATAAGAAGTAGCTCACATTAGCAAACACAAGCTCTAGTAATATGCTACTATGCATACACTTCACCCCTAGGGTCTACCTCCCTTTCCAAGTTGAGAAGCTTCACATTATGATCACTTCATGCTTCACTCGTCCACTCAGCACGCTATCCACTAGAATATTATCTTTAGGATTACAAGTTACATATCTTCTATCTACTTTATACTCTCAATTATTCACTCAACAACATAAAGTGGGGAAAAATGTACACATAAAATCTATGCACTTGGGTACATTTCTAGGTCCTAAAGAATATTAATGTATACATGATTCCTAAGAAAGAATACTAGTGGTTGAAAAAATATTTTGGGCCTTTTTCTTTATCTCTTTCACTTTTGTTGGCCTTCCTTATCTTACATCTCTTTGGAACTTTACTGATTTATCTTTTATGGCCTTGGACACTAGCACCTAGTTAGACAAAAAGCACCCAGGTGTTCTTATCCCTCCAAGGCACTCCTAACATTCTCTATCTTCTTCTTACTCCTTTTGGTATCTTTTACTTCTTGGTAACCTTTTAAAACTTTTTGTCAACCTTTCAATTGTAGATCGAGAAATTTAAACAAGGGACTCATGATGAGGCCATAAATTGACCATAAATTACCATTATTTTTTCATTTCAAAGTTACCTTTGAAAGTGGATTTAAATGTAATCTTGAAACTTATAGTTTGCTTGAGATGGAATATAGGATATATATATTTCACATTCTTTATAATTCTTTTGTTATCTATTTTTTTGACTAATCCTATTGATTATTTAGGAAAGATGTAAATTATTTTGTATGCAAGCCATAAAGGAAAGATAATACTATTTGAGGAAAAGTTGAAGTGATCATGAATAGTATATCTAAACTTAAATATGATTTCATATCCATATTCCTCAAGAAAAATTATTCAATTTCAAAAAATGAATCATCTCAATCTGAGGTCGTGTGCAGAAGTTATAGTTTTTTTTAGTTAGCTCCAGAATAATTAGAGTTAGCTACAGAATGAAAGTTTTAGTTCCAGAACTTACATCAACATAATAATAGTTCTAATTTTGGAACACTATGGAATGATAGCTTTAGTTCTAGAACTTGCATCAACGGAATGACAGTTTTAGTTCCAAAACTTGCATCAATAGAATGACAGTTTTAGTTTCAGAACTTGTATAAAATGAGGAATTATGAATAATCAGATAATCCAATTAAAAATATGAGAGTTTTTTTTCATATAAATGTGTTTAACAAACACCTTATTCATATTTTCTACAGGTTTTACCAATAAAGAGAAATTTAGCTTTTAGTGAACTGCAGTCCAAGGAAAAAGTGTATCAGACAAGCACCAAAAGTTCTACAAACAGAAATAGAAGAATCAAATGGAAAAAAATGAGAGAGTTTTTTGTTCATAGAAATATGTTTAAAAAAAACCTCATTCATATTTTCTATAGTTTTTACCAATAAAGATAAATTTAACTGGTAGTGAGTTGAAGCTCAAGGAAAATGTGTATCAAACGAGCACCAAAAGTTCCACTAACAGAAATAGAAGAATCAAATGGAAAAAATGAGAGATATTTTGGTTTATGGAAATATGTTTAACAAAAACCTCATTCATAATTGCTACAAGTTTTATCAATAAAGAAAAATCTTACTTTTAGTGAGTTGTAGTCCAAGGAAAAAGTGTATTGGACGAGCACCAAAAGTTCCACAATTAGAAACAAAAAAGTCAAATGGAAAATACAAGAGAGGTATTTGGTCAAAGTAAATTTTTGAGGAAAACCTCCTTCCAATAAATTAGGATAATAAAATCATTGTGATTCTTGTTACCAAAAAGCAAGGAGAAGATTTGAGAGAAAATCTTCCTAAAATAGTGAGATAAGACTTTGACTCCAATAATATATCTCTCTCCATATTTTGTGGAGATGGAGATCTTAGTTAGGATTAGGATAAAGATAAGATTATATTGTATTCCTCATAATAAGAAGTTGGTTTTATGCATGAATTATAAATGCAACCTTCCACACTCTTATATGTAATTTTTTGATACCAAGAAATGAATATATCCATTATTGCTCACCGATATTCTGAGTGAATTATTCTATACGTTTTGAATTAAAGTTGAAAGTATGAATTAATTCCTCTTTTGAGGAATGAGCTAACCACACATTCCAATGAAGATGGATCAATGTTTTATGTTCATTTCTTTATTCTGTAGTTTTCCTTTTGTTGTGAATTTCTAATTTTATGTTATGTAATACTTGTTTCCGTACAATATCTTTTGTGAACCTGCAGGTATCTTATTTATTTTTCATTTGTTTTTAATTCAGAAATTTCATTTTTGCAAGTGTGCCTTTCCATTTTTACATGTGTTATTTATTTTATGCAAGTTTGGATTTTGTTTAAAGGAGTTTTTTTCCGAAGATATTTTTTCTCTTATTGCATACAACTATCGGACACCAGCCCTGGATTGACATTATTAATGAAGAGGATTGACGACCCTCATCAACTAATATATATACTTAGTTATTTATATCAAATAAGGGTCTAAACATCATAAGCATTATATATCATCACCTAATATTACATCAAAGACACAAGATAATTATAAAGTATACATCTAACACACTCATACAAGGGACAAGGGTTGCATCAATATTCATACACAACATAGGAGGGGAGTTCATTCTATTCCATCACACACATTTGACATACTTGTTACATTTTATATCTATCCCGCTATCATTATTAAACTTACATTAGGGAATCGTATGGCACCATTACACACACAAACATGCATAACTACATGGAGTCTAATATGTAGTATAGTGCTCGATCTTAATTTCACTCTTTGGGTGACTTCCAGGGTCAGTCCAAGTCCACATTCTGCATCTTTTTTATTAGATTTTATATGGTGTGTGGAAATATACAAGTAGTTGTCTGTTTTGTAGGTTATAGGTACAACTGATGATCTAAAATCTGAACTAGACTGAAAAAGAGTGAGTAGAAGTGAAGATCCTCCAGCCCAGAAAGGATCATAACTTTATCATTTAAGTAGTCACTAGTTCCCAGTCTGATCATTAGCACCAAAGAGCTCCTGTCCTCCTATGGGTGCTTTTATTTAGCACAATTTTGAGCTTTATAACCCTCATTAATCCTTGACGACACTATTCCCAGCCATATCTAGCAGCTACCCAATCCAAATCATCTCTAGATTATATGGAAATCAGCTAAGTCATCTTCTTCTTTCATTTTCTTAGGGTTTCATATCTTTGAATGTGTATTGTTTGTCCATTGTTGTATATTATCATCTATATATCATTAGTTATAGTAAAGTTACTCTCAAAAATAAATTTAATTTAATTTAGATTTTGAATCAAGATTATGACTTTTTTGGGAAGGGAAGGATGTCACATCCCTCCTATGTGGATTTAAAAATTCAATTCTTGTTTAATTGTGATGATTAATATGACATACTTAAATTGGATAATTATCTATTATGATCATTTTCAAATGTGGAAATTAGCATGTTTATTATCATTATGCTGAATTTTAATGATTTATACTAACTACCATTTCAATGGCATGGGGTGGATGCAGAAGTATACCCTCTTTGAAATGATGAGGGCATCATCGGAGAGAGGTTGTCAGATCAAGATGTTGAACTTAAAACAACAAATTTATAATGGGAATTGGCACATACCATGAGATCGTGTATCATTTAATTTATTTGTGTGATGTGTGACTTATTTATTTTTTTATTTATTTTCATTTATTCTGTTGATATCAATAGCTAATGAGTGGATTACGCCGATGTGGCTAAATGCCACCGAAATAACCCGACCATCATACATATCTATTGATGTGATGTTATGAGTGAATGTTTATTCATTTTATAGGTAATTTATTATATTTCTAGATAACTCAAAAACTGTAACAAGGTGAATGGACCATGTTTGTGTGTTACATTCTCTTGTGTCTAGATGATGGTTGATTGGAATTATAAATATTCATTTTGAATCTTTCTGAATTTTTTTGTTATCGTGGAATGGTCTACATATAAGTTGACCCCGACATGTTTGTCAAAATAATATAACATAATTTTCATTATATTTAAATTGTTATATGTGGTTGTCATGTATTTATACTCGGTCATTTTGCATGGAGCTTAAGCTAGGTGGTTAGATAACAAGGAGGGAGATAAGTGTTGTTTTAAATTTTAATTATTTTAATTAAGCATGCACCAATATTTGGGCATAGTGGATTAAGTGAAGAATACGTAGCAAAGTGGGGAATAAATTTTAAAAAATGGTTTTAATTAACAATATGCATCGATTGGAAAGGATGCATTTGAAAGTGAGAGGTAATTGTAAGTTGATTTTTTTTAATTTTATGTAAAGTGGACTTTATTTGCATACATGTGGTTTTTGAGCATGAAAAATGGGGGAAAGAGGAAATCAACTGGGGTTTGCATGAGGAAATGGAGGAGGATGGCTGGAAGTAGCTCTATTTGATTTTGTATTTGGTTTTATTTTTCATACGGGGTTTTTTTTGGGATTTGAATGTTGGAGCATTGGAAATTTGAAGGAAGATCAAGATGGTTGCGTTTTTTTATCAGGCATGGTTTTTCTCCTTATTTTGGTCTTTTTTAGTATCTATTTGACTATAAAAATGTTTTTACAAGAGATTGAAATTTCACCCATTTGGATCTATGTTTTTGGAAAATAAACATATGGTTTTTCACCTATTTGGGTTTGCAGTTTTGAAATTAAAATTGTTGTTTAAAATGGGAATAATTTGTTGAGATTTCACCCAATTTTTTGTCTCTATTTTTTTTCATAAAGTTTGTTGTTAAAATGGAATTTCTTTGTTGTTATTCTATCCATATATGGGACTGTGTTTTTATTATTTATTTGATTGTGAAAATTTCTTGCAAAGAGTTTGATCAATACCCATTTCGTGTTTGCATTTTTTAAGAAAAGTTTGTTAAAATATGAAAATGTTTTGTTGAAATCATACCCATTTCAAGGTCTATGTTTTGAAAACAAATTTATGGAAAAATACCCATTTTGGGGTCTGCGTATTTTTTTATTTATATAAATATTGATACCTTCTTTATTGGGCCAATTTCACCCATTTCTAGGTCTTCACTTTTGTGTAAAGTTTATGTCTGAGAGATTTCATTTGGATTCATATTTGATACCCATTACAGGTTTATACATTGTATAGAATATATATGATGTGTGAGGTTTTTCATGAAGTCAATTTTGCCTCTTTTGTGGGTCTGCAATATTTGTTATAAAAGAATGGCTATAATATGTTTTTTAGAGGTATTTTTACACTCGATTTATACCCATATTCAAGTTTGCATATTTTTATGTCTATAACATTATTTATTGGGTTGGTTTCACCTATTTTGGGTTTGTGTAAACTTGTTTTGATTAAAAACCAAACCCATTAAACATATTGGAAAGAAATAAGAAATATTTACTATGTAAAATAGGCAGTTACGCTAATGTCTTGTACAATTGCACAAAGAGATATACCTGTACATAGGAACTTCTAGAAAGAATGATAGTATTGTATATTTTTTATACTATGACATATGGTCATATGGTTGTATTTGGATAGGAACAAGATTTTTGTCTCATGTATTTGATATAGAATATGATTTAAATATTATATTAATCATTGGATAATGAAATAATTGTTGATCATACTTTTGTATGGAAAATTGTGGGAAACAATTTATTCAGTTTAAATGACATTTAATTGATCAACTCGTGTTCAAAATTTGGAAATATTTTAACGTAATAATTTTTTGAACCTCAGATTATTTAGAGGTATTGTTGTAATAGTTATATGTAAATTACCTAAGAAGATTTAAATTAGAATTTAAATTATAGATATATATATCTACTTTTAGCTTGTTTTAATGAAGGATCGTTACATAGTGCACCTACTTCTACACCTAGTGTTGATGGCCCCATGGCTTTGACATGCACTATTATGACATCTAAAACTTCTATCACTCATAGTGGTAGTCCCAAATCTCCACATAGATCTCCTTCACATATGGTTTTTGTTTCTGTTTCATGATGTCTTTATTGATCCCATAGCCCACCTCATAGGACTAGGCCCTGACACAGAATACATGCTACACATGGTACATTTAGGTGCACTCCACGGTCTCATTCTCCACTTGCATGACATAGTCCTACTCTGCATGTCATGAGTCATGCACTTTCAAATGACATTAGGTCATTAGATCATGTTCACATCTATTCATAGTTCACATTAGCATATAGTGGGCCCATGTCCTCTATCCTCATTATATAGATCACTATGTTAGTTACACTTGACGGCATCTAAATTCCCCCTTGTTACCCGATGACACACTCTTATTATAGGTTCAAACATGACTTTTCAAGGGTGTACTTACACACATGAACCTCACCTTGCACATATACACAATATGGAAAACATTTTTTCCCTTACCTAGTCATAGGATCTCATATTCTAATAATACAAAAATATTCAAATATTTACAAATATACAAAAACATTAGCTTAGATCTTGATTAGGTGTATCTTTTCTTTCTTATACTATTCCATGTTGCATTTTTCCTATCATGTTAGCTTGATTCGTAGTATGTTCTATCCTTTTACATGTACACATGTGCATTTACATGGTACTTTGAGGTGAATGCAAGATATGTACAGGTTATCATATGATACATGATGTTTGACATTTCTCTCTACCAATCCCATCAAGGATCCTGGGGGCATTTACTTTCCCTACCTTTCCACATTCATGTGTTATCATTTCAATATCTATTACTTTCATTTCTCTTTCATTCATATATATGCATTGTGACATATTATTCATTATTCTAACATGTTAATGGGTGCTTCTTATATAGAATTTGTCTTGCATGCTTACTTCCAACCATGGTTATCGACTTATTATTTTCTTGTGTCTTGTCTTTTATGATTATGACTTGTTTTCCATTGTTTATGGGTTATGCCCTATGATTACTTGTTTTCTTATATGTTTTTCAAATGCCTCGATTGTTTTGTGACATCCTGAGTGGTGTCCCATGTTTTCCACCAACTATTAGGTTGTCTTCTTGATGTGTTATTGTTTGTTTGACTTGTTTCTATTACATTATGTGATGATTGTTTTTAACTAACACTTCTTGTTACCTTTCTTTCCATTGTTTTTCAAGTGGCATGGTTGTTACCATGCAATACCCTATTCCCCCTATAGGAATATTTCTTTAGATGTGCACATTTGATTTATGGCCTCTCATTTGGGATGTGTTCACACTGATCCATCTCATACACCCCAAGAAAGTGGGGAAACCATTAGTTGATTATTTTACCCACATTAATTTAGACATCAGAGACAAAATTTTATAGAGCAGAATTTGGAAGAAGAGGGACTCAAAAAATGGTTCTGAATTAGACATGGACAAAAAATAACAAAGGGAAAAAAGTTCCTAGAGAAGATAGTAATGGTGGGTACTAGTGTCCTACCTGGGTTATTTTTTCTAGGGGAAAAAGTCATTCGATAGTTCACACAACTTCTCAGTGGTAGCTTTTCAAAGAATCTAGCAACAGAAATTTAGCTTCAGTTTACTATCCAGAATGAAGCGAAAAAATCAATAACATGTTTCAAAATTTGGAGAAGGGAAATAACCACTTTAATTTTTCAATTCACATTTTTTCTACCGGTATCTAGTAAGGAGTGAAACCAAGGACATATGAAGGGACACCAATATGTCTAGAACAAAGTTTCATCCATGGCTAGTTACTTTTAGGTTGGTGACCATCTGTAGTGGCACTTATCCGTAGGTTTTGGGGAAGCGTCATGGATGGAAGGAAAATTTGACTACTCTCTCAACACTCTTCCTCTAGTGGTAGGATGCTTAAATACTAAGATTATTCACATTGGTTTGGGGATTGATCACCCTTGACCCCTCCTACCATCTCCAAGGCAACGTTCTCTAAAGCAATAATACATAGAGAAATTATATCCTTTGTCTCTCGACATTAAGGTGTACTCTATCTTTGATTCACTTGTTTACCTTACACATTTAAATTGTGATTTATCTAAGTTAAATTTCAGTTTCATATACAGTGGTCATTGATGACACTTTTCTTCTTTTACAGGTTCATCCTTATCCCAATAAAGGGCAACACAACTGGGATAAGAAGAAATCTCAAGCACAAGATGCTTAGGCAAAGGCAATATTCAGATATAAACATAGGTATCATTTTCACTATGCACACAAGTCACACCTAGGGTTCTTATCCCCTATTAGACTCTGTGATACACATTACAATTTCCATTAGGCACATTATCGGTTATAATCATCTTCGGCTCTCCACAAGGTACCCACTTCTTATCTACTTTATGCTATTAAATATTCATTCACCATTATAAATTGGGGGAAAATGTAGATGCAAAATTATGCACTTATTACTATTACATTATGCCTCTAGTATGTCACTATATGCATGATTCCTAAGCAAGAAAACTATACATTGATAACATTTTTTTTACTTTACATTGACATTGTTTTATCTTTCCATGCTTCCATCCTCTTCTTTGGTGGAACAATACCTCTACTTTTTGACATCACATAATGTTTTACTCAGTTGAGCATTTCATTATTTATCTTCGGAGATTTCTAGACATAAGTTCCTAGTATGGGAAAATAGCAGCCAACGCTAGTGTCCCCCTGTGGGCACCCATGTCCCTTCGCTGGTGTTCTTATATTTCTAAATGACCTGGCACTTGTTTATCTTTTCTAAACTTGTATTGATCACTTTTGGTTGGCTTCTAGTGTTTTTAATGTCAAAATTCAAGTAGAGGAATCATATATATCCACAACCTACTTACTATTCTTAGGGGCACTGTGTTACTATTTCTATCTACTACTTAGGCATGAAAAGAACAACTTGAGGAATACATTTGGGATACATTATTCATTGCATAGGAAGGGAAATCATGAATTCCATAACACACATTATCTTGAGGGGAAATTAGTTATAGAACGTTATTTTGGTGAAACTTACATAAGGGAAACCGAGCTCTAAGGGACACGATTTATATCAAGCACGCACGCGTGCGCGCGCATGTGCACACACACACACACACACACACCTAGGTTATTTTCCTGGGGGGAAAAATGCATTTGATATTTGGCATAACTTCTTAGTGATAGTTTTTTAAAGAATCTTATCTTCAGTTTACTATCTAGAATGAAGGGACATAATTAATAACATGTTTCACACTTCAAACAAGGTAACTAACCAATTTACATTCTCAGTTCACATTTTTTATACCAATATCTAATAAGGATTGTCACCTAGGGAATATGTAATGACACCAATATGTCTAGAATGAAGTGTCATCCATGGCCAGATACTATTAGGTTGGTGGCCATCTACAGTGGAAATTATCCCTAGGTTTTGGAGAAGCATCATGGATGGAGGGAAAAGTTGACCTCTCTCTCAACACTCTTCCTCCGGTGGTAGGATACCTAAATCCTAAAATTATTCACATTGGTTCGGGGATTGATCACCCTCGTGCCCTCCTACCATTTCTAAGGCAACATTCTGGAAAGAAACAATACACAGGGACATTCTATCCTTTCTCTCTTGGCATTCAAATGTAATATATCATTGATTCACTTGTTTACCTTACACATTTCTATCTTGACTTCTCTAATTTAAAGTTCAAGTTCATATATTGTGAACATTGACTACGCTTTTCTTATTTTGCAGGTTCATCCTTATCCTTAAAAAGGGCAACACAACTGGAACAAGAATCAATCTCAAGCACAAGATGCTTAGGCAAGGGAAATATTCAGCTACAAACACAGTTATCCTTTTCACTATGCACACAATTCACCCCTAGGGTTCTTATTCCCTCTTAGACTCCACGATACATCCTACAATTTCCATTCGACACGTTATCGGTTACAATATTATTCAACTCTCCAAAATATACCCTCTTCTTCTCTATTTTATGTTATTGAATATTCATTCACCAACATAAAGTGGGGGAAAATGTAAACAAAAAATTATCCACTTATTACTATTACATTATACCTCTAATATTTCATTATACACATGATTCTTAAGCAATAAAACTATACATCGATAACACTTGTTTTACTTTACATTGATAGTGTTTTATCTTTCCATGCTTTCATCCTCTATTTTTGTAGAATCATACCTTTACTTTTGGACATCATACAATTTTTTACTAGCTAAGCATTTCCTTATTAATCTTTGGATATTTCTATACATAAGTGCCTAGTAGGGGACAATAGTGGCCAACACTAGTGTCCCCCTATGGGTGCCCTTGTCCCTTCACTTGTGTTCTTATATTTTAAAATGACCCATCACTTTTTTATATTTTCTAAACTTGTATTAATCACTTTGGGTCACCTTCTAGTGTTTTAATGTTGAAATTAAAGCAACAGAATCATATATACACAACCTATTAACTATTTTAAGGGGCATTGGGTTACTATTTCTATTTACTACTTGGTCACAAAAGGAAAAACTTGAGGATTGCATTTGGGTTGCATTATTCACTGCATAATAAGGGAAAAATTTGAATTCCATAACACACATTATCTTGAGGGGAAAATAGTTGTAGAACGTTATTTTGGTGCAACTTACACAAGGGAAACCTAGCTCCAAGTGACATGCTTTCTATCACACACACACCAAAACTACATTGATTCTGAAATGTAGTATAGTGCTTGGTGACAATCACATTGGGGTGACTGATGAGGTTAGTCTGACTTAAGCATTTACATATTTTATTTATTCTAATGTGTGATTAAGTCTTGTGTAGGTGGTTAGGGTTTATTTTTTAGGCACATGTGTGACAAGATAACCCTACAACGAAGTGAATACAAAATAGATAAAATTCAAGGAAATAATATCATACATTGAGAGAACTAAATCTGCACCCATTACTAGGACACTAGTACCCATTTTAGACACTAACTCCTAGCTAATTATGTTCCCATCTGGGTGGTACTATCCAAAATAATTTCCAGATCACTATTTTATAGAGTAAGCACATATAGTCTAGATTAAAAATGTTTTCCCATCAGTCCAACCCAAATCCAATCTAGATAGTCAGATATCAACTAATTCACTCTTATCCTCTTGTTGGTTGTACTTGTTCATAATTATATGTTGGTATATTACATGTTTATAATATATCTAATTAGTCCGGTCCTCTAATTAAGATTTAAATTTTGTTAAATCAGTATAGCCTTAATTAGGTCAAGTTTTACTACTTTTCGTATCTTTATATTTAAAATAGTTACCTATTTATAGATTCCCTTGGTGCATGAATGTTCAAAGTGAGGTGTTGTTATTTAGGCTCAAGGTCTCTTTAAATAGGTTGGTTCTTTTCGTTCAGTAAAAAACATTGGACCAAATTGATATTTCATTTTAATATGTGCTACAGTATTGGTAATATTTGTAGATACAGTAAAACATTGAATAAACCTAAATTATATCGTAATGGTTTAGTTAATATAATTGAAGGAAGGTTGTGACATGTTTGATTATTTGAAAAGGATTTTCTTAGGTGAAATTTCATGTCTATTAAAAGTGGTATTCTTGTGTTTATATTCCTGTATATCATAACTCTTATTTATTTTAATCTTATCTTGTGAAGGTTCCCTATTTCTAATACCTGGCCCTTCTATTTATCTTAGAATTGATTGAGCTGTTGCTTGACTCCTAACATATTATTTTTTACATATAGTGGATTGTGATCAGATTTGAAATCAATTGGAAATTCACAAATTTTCATCTCTAAAATCCTTTGCATCAAATTGTAGGAGTAAATGATATAGTTTACCAAGTTATGCTTATTGTATGCCATGTTTGTGTATCACCTTTGATTTATACATTTCCTCATTCCATTACATATGATAAGGTCATGTATGTTGTATCAATCCATTCTTCCCCAAATTATGTCACATTTTTCCATCTTCTAATTTCTTTTCTCCCAATAATACTCATCTAGCCACAACAAGTTATCATGTGTCATTAATGTTCCTTAATGTGTTAACTTGATTGTTTGTTATCCTAGTGTTAAAATCACCCGTTAGCATTACCTCTCCAATTTTAGGATAGATTGAGATATCCTTTCCTAAAGTTTCATAAGGTTCTTCACAATTTAGATTCATTTTCTCATACACTTTTGATTTTTGTCAGGAAAATTACTAAATTACTATAGTAATTGTTCTTTTCTTTTCAATTATCTAATTCCATATGTATTGTTTGTGTGGGTCTATTGTCAATACCTAAATAGATATTCCTTAACATTATTATATAAGTACCATCACTCCTACATGCCCCCCATATTTTCATTCACTTCGATCCACATTGATGTTTTTTTATATCCTACAAAATTTGGGACTTTGCATCAGTTGTTTTCATGAGTTTCGATAAGGACAATTATATCTTTTTTCTATCTATGGGCCTTAGGCTGAGACCTTTGTTCTAATGGTAACATATATGATTCTAGATTTCATTTTAAGTGTTCCCAATGAGCCCTATCTCTGGGAGGCTGATACATATATATATATATATATATATATATATATATATATATATATATTATCTACACTCTATATGGGGGTTGGGTTAGGGATAAGAGAAAATTTAGGCACCCTCATCCCCTAAATATCTAATCTATATGGCCCGATGGATTTTATCCTTGAGGCTCGATGGGAGATCACTATATACTCTATATAGATATGGCGACAGAAAACCCTTTGAATTCACATTCGTGTATAGCCCATATAGCTAGTCACCGCCCATGGATATGTCCCATTCAGCTTTAATTGCATATTTTTCCATTTTTTAGCTATCCCCATTTTCCTTTTGATGTATATGTTCTCAATTTTTCACATTCCCTCCTTTTCTCTTCTTGTTGCATTGACATCAAATATTCATCAAGTATAAATGTGATTCTTTCAATAGCCCTCAATTCCTTATAATTTCTATTTTATCATATTATTTCATTATAACTCAAATATTTTTTCCCCTCTCCTTACCTTTCATAGCTTGTGGTCTTAGCATATTTGGCATTTCCATAATTGATTGTCCTCAAAGAATCATGTTGCTAGGTTTTTTATCTCTTCATTGTCTTCATGTTCTTTTACTCTCATAAGAATTGTGTTGGTTGATTGGTTATTCCTCTCTTTCTTTTATCAATTGTAGTATTATAACTATTTGTTTCTCTAATGGGTCTTTAAATACTCTTATTTTGTTTTAGTTTCCTCGACTTATCTCTTAATGACATTCCCATTTATTTCTATGTTTGTTATCATTGTATGTAGATCTTTATTAATGATATACTCATGTCTTGTGTGTTTCATGCTTTACCTTTCCTTGTAGGTGTTCATTTTTCTTTAACATGTGTATCTCTTGATGACCAACCTCCATCATTTTAGACAGGTTGACCTAAGTAAGTAATGCATTTTTTTCTCTATTTTTTGTTTTAATTATGTAAATTTGTCTTCCTTCATTTGATCCCTTGCCTCTAAAATTTCTACCTTCTTGATGAGTTGATTAAATTCCCTTTATAAAAAATCATCCTTTGTACTTTTGTTAATTCATTGAGACTATGTCCTTGTATTTCCTTATCATACTATTGAACATCATCACTATAAATTGAAGTTACTAGCATAATATTAATTAATATAGTTATTACAAGTTAACTTTATTTTATGGTATTTTGAGTATGCATTTATTATTATGGTTGCAATAAGTTGTTTAAATTATGATATGTGTGATGCCACTCTTGTTTGTAAGAAAATTGTTTCATGCAGCAAGCTATATGCAACAAAGGACCTGTCTGCAGCCAAAGGGACTCACCAACAGCCAAAGGACCTATTTGTAGCAACCTATCCGCAGGTAAAGAAGATCACCTATAGAAAAGGATCTGTGATTATAAAGATCTATACACTCCAATATTATATGTTTCGTGTAGGAGGAAGTTACAAATAGAATGTGAAAACATAAGATAACTCAACTCTAGATCTGATTATTCATTGTAACTTAATGACAAACTGATTGATTAATTCATGAGTCAAGAGCTGATTGATTGAAGTGATCGGTTACTTAAGTTATTTGTTTAACATATAAACACCTGCTAATTAATTTTTTTGTATGCATCGAATCTATGGATGATCTGTTTGATATATTTTACTTGATTTGTTTGAACTCCTATATTTTTCTGCAAATAAGGAATATAAAAGAGAAGGATTAATGTTGGAAATGAAATGGGATGTAGAGATCTAGACAAAGAATTAAAATAGGGGATACATAAATACAAAAGTTTCTTTTCTCCTAAATGTAATCTTTATTCTAATTCAATAAATAATATGAGTTTTTTTCAGTAGCTTTTAGTTACAAGCCTTAGGAGGAATTAGTACCCGAGGTAGGGCCCACTTGTGATATGTTAAATCCCTCCATATTTTTTTGATTTTTTTCATTGCATGGATAGATTAGCAAGCAATTCATTCCTTTATCTACATTCAGAATTTTCAAGATTTTATTTAGTGTTAGAAGCCATTTACTTTCAGCTCTGAGTTTTGATTCAAGCATTTTACTTTCAAAATTTGTTATTTTAAGTATAGTAGTGACAACTATTTCTTTTCCATACCTCCTAAACACTTTGTAACTATGCATAAAACACTGAAATTATTGAAATTTTATGTCCCTTAATTTGATGATTAAATGATTGTAAATTAATGAAAAACATAGTAATTGTTATAATTTAATTTGAACCACCATTTTTGGCACTGTTGTCAGGGATACTGCCAAGTTATAAGGTTTTTGAGAGGTTTTTAATTTTTTAGAAGTAGTTTAGGTTTAGGAAATTCCACCTCCAAACCTCCCCCACTAATTTTTGTTGATTGAGTTGAGCTATTTGATGTATGCACCATGTAAGAGATGACCACAATAGATTTTTACCCAATCCACAAGTAGCACAAATTTCTTTATCTGATTCTAAAGAAGATATATTTTCCTCTGTACAAGGTTTGTTGTTAGAAGATCCCTTTCAAAGTGAAATATCTCAAGCTTCTCCTGATCAACCAGACATGGCACAAGAAGTAAACCAAAAATTTTAAGACAGGGAAACCACCTTTGAGTTTCCCATTTCCAACAATGATGAGGTTGATGATATGAAGAATATTTCTTCATCGTCCCTACCTAAATTTCATGGATCTGTGATTGAAGACCTAGAAAAAAATTTGTTTTAGTTTGACGTTCTATGCAAGAGCTATGATTATACCACTAATGCACATAAACTGAATCTATTTCTTGCTACTGTAGTCACAAAATCATGCACTTTAGACATTATTTATCCTAGTTTCATACTACTATTTAGAAGGTTCTTTTGTGAATAAATTACTAATTAACCCCCATCTTTTGACCATCTTATTTATTTTATTTCATCATTACCAAACTTTTACACCCATATGCCTAGTCAAATTCTGTCATCCCACATTATTTTAGCCTTAACTGGGGCACCCAGATTAGTATTAGGGTGCCCATCAGTGCACTGGTCCTATCAGGGGCACCCTTGTCCTTTTTGCACTTTCCTGTCGCATTGTTAGCTCTTTCTAGACATTTTAGATCTTTATATTTTTGGTGGTCAACCATTTTAGGGTTAATTATAAAATTAGATCAATAGAACCCTATAAGTATAAAGTTATGAGACCATAATGAGGGACCTAGTATCATTCACTATTATCATCCATCTAGAGTTGTGTCCATCTATTGCATTGGAGATCACTTGCATCCATATAGTTCCATCATCAAGGCACAAGGCGAGAACATCTACATCACACTTCATATGGGGGGATTTTATTCTATTCCATGCACACGTACTATTACATTTTCTACATTTAGTTATTGCTCGCTACTTCACAAAGTGTGACTGGCACAAGAGCACCTAGGGTACATTATGCACACACTCACCATAGCTACATTTGGATCTCAAATGTAGTAAAATGCTCAGTTAGTAAGCCCATTATTGTGGAAGTTGAGGTCAGTTTGATCCATTCATTTGCATTCTTATTTTTTTAGGTTTTTTATGCTCCTTGGTCTTTTACAGGTTTTTTCGTCATCTTGGAATATCAGCAACATCCGGAACAGTACATCGAAATTAATGCAACAGACAATGAGGGTTTCACACCCTCTAACGAACCTGTGAAGATCAGTTTCAAAGCTTTTACATAGACCAAGGCACCCATTTTGTAGACCAAAGTGACTCCACACACCCCAGTCCCTTCCCAGGTGCTCCAGTCAAAGGAATCAGTCTATATCCATCATTTTTGGAGCTTCTACACAGTTGTTAATACTTCAAGATTTTCCATTCACCTCTACGACACATTCCCACGAGCATATATTATTCATATGAGTTCTTTCCTCTTCTCTCTTGCACATTAGGGTTAGTGTTTACTTTTTCATATTTGTTTTATCACTTATATACTTCTTTACTACATTTATTTAGTTTATTTACAGTTATTCGTAACATATATTAACTATCCCCACATACTACATATTAGTTAATCATTTTGGTGAACCCAACCACTTTCAAACTTAGGATCCTTATTTTTAATCTATCATAGCTCCCATAGTTTCTCAAGTTTCTTTATCTAATCTACTTAAGAGATATCCCCATTTCCATGATGCTTTGTAAAAATCCCTAGACATCTTATATCTTAAGGACAATACACCACCGCACAAAATAAGTACTTTATTCGATCGTTTATCTAAAGAACCTAGTCCTAGTGTTCCTTAATCTAATCAACCCCTATTGGACTCAATTCAAGCTTTACATGTTTTATTTCAAGAAAAATTTCAGGCAATGGAATCAAGTATTAGATCCCTCAAATATGAAATTCAACAGCTTAAGGATGCTTCTCAATCACATGTTGGTGTTCATTCTACATCTTATATGCAATCTATGTCCACTACATATCATCTAACTGAACCTCAAGATATGCCATTTCCTAAGGAGCATAATATATGTCACATGACATTCTTATTTATCTCTTTAGTCATCAATTGATCACTTTTCCACCTACTCATTGTTATCATCCTTATCACCTTATAAAATATCAAGGTTGTCCATATTGCAACTATCATAGAATCAATGGACATAATGAAAATGATTGTTATGTTATACAATGTAGGATCAAACATCTTGAGTGTCATGGTTTTATCTCATTCAATGCATGCCCATCTACAACTACTACACCATGTTATACGACTACTAATGTGCCTCCTAATCTTTCTAAGAAATTTTTAGATGATCCTCTTATTGATTACATGTTTTCTATTGATCATCACTCACATGTGCATACCAATTCTTCTCCTAGTCATAAAAATAATATAGTTCCATCACATGATTCTTTTATTTATGATACTTCTCCTCCACTTAATGAGCATCACACCACCATTTCTCATGCACCTTCTTCGATAAGACAAGCACTACCTAAGAAACCACATATCAAAACCAATATAGAAGCTCTTCTTACCAGCATATCTACAACATTACCACGTCAAAACACACAACTTCCTCTCAAAATCGATCAACCTTATCCTTTGGTAGCATCATCAATACCACCAAAATTCCACCATTCAAGATTTCTAGCCATCCTCCTCCACTTCCATTTTCAACTCATTTTGTCAAAGAAACCACTCTTATTACTGGTCAGGACACAATTCAAACTCTTCCTTGATTATGTAAGACTCTTTCACCATCACCATTTCAGCATCCAATCACTTTTGTTAAGGAAAATACTCCTTACATTGATCCACTTATTTTCTTTTGACTAGACCTTCATCACTTACACACTTAGGGAGCATGACATCGAGCAACATATTCCTCTTCTTCCACATATTTACATATACATCCTAACATACACATATACATCGTCATTATCCAATGACACACTTTTGTGCTTTGTTTCACACTTGACTATTGAGGGCCTACTACACATGAACCCCATGCATAGCACAATAGGTATTACATACCACATCTATTCACATATCGTGTGTCATGTTGGTGCCCATTCTAGTCCTCTGTTGTTTTGATCTAAATGTTCCTTTGGTTTGCATGCTCTGCAGTGTCTTTCTTCGATTTTGGTGATCTAAAAACTTTGTTCTCTAGGATAGGTGCTTTCAAAATGCTCACAAACTCATTTGCCTTGCCCCATTTGAAAGAAATCTCCAAGTTTGCTATGAACATGCCCTAAATTTTTTAAATCCACGGGCTCTACCATTTTTTTTTGTTTGCCCAATCATGGAGTGTTAAAATTGATCAATTTTTTCTTACTTTCGTCAAAAAACCCATGTCCATGGTTGTATAATGTTTAACAACTTGTTCTATTTATCCTTTGTGTGAAAAATCCATCAGCCATGAAGAAAAAATCAAATTTGGGCACAATTGGAAAATTTCTGTGTTTTTTACGGTCATACGAGTGTCATTTTCCCGTAAAATTCATCCTCATAAGGTATTAGCAACGTGGCGGGTTTTCATTGCCCGAGGTGCGGCGGGAAATGTTTCTAACTTGTCATTTTTTTATTTTTTGGCAAAGTGGAAAATTTTGCTCCACGGCTCCACCTTTTTCAAAGTTGCCTATGTGGCATGTTCTTATTGGCCGAGGAGAGGCAGGGGAGTCAGATCTCCTTTGAAAATTTTGGCTTTATTTTACAAAATTTCCTAAGTCAAAATTTTTCCCAAATCCCCACAACCAACCAGAAGAGGACACGTGTCCTAAAAGTTTCAAAATGGAGGAGTGGGCCAGATTAGGGACTTAGAGTTTTTTTAGCTCTTATTTTTCTAAGGTTGCAAAAATGAGATGCTAGCCCCACTCTAATCAGAGAAGGACAAGTGTTAGAAATCAATTTTGACATAGGGTCGATGTAGGCTGGTGGAGGCAAAATGGAAGTTTTTTCCCTATTTGGAGGAAAAAAGGGACCTAAGGTTAAACTTTTGAAGCGCGGGGCCCTGTGGCCAATCACAGGTGGACGCATGTCCATGAAAAGTTCAGAGGGAAGTGTGGGCTGTGGAAGGAAATGGGGAGAATTTTTTCCCTTTTTGGAAAAAGGAGATAAGACAAAAAATTGAAACTGTGGGCCCGCGAATGCAGCTCAATAGGGAGACACGTGGTAGGTAGAGTGGACAAGAGTGGGGCAGTAGGTCAGGCAGAGGTAGGAGGGAAATTTTTTTCCTTTTGTAAAAAAAGACTTAGTATCAAAATTTGAAGCGCTGGCCCACGAGTGAATCAAAAGAGTGACACGTGGCAAAGGAGAAATCGGGTGTGTGGGCCCGTGGGGGAAAAAATGAACAGTTTTCCAAATTTCTAAAAAAGGTCAAAATGTGCTCAGAATTGAAGCATGATCCCAATGGGACCCACCATGTGCCATATGTCATCACCAAAATTCAAGGGCAAAGGGGCGGAGAAAAAATTCAATTTTTTCCATTTTTCCAAAAAATGTCAAAAAGTCAAAAGGTGAGCCTGAATTGATGGTCCCAATCATATTTTGACACGTGGAGGGCCCAGATTGAAGGAGAAAAAGCAGATCAAGGGTAACTATACATCTTCATTTGTTTTAACCACCATTTTTGTTCCAAGAAAACTTGGAATTATGATATTTTGTATCAAATTTCATCAAATGTTATGGTGATTTCCATGTGTCGTTTTGGCCTTCTAGGATCATTGGAATTGGTTTCATAACTCAATTCTGCAGATTTGAGGTGTTTTTTGAAACAATTTTTTTTCCTAATCCATCCAGACACGTGAAATGTCCAAATTTTAAAAGTTGCAGAGGTATAGTTTTAAAAGGTGAAAATGTGAGAATGATGAGTAGTAAAGGCATCTATATGCCTTGATGATGAAAAACGTGCCTCTGGGAAGGATAATGATACCAAATATTTGTAATGATTTAGTCTTTTTGGGCACACCTGGCAACTTGCGAATGTTGTAAATTCTGTTAAATGTCATTTTCAGTGAATCATGAAGAAATTATTGTAACAGAACTTGATCCCTTGGCATATGCTTTACTTGGGAAAGAAGGCTCCAGATGTGGCAAGAGATATATAATGCATTTTTGAGAAATGTAAAAGGTAGTTGGCAAGTTGAAAAATCATGAGAAAATTATGAGAGAAAGCTCATTCTTCTGAGAAAACCCACCAAAGAACTAGGTTAATTTCTTATGTGTTCGTATCTTCATGTATGTGAGTTGGTTACAAGTGTATAGCCATGTCACAGCTCTGAAACTGTTCATGAAACTCTCCCCTACTGATGAATCTAACAAGCTTTTGAGTTAATCTGTGTTTTTCTAGGTCAATATGATGTCTGTTATCATTTTTAAATACCTACAAATAGTTTTCATTGTTCTTGTTGCAATCTTACATTGAAAGTACTTTAGAAATCACATAGAATCTCTATTTCTTATTGATAGTTTAGTGGCACTTGCAATTTCATGTTTGTCAGAAGAGCTTTCATCTGACATTAAAGAGATAAGTAAATTTAAAATCACTCCACCTTCATTTGACTACATTAGGATTGCTTGTAAGCCTTTGGGGGGTACCTTAGGCATGGTTTGATCAAGGATTTTTTGTGTCTAATTGAGTTCTTTACTTCAATATTTTTTTGGTGAGTTCTCAAATATTGTGTGAAGAGTGCAACCTGGGATTCCATTTATGCATCTTCTGGTTGAAAAGAACATCCTGATTATTTGAAGCATTTTATCTGATAGTTGTTCAAGTATTGTAGAGGTTGTCAAAAATTTGATATATACCAAGTTTGTCTTGTCAGTACACCCCACCAAAAAATTTCATTCTGACATAACTAATCCTACCCATACTACCCCTGCATTACATTGTGTGTCAACAAAAGAATCTAACCCATCTACAAAAAATGCATAAGGAAAATCAGGACCATACAATGTCTTCAACAACCCTCAACCTTGTCATCGAAAGTATTTCCATCATTTAGTAGTGACATCTCTGTTGAAAGTTTGAATAATGGAAAATTGATCATGTTTTCCCAAGGCCATCTTCATACAAATATGCCTAAATATAAGGGATATCTCCACCTCCTTCATAAAAAAAGAGGCTGCAATATAGGTTCTCTTACCTTGGTTGAAAAGGAACAACCTAAAATAGTGAGGGTTAGATCAAATCCTTTCAAAACGTGCTATCCATATCTCCACAAATATGAATGCTAGTTAGATCACTTCCCTGACTACAAAATGACACACATCATGATCTATCTGACTTCAAGCTTCATGTCATATCTCTGATGATGCCCAGACTGAAAAGGAGAACAAATTTGGGTACCAACACGTCATACATCATACATCATATTAGTCATCGTTATGCATGTAACATACTTCTATTGTCTAGTGTTACATACTATTCATCATAATGGCCATTACACATATCACACACTTTATACTATTACCTTATTTACACATATTACATTGCATTCTACGCATCATGTCTCTACACTACATCTCGCATCCTTTGTTTTACATTATACATTCCACACTTCATATACACTGCGTATCTCCATACTACACATATTTTGCACACTATGTTAGTCTTCCTCACATATGATTCTTGCATTATATCATCTCACACACTACATTACACTATACACATTTTACACATTTATCATGGAATTTTACACATTGCATATTACACATTCTACCCATCACATGGTCATCACCTATACTATATCGTCTTCTACACGCTGCACACACTACACTATGATGAACTTTAGTTCCTCGTTCCATACTTGACGATTGAGGTTTTACAAATCAAATGGACCTTACACTCATCATATATTTATCATTCAACCTTTCATGCAATATTTCTAGCTTAGTTACATATTTTATAGGCTAAATCATCACCTCTTCTATCATTTTGTAGTGGTATACACCTTAAGTTACATCACCACTCCCTCTTTTCATCTCATATTGATATACACTTAGACTAAATCATCACCTATACAATTTTTTTTTCGTGATAGATGATTCGGCTATAGGTTTCATGCACATCTCTTCTATATGTCACATATCATCGTCACTACATATACATATTCACCACAACACTCTAGACATGACACACACTAGTCAATCATTTCCTGATGATGTACTTTCATTTATGGTTCATTCTTGACTTATGGGGGGAAAAAATAAACCTCATTGCATATGTTTCCATTTACTTAGGGGTCACATGGCTACCATCACTCCATTTTTCATTCCACTCCATCCATCCACAACATGCTGCATATTATGGTTATTTTTACTCTTGCTTAATTGTGATTGTTCATGGTCACTTTATTACACATGCTAGTTAGCTTACTTGTATAACATTTATCTATATCATCCACACATGTGCGTTCACATATTTTTCTAGTTATGATCATAGATACATGTCTCTTACACATAGCATGGATGCTCACCTTCTACCCTTCCTACACTAATAGATGGGGGAATTCACATTCATTTCTACCAAGTGTTATTGTTTCTTTTTTTAGTTATAACTTTACATTACTCGGTTATACACGCTTTTGACATACTAGTTATCTTTCTAGCATGCTAACGGGTGCTTCATGTGCAACATTTGTTATGCAAGGTTATTTTCTTCCATACTTATTGGTTACATTGTTGTTTATTGTTTGCAGCCCTTGCCCTTTGTTTGGTGTGCATGCGTGATTTTTATTTATGGCCATGATCGCCTAGCATGTCTTGCAAAATCTTGAGTGATGTCCCATGTTTTCATCCCACTTTATGCAGCTTACTTGTCTTCTTGCGTGTTTTTGTTACTATTTTTGTTAGTATATTTTACACGGTTTATGTAGCTTAGACATTGTTTTCTATATGCACGTTTGTTCAAACTTGTTTTTGGCTAGCCTTCTTATTTGTGCATACTTTGGTTTCTACCAATCACTTTTGAGGGAACAATTCAAATGATTGGTCCTCTTTTGGGGCCACATTATCCTATCAGTGATGTCACATGCACCCCCAAAGAGGGGGGCATCATTTGGGGTTTACATACTAACACAATACATTTAAACCGGTTCAGTTTAGTGCACTTTTTGGCCCTTGGAATTTTGGGTTTACATATAGTGAGTGATTTCAAACCAACCTACAAACTCCATACACAAAAAATTTTACAGGATATGGAGTCCTTAGCATTCTAGGAAGTAATTACAGGTTTGGAGGTTACAATGGGTGTGCCTCCCTACACTACTTCAGCCAATGGTGTCAGATCACCCAAAAAAATAGGACAATACAGAGATCTCTTCACACACATTCAGGGAATTAGCTAGATCTTGGAGGACATAGATAATTTCCTCCTTACAATTCTTCATCTTATGGTGTCCAACCACCCAAAAAACCCCGATAGTAAAGGATATCCTTCTAATCTCTTTCTATCGACATGGATCAAGTTCACATGTTTGATTTACACTTTTCATTTATGTACTTTACATTTACATACTTTTACATGGGTATTTTACATTACATTTTTACACATACACTCATACATATTTGACTACTTGATCATTTTCTCCTTGCAGGTCTAGTTGTATGAGAAACAAGCAATTAAATGGGGGAAAAAACAACAAAAACGTCAACAACACTTCCCGACAACACACACTATAATAACCATGTAGGTACATTCCACATCAGCAACTACACGTGCATTTTCACCTAGGTTCACTCTCATCACTTTTTCTTTGTGCATTTTTCATCTTTAGTTTCCACGCTCCTCCATCTTTTTGTCATTCTATGCTTTTTCCTAGTCCTTCGACACGTTATCTACATCACTCTACATCAACATTAGGTACACATATCTATTTACTTTATGTTACCAATATTTCCATTCACCAACATAAAGTGGGGGAAAATGTAGTCACAAAATCATGCACTTTAGACATTATTTATCTCAGTTTCATACTACTATTTAGCAGGTTCTTTAATGAAGAAGGTACTAATTAACCCCCATTTTTTAGCCATCTTATTTTATTTTATTTTTTCATTACTGACCTTTTACACCCATATGCCTAGTCAACTTCTTCCATCCTACATTATTTTAGCCTCAACTAGGGCACTCAGATTAGTACTGGGGCACCCATGGCACCCTGATTCTTTTTACACTTTCCCGCCACTTTTTGGGCTATTTCTAGCCATTTTAGATCTTTATATTTTTGGTGGTCAGCCATTTTGGTCAGCCATTTTGAGGTTAATCATAGAACTATACGAAGAGATCCCTATAAATATAACGTTATGAGACCATAATGAGGGACCTAAAATCATTCACTATTATCATCCATCTAGAGTTGCATTCATCTATTACATTAGAGATCACTTGCATCCACATAGCTCCATCATCAAGGCACAAGGCTAGGACATATGCATCACACTCCATAGGGGGAGGGATTCTATTCTATTCCATGCACACATACTATTACATTTTCTACATTTAGTTATTTCTCGCTACTTCATGCATCCTAGAATTCACTGTGAATAACCCAGACGCACTGGCACATCACTCAGCATAAGCTGAGCACTCACCCAAAGCACGCAAAGGCACTATATCCCTCTTTAGAGTTACTTGTACAAAATTTTAGCATGATGGTGCATATAGGTATTTAGATTCATTACCAATAGTAAGAAACACACAATGCATAAAGAAGATCTAGATCGTAGATTATATGTAAGATGAACTAAACAATGACTCTAACAAGATTTATCATGCAAGAACTAGATTCATACATGTTTAACACCATTATCCAGCCAATATGAACCATTTTATTAAATATTGTATAACATAGAAGCTTCTTACATTACATAAGTATGTTTATGAGTCATATGCGCGATAAAACCAGTAGCATAAATCTATTATTTGACACACACAAAACCAAGGAAAAAATACATATATATAGGAGTGGGGACTTTCCCTTCACCACCCATGCACTTCTCAAAAGAGGTCACATGCTATTAATATCCATGTGCCTTTACAAAAGGATGCACAATATATAAGTTCTCTTAAGAATATACTTCCTATAGTTAACTTTGAGTAGAAATCCTATTATTATCTTAAACTATGCAAGGCACACAGTTGTTACTTGTTCCAAAAATACCATTGCACGGACCATATGTCTTCATGCCTTTGTGTTTTCATCACGCTAACTTCAAAAATAACATTTAAAATAGAAATGACTAAGTCTTGATCCTGGGCACTTCATATATATTGTAGCATCATGCGCTCTTCCAGAGCCCTACATTCACGTGCCTAAAACTTAGGCCATTTTTATCTATCCAACATTACCCCAAACTAAAATGGATTTTCACCCCAGAAAAGGGTAATCACCTTGTCACTCCAAAGAATATAGGATAAATGAATCGAAGAACAAAGAATAAAGAATATAGTGAGTCGTCTTATTATGTACCCTTTTCTTCTTCTGGCGGAATGAATTCTAGATATTCACTTTGAATTTCTCCCTCAAAGTTATACCAATCCTTAAGCACTACATTTTCCTTGTTAGGGATGTCCACAACAATGCCATCTAACTCATCCAAAGTCATGTTTTCGCCCTCAATTTTAAAAATTCTAAGGATGTTGGCCATACCTGAGACCATCCCTTCCATGACATCCACCTTCGTGGCAATGATCTTCTCAATGCCCTTGATCCAATCCATGTGATGTTTCCTCACAGCATCCAGTGCATCATGTTTTGTCTCTAGAAAGGTAACTCATTCTATGCACCTGAGTGTTTCATCCTTTGCTTCATGTAGAACTTCATTTTCCTCTTCTTTTATTCTTTCCTAAACTAAGTTATCAGGCATTGTATACATGGCCAATATTGTATCTTCCTTCTTCAGTTCATTTTTTAAGGCTTGCAAAATAGCCTCATAGCTAGTTATCTTTCTTGCAATCGAATCCTTGGCCCTCAATGTTTCTTCTGCAAAATCCTTTGGTTTAGGGAGGCATACTAGTTGGTCCATGAAAATCAACTGTTGTATGAAGGTAATGCAGTTCTGACGTGAGCTCCCTTGGAACCTTCCTATGAAAATCAAGCCTTTTCTACAAGATTTCATTGGCAATCTTCTCATCCATCTTATTGACATTCTGTGCCTCAGCAACTACATTATCCCACTCCTAGGTGAGTCATTTATTTATTTTTCCTTATCTTTCTTATCTTCTAGGATCTACCATACTATTGTTGCCTTATGAATATTCCGGCACGATACTTCAATGGACACTTTAACCAATGTGTTACTCACCAATTCATCAAAAAATTGAGTGGGTTTGATGTTCATATGGCGTGTATGTGATGCCTTCCTCATCTTATTTGAGTTGCACACCTCCTAAAAAAACATCAAAGTTGGGCTCATTCATGTGATTTTGCATGCTCCATGATAATTGGTTGCGAGTGTGCATATTGGCCATCTCTCGGTCCATCCAATTCCATCCATACAATTGTATATTGGGAAGGGTGATCTGGAAGTGGGCATGAATGATTTTTTCTTGGTCATTCAAGTATCCCAAATTTTGAGTTCCCATTGCCTCTTCATCATTATGCCCACTTATGTGTTCACTAACATCCTCATAAATAGACGCACCCTCTGCTATGCCCTTAATCATATATCTTATGTTGGATATATATAGCTGACTTATGGCTATCATAACTTCTTATAATTATGTATCTCTTTCATATATGTTATATTTTCATTAGTGGGTCGGCCTTTTTGTTGGCCATATCATAGGAATAATATATATATGGGTTAGTAGGTAGTAGTTGATCATCATATTCAGCATTTGAGTTTTATTGTCTGGTTTAGAGGTTGCCCCCTTGAAGTGGCTAATCTATTCTTCTTACACATTGAGATCATTTATCTGAAATATTGTGTTCATTGGTGTTATATTTCTACTGATGATCATATTTATACAAGTAAATACATTACAAGTGGTATCAGAGCTTAAACTCAACCAGCACTGCGTCAAACCCTAATTTCAAACGTTTGTCCATATCTCAAAATAAGTAGCAAATTTTTCTACAAATTTTTTTGTGGTGTGGAGAAATTAGTCAAGTAAGCTTCCCTCCAAATTTTAAGAATTTTTGACTTGTTTTGCAAAATTTATAGCAGTTTCATTTTTTTTTCATAATTCAGCTACCTAGGGTGTAGTTTGTGAAATTTTTCAAATTTATTTACATTTCCAGAAATAATATTAAAAATTAGTTTGAATTCATTCTTTGAGTTTTATAAAATTTGGTGGAATTCCTATTTAAATCCCAAACCCTAAATTTTGACCTTGATTCTTAAATCTTACTAGTTTGGGGCATCATGGTTGGGCCTTCAACAAGAGTAAAAAAGAATCCCATCACTCCGAGTAAAACACCTGATAAAGATGAGATAATAGTTGAGGAGTTAGAGTCAGAAGGGGTATCTACAGATTCCTCAGGGTTAGGGTTTACTTCAACTGACCATAAGGTCAGCTATCTTGAGTTAGAGTTATGAAACCTCGAGGGTAGAGTGGCCAACAAAGAAGATGTAGAAAAGATTGGGAAACGATTGGAGGATTTCATTCACCAATTTAGTTACAACATCATGGGTCATCATATCCTTCCTAATCAGCCACAACTCAATCATACTTATATTAACCAGGGTGGATCTTTAGGTCAAAGTAATAGACAAACTAGCCACGGTGGATTTGCAAACATGACCAATCCAAATACAAACACTCTACAAGCCCGTAAAATGATTCCAAAAGTGGAAATGCGTAATTTTGATGGAAAGGATCCACTCAATTGGATTAACCAAATGGATAATTTCTTTGATCTTCATCAGATTCCATCAGGACAAAAGGTTACCATGACATCGGTGTATCTTGAACCTGACCAATTCATTTGGTGTCAATGGTTATGTGCTCAAAGGAAAAAGAGTGGCCTTAATGTTACATGGAAAGTATTCACCAAAGAGTTGTAATTGCACTATAGTTCTAGTGTGTCAAAGAATTATTTCAGTCAATTAGCAAAGCTTAGACAAACAGGAATAGTCAAATATTACATCCATCAATTCCAAAACCTTTCTTTATGGGTGCAAAATATTCCTGAAGATAATTTGAATGAATTATTTCTTGGGGGTCTTAACTAACAAATTGATACTGAGGTGTAAATGTTTAATCCTCATAAGGTTTCATACTCTATGATCATGGCATGTAGGACAGAGGAAAAAATTATTTCCAGTAGGAAATAAATTATCAATAATATCAAAGATCGTAGCACCCTTCCACCATCATTCCCTCGGCCAGTAAGACTAACATCTCAAAAAAATGAAGAAAAGAGATCTAAAGGGTTATGTTTTAATTGTGACAACAAATTTGGACCAGGACATAAGTGTTTTGAAAAGAAGTTGTTCTACATTGAGGTACCTACTAAAGAAGAAGAAGATGAAGAAGATGAAGAGGTAGAGCCAGAGGAGGAATTATAAGATCCCCATCCAACAATATCATGCCATGAAATTTTTGGTATTAACACTCCCCAAACTCTCAAATTATTTGGATTCTTAAAAAACAGAGGGTAACAGTGTTGATTGATTCAGGAAGTACTCACAATTTCATCAATCATAAGTTGGCGGCACGCTTGAACTGCTTTGTTTATCTAGCTCCAGAATGTCAAGTCATGATCGCTGATGGGAAAACTATTAGTTATTCAGGAAAATGCCATAACATTAATCTTGCCATGGGAGATTACTTGCTAACTTGCAATATGTATGCCATTTCCATGGGAGGAGTAGACATTGTGTTAGGAGTTCAGTGGCTTACCACCTTGGGAACCATTGAAATGAATTTCCAAGAGTTGTTCATGTAATTTCAGTTAGAAGGGAGGACTTTTAAACTAAAAGGACTAAGATAAAAGTCCCCATAGATGGTGAGTTCTCATCAGATGTAAAAATTTCTTAGAAAGGGTGCAGAAGGGTTTGTGGCATAGTTATTTTCATTGGAATCCCATCATTCCAATACATTTATACCCGTAGATATGCAAGTAGTTATAGATGAGCACTCAGTGGTGTTTGGATAAATGCCTAAGGGCCTACCTCTAAAAAGAGACCATGACCATGCCATCCAGCTAGTACCAGGGAGTCAACCACCCAACATCAGACCTTATAGGTACCCCTATATGCAAAAGAGTGAGATTGAGAAGATAGTTCAAGAGATGTTAGAAGTAGGACTTATTCGTCATAGTCAAAGTGCTTACTCTTCTCCTGTATTGATGGTACAAAAAAAAGATGACAATTGGTGCATGTGTCTAGATTACAAGGAACTCAATAAGTACACAGTTAAAGATAAGTTTCCTATTCTTGTAATTGATGATTTGCTAGATGTTTACTTTACACAACTTGATCTTCATTTTGGATATCATCATATTAGAATCAGGGATGAAGATATTCATAAAACAACCTTCAGGACACATGAAGGACACTATTATTTATTAGTAATGCCTTTTGGACTAACAAATGCACCCTCTACATTTCAACGCTTGATAAATTCCATCTTTAAGCCATTTCTTTGAAATTTTGTTTTAGTGTTATTTGATGGTATATTAATCTATAGCAAAAAATGGGAGGAACACCTACATCATGTAAATAAGGTGTTGGAAACTCTTGAACAACATCAACTTTCTGCAAATCCTTCTACATGTTCTTTTGGTGTAAATGAGGTTGAATATGTGGGTCATATTGTCTCTTATGAAGGTGTTAAAGTGGATCCTAACAAGATAAAAGCCATGCTTGAATGGAAGGTTACCAAAACCTAAAAAATCTTCAAGAATTTTTGGGGCTTACAGGTTATTATCATAGATTTGTAAGGAATTATGGCAGCATAGCAGCACCACTCATAAGCTTTATTGAAGAAGGATGCTATTTCCATTGGAACGATCAAGCTACTAAATGGCCTTTGAGAAGTTGAAGGAGGCCATGTGCACCACTCTAGTTCTAGCCACCCCATATTTTTCAAAAACATTCATTGTTGAATGTGATGCACTCAGGGTCTGGCATGGGGGAAGTACTCATTCAAGAAGGGTGACCCATTTCCTTCGAGAGCCACCAATTCAAAGGTAAGAATATCTCTAAACTAGTTTATGAGAAAGAAATGTTAGCAATACTTCATGTAGTGAATCAATGGAGAGCATATATAATGGGATGACATTTCAAAGTAAAGACAGATCATGATAGTCTGAAATACTTCTTAGAGCAACATTTATCATTAGAAGAACAATAGAAATGGGTCTAAAAAATTTTGGGGTATGATTTTGAGATAATATACAATAACAAAGGGAAAGAGAATGTAGTTCCTGATGTTTTATCTCGAAAGGATGAATCTACCTAGGCATTTTTGTGTGTTATATCTATATTACAAGAGGATTGGATAGAGGATGCAAGGTCTAAATGGAAAAATGACCTAGGTACACAAAATCTCATTTAGAATCTCTAACAAGATCCAAGCATGTCAGAAAATTTTGTATGGAAAGGATATGTTTTATGGTATAAAGATAGATTATATCCATGTAAGAAATCAATCCTTAAAAATAGGGTTCTATCTAAGCTCCATGCTTCTCTAGTAGGGGGTCATGCTGGCTTCTTAAAGACTTATCATCGAATCAAGCATGATTTTTTCTGGGAAGGGCTAAAATAAGATGTCCAAAAGTTTGTGGAAGAATGCATGGTTTTTCAGAAAAATAAGGGTGAAACAATTAAGTCCCTAGGTCTTTTACAACATCTATCTATTCCTAGCCAGAGGTGGGAAGAGGTGTCCATAGACTTGATCATAGGATTTCCTAAATCATAAGGTAAAAATGTAATCATGGTGATGGTGGACAGACTCACCAAATATGCCCATTTTTTTTCTTTATCACATCCATTTGTTGTGAGTATAGTAGTAACAGCCTTCAAGGATACAATTCAAAAGCTACATGGGACACCAAAGATTATAGTAAGTGATCGAGATCCTATCTTTACTAGTAATTTTTGGACTGACTTGTTCTCATTCTTTGGCACACAACTAGCTCGTAGTTCCTCTTATCATCCCCGATTTGATGGGTAAACAGAGGTGGTAAACAAGTTCTTGGAGGGATATCTTCATTGTTTTACATTAGATAAGCAAGTGAGATGGGTCCAATGGTTACCACTGGCAGAATGGTGGTATAACACCTCCTGTCATACTTCATTTAAAATGTCTCCTTTCTTTGCATTATATGGGTACCATCCACCATCTATCACTTCATCTTTGAGAGTCCAACCAAAGGTTTGATTATTTGAAGAAAATATTCAACACCAACAAGAGGTGCTTTCTAGTCTCAGGGATAATTAGGCCATGTCACAAAATCACATGAAACAACATGAAGACAAACATTTAGTAGTGAAAGCCATTTTGAAGTTGGTGATTGGGTTTTTGTGCATTTACAACCATATAAGAAAATGTCATTAAAATAATAGAAAAGGGATAACAAGATTTCACCTAAGTATTATGGTCTTTATCAAGTGTTACAGAAGATTGGAAATGTGGCATATAAACTGGAACTTCCTTCGGCTACTTGAATTCATCCATTCTTCCATGTATATTTCCTAAAGAAGGTAATTGGATAGATAGTATTAACCCAGACTATGCTACCCGAGCTTGATGAAGAGGGCATAATCATCCTGGAACTAGAATGCGTCCTTCAGACTAGCACTCAGTGATTGAGGAAAAGGGTCATCACTTAGTATTTGATCAAGTGGTAAAATCTATACAATAAAGATGCAACTTGGGAGGATGCAAATTTCCTACAGTAGCATCCAGATCTTCTCAACATTAGGGACAATGTTGCTTCAAAGGGGAGGGACATGCTACACCCTTAATCATATATCTTATATTGGATGTATATCCAACTTGTGGCTATCATAACTTCTTATCATTATGTATCTCTTTCATATATGTTATATTTTCATTAGTGGGGCGGCCTTGGTGTTGGCCATAGCATAGGAATATTATATATAGGGGTTATTAGGTAGTAGGTGATCATCATATTCATCATTTGAGTCTTATTGTATGGTTTGGAGGTTGCCCCCTTGAAGTGGCTAAGCTATTCTTTTTGCACATTGAGATCATTTATCTGAAATATTGTGTTCATTGGTGTTATATTGTTGTTGATAATTAGTTTTACTATAAGTAATTACATTACACCCTCATCTTGATGTACTGTATATGCCTACAGTCCTGTTGCACGGTGCCATCTGACATTCTAGTTTACTTCTCCTTCTTTCTCTTCTTGTTCAGTTGTGGGGCATCCTAGATACTTCTTTATCCCATCAGCACTACTTTCCCCTTCATCTGAGTGTTTAGGTCATGGCTACTACATATTGTCATCAATGGTTGAAGCATACACAACTGAGTCCCCAATATCTTCATCTTCCTACATCTCAATTCTAGGGATTTTCCTCCTTCTACACACTTTGCTAAGGGGACTCTTCCTCCTCACTATACTTTACATCAACATGTTGTTCAGTTCTTTCTCCTTTCATTCTTCCCCATTCTTCATAGAAGTTATACACGGTGATCTTCTTACCAGTAGTGAAGTTCTTGCACCATCTCACTATAGATGTGCACCTTTTCCATAGAACTCTCCTTGTAATGAACTAGTCTGGACCTGTTGTCATCCTCATTTCATCTCCTGTTATTGATTGGACATTCTCTATACTTGGTAGGCTCTGGATTCTTAGAGTAGGGGGTACCGATTGTATAATCTTCCTTGTTGTGATCTTACTATCTTAACAAACTTCATTTGCAGAACATGATATCATCACACCCTTCACTAAGTCTCTTCAATCCTTGAACAAATTACTTGTTAGATACAATGTACATGGGATGACGGGTTTTAAGTTCGTCTTCCTATGGCACAAATTCTTTTACACCTATTTGATGACTAGACATTATGGTCATTTCTATACCTTTTTACATAGGCACTTTTCTTTGGTCAGACATTATGGTCATTTGCATAACACTCTGGATACTTTTATTTGCATCTCGATTTATGGTCTATGATTAGATATTAGGTACTTGTATTCAATTAGATACCCTTATTCACCTTGATAAATCACTTGATTTTTGGCAGTAAGTATTGATGGGCAACATTATTGTCACCTTGGTAGACATTTAATCAAATTGTATATTTGATGTACACATTTAAACCAGTTGTGTAGTCTACAATGCTTATCATTCTCCATTGATCAATTTAGTTGTTTCTAGTATTTGATTATTTGGGACGATTCTTGTATCCTTCAAGGGCATGGTATCACTGAACCCATGTTCTTAAGGATCCTTATTATGTTAAAATACCTTATTGGATGAGTCAATTATGAAAATATATTACTAAATGGAATGTAGTTGTCAAACACAAACTTTGACAAATTTATGAATTAGGTCCTGGATCAATAAACCAATTTTCACTTGGACAGTAACCATGATTTGCAATAATAGGAATTACCAAGTTCCCAATTAATGCCTTGCACACCTTTTAATTATTCTTGGATAAGTAATTTCTTTCTTCACCAATGAATTTTGCTAATGCTAAACATTAAATGTTGTAAACATGTCTTGTTGAGTATGGTGTGCATGGAAAAATGTACCCAAAGAAATAGGAGGGAGACTATCATTAGGAACACCTGTAGGGACACCCATTGATTAAAATCAAGATTCTGCAACCCTGATGTAAGGCCATATCTACTAATGTTGTTTACGCTTTAGGGAAGATATAAACCCCCCTTTTATTGAACTCGCATGGCCGTAGAGAATAGGTAAGAACACTTTTTAATTCCAACAGAAAATTTGAGGATCCTTAGTGATCTTATGAGTCTGATATAGGCATAGCCCTATCCGCCTATGGAAACAGGTTCATGCGTACAACTTAGCATTTTATCCTCATTTTCTAATGGCTAGGTAAAAATGAGAAAACATCTACATTGGACAAAAATGTGAAGTGAGATCTGTGTATATCAATCTATATTAGGATTCCCACACTTAGCTGGAAATTATATGGACATTTATCATGGCCCCATGCATTAGAGAAGTATGGCCTTTCATGGAGTGCATTTATGTTCGCAAGTAGCATCCACCAGTTATAGATGGAATTGAATCGAAGCCCAAAAAGATGTTGAAAGATGAGAACATGGCTTTTGAGAAATGGTGATCAGTGTAGTGGAGTGATTATCAGTAGGTCCCTACAAGCTATGGAGAGTTAGAAGTCTTCATTTGCTCCTGATTGATCAGCTGTTATCCAAAATAAGCCCCTTGCTCATTTATTTGGCTAACTTCCTTCCATTCCTTCCTTCCTTGTGCCTCAGTCAAAAATTTTGACTTTTTAAGCACTCAAAATTTTTAGAAATGGTTTCATTGGATAGAGAATCTTCTTCAGCTTTCTAGAAGGTAAATTTTTCCTTCTAACTCCTTGTATTTTGCAAGTTATGGCTTGACAGAGTTTTGGAGGGAAATTTTCCCAGTAAAGGTCTGCGCCCAGTCAGAGAGCACCACGTGGCAAAGGAATGGCGGGAGCACAAAGGTAAAATTGAAAATTTTACCAAAGATTGGTTAAGGCACGCAAAAGAAAATTTTTGGCCCAAAGGCCCGCTAGCCAATAGGAAGTGGCCAACGTGTCCATGGGGGCGCCAGAGGTCGAACCGGTGGGGAGAAGTTGGAAAAATTTCCAAAATTGGCGCAAAGGAAAAATCTCAGCCCAAAGGCCCACAGTGAATGAGGATTTGCCATGCATCCATAGGGTGGTGAGAGGTGGAGGCATGGGAATGTAAGATTTTCCATTTTTCCAAAGTGTGGAAAATGGCATAATAAACTCCACCTACGATGGCCCGCGCCAATCAAAACATGCCATGTATCCATGTGGCCGGAAAAAAATATTAAGGCGGGTCCACATAGGGAAAAGAGTTGGTTTAGGCCCAAGTGAATGGGAAGGAACCATGTGTCCCATTTGGGGAAATGGTTAGATTCAGTGAAAAAATTAGAAGCATGCCCCACGAGCAATGAAAAGGTGACACGTGGCATCGGAGCGTGGGGCGACCATGGAAAAATTTCTAAAATCTCAAAAAGGCGTAAAATGACCAGATGGAGCCCATATCTAATCAGGAGGTGCACACATGGCATCGAGTGGCAGTAGAGAGTGGATACTTTTTTGGGAAATTTTTCCCAAATTCAAAAAGGGAAAATTTTTAACAAAATTTCGTCCCGCCTACCCATTTTTGGCCCTTTTTTGCCCTAAATCTTCAGAAGGGCATAACTTTTGATCCAGAGCTCAGATTTTTGCATTCTTGGTGTCATTGGAAATTTGGTGAATTTCTCTACATGATAGAGGGTTAAATTTTGTATTTTGATGAAGAATTTTAGGAGAAAATTGAAGAAACGTCCTGGCACGAAAAAAATGCAAGAATTGACATTCAACCACCAAATTTAATGAAGTATGGTCATTTTTCTTATTTAAAAAAATGTACTTCTAAGTATGAGTTCATCCATGAAGCCCATCACTTTACATGCAAATTTGAGGAATCTTAGTTGGTGTTTGAATTCATAAATTTCATTTTTCCCCGTATTTTTTGTTTTCTCTCCTTCTGCTCAACCATTAAAAGCCAGATTTGGCTCATTTGTAAAGGGTTGGACATATTTTTTCTCTACAAGCTCTCTCTTCCTTCCTCAAGTAGGTGGATTTGTGGAATTTCATACCTCTCATATAGGCTACAACATGTATTTTTCCTCCTGTCTATTGTAATGCACTGTATTGAACCTGGGAATGATAATGTATGTTTCCTGTGATTGAATTTTTTCAATCCTTTCATGTGTTTATCATTGTCTTTTGATCTCTCATTACATTCTAGCAATCTGTGCATATTTTTTGTTGTATTTATTATGATCTATGTAAATCTTTCAAAGTAGATGTTCACCACTCCCTTGGTGTATCACCACTTTACTTAGTTTTATTTCTTCTGGATCTTTCATCTCTACCTCCTTGGAATCTAGAGTAGGATCTAGTATTAAACCTCTGCAAAGTTCATACATACACCTGATCAGAGGAGTGAAGGAACCAGCCTTTAATCTAGAGGGTCTTTTCCCAGTTTCTGCAAGTCCCACACTTGGGGAAAAGATTCAATGTTGTGCAATCACACTAGATGCCACTACCAAACTAGAAATCTGAGAAAACATCCAGAGGGTGCTGCTAATTTGCACTAATAGTTTTGGCACACCTGGTGGGACCTTAGAGGTCTTCATCTTCATTACAAAAAATTTGATGTGCTTTTATTGTAATTTCTTGCTTGAAAATATCCCTGATCTGCACATCTAGAGACTCCCAAGGATTAAATCAACTTGGTTTCAGCAGTCCAAGTCTGAAAATTCATGAGAAGGATCAACACAAGGTCAAGGGCCATAGAAGAAGGGTTGTCTGAATATCTATAGATATCCCCAGGAAGAAGGTAGAGGGGAAGAAGAATTCAAAGTTCTTCATCTCCACCAAACAGGAATCTATCAACTCCTCCACCTGGTAGACCTTTCACCTAATCAATAAGGGTTCTCAGGCCAATTAGAATGGCACAACACAACCCTTATGTCAACTTCATTGGCAGTATCCCACTTGTTCTCAATGCAAAAAATCTAGTTTTAGTTGCAGCAATGAAGAACATTCCATATTTCACTAGAGAAAATCATACCACTCCTGGTGACCGTGTTAAATACATTGCTAATGTTTATGCAATTCATGAGATTGTTGAGATGGAAATTACTGTCAAATTGCTAGCATATTCATTCAAAGGGAAAGCCTTGCAATGGTTCAGGAGCCTTGGGGACGGCTCTATCCAAAATTGGAACTAGTTGTGTATAGCTCTCCATGAGCATTTTGGAGAAAAGGGAGATAATTTTTCTCTACTAGAACAATTGACAACTATCAAGAGAGCTCCTAATGAGCAGCTAACAAACTTCAAATTCATACTTCAAAGAACATGGGATAGAATCCTAGTGGCAGTAAGGCCAACAACTGAAGGTGCTTTTCTATACTATCTCAAAGCTTTAAATTCTAATATTTCTATGTTAATTCAATCCATGGGAGGTACAACTATACCTGTAGCTTATAGCATTGCCATTAGAGCTGAAAATTATTTGATTCAAGCAGGTAAGTTGGCTCCTAGGCCTCTCATACCCTTGTATCCAAACTTGGAAGGCCCAAGCACTAGTCAAGCACCTACTTTATCTCCTATTCTTGCTCCTAGAAATTAGAGTTCAAATGAAACTTCTACTTCATCCTCTAGTGCCTCAAATGAACTTCAAGAAGTCATGAAGTAATTACAAAATTTAGGCAATGAGCTGGTTACACTCAAGAGGTAGCAAGCCCAAAGTTTTAGACCTTCTTATCAGTCTCAAGCTCAACCTAATAGGTAACCATATCATCCTAATAGGCCACCCAATCCAGCTGCAAATCAAAATCAAGTAAGGCCTCCTGCCAATAGACCATTTCAGCCCTATAATCCCAATGTTGCATCTGCCTCTAAAGCCGTAGTGCCAGTGCAAAATAATATAGTTCAAGAGTATGAGTGGTGTTTCCCATGCAATGAACCTCACAACTAGTCTTTGTGCTTCAATGGTGCTTTGAACCAAGCCTTAATGGTGACAACAACTAGTGTAGAGGGTGAGGTGAGCCAAGAAACAAACCAACAACGAGGAACATCGTAGAAAAATACAACTCCAAATGAGACTACACTTTTGAATTGGCAAGCTGAGGACTTTTGTGGTATGAATCAAATAATTTCTCAGAATGTAGTAGCTAACACAAGGTTAAAGAAGAGGAATATTGGTGAAGGGAAGTCATTAGCTCCAGGTGATCCACAACCTTCCATCACTCCACAAAGTGTTGGCAAGCAAAATGTAGTTCCAAATGTGCAAGGACAGCCCAAGCCACCTTTTAGACCAGCTCAAATGCCAGTTGTTACAGTCCATGTACAAGAGAAGAGTGTGTAGGCTAGGGGCAGAAAAGAGATGTTTCATCCCCATTTAACATCATTGAACAAATGAAGAAGACAAATGTGAACATATCTATGTGGGAATCGTTGTCCATCCTAGGCCAAAGGGATCTTCTACAAGCTGCCATGAAGAATTGGTCAACTTCAAATCAGCAAGCTCATATGTAAGAGAAGGTACTCACAAATGCTGCTCAGCCTGAGGGGAAGCATGGAGGATAGCAAGGTAAAGTTTTAAAGCCCCCTCCATTCTATGTTTCATTGATCATTGGGGATAAACTAGTACACAATTGTATGATTGATTTTGGGGCAAGTAGTTCTATAATGCCCAAGAAAATATCTGATCAGTTGGGTCTCCAATATGAAATCATATCCAAAGGAGTGGTGTAACTAGATGGGACAGTAGTAAAAATAGTTGGGGTGATCAAATATTTTAGCCTTACTTTACATGCATGCCCCAATGTCACTATCTTGCAAGATGTGTCAGTGATAGATTTACCACCACTTTTTACCCTATACTTTTTCAAGGGACTTCACAGCTAGAATTGGAGGCTATTTGTCCACTGATTGGTCACACATGTTGTTTAGAACTAGATATGGAGACTAAGGCCACAATCAGGTCTGAACCTATTGCAAACTTCCACATTGAGCCTCATACCCCAAGCCCAATCAATGCTAATTGTTCTAGCATTTGATCAAGAAGATTATCCAAACACAGATGAAGCTGATACCAAAGGTTAGAAGCATCCCAAATTTTAATCTTGATGAATGGGCAAGCAAGGTTCATGATTTTGATCCTTACAAGGAAATAGAGGAATCTAAATTAGGATTTTATTACATGCATGAGTAAAATCAGCCTATTCCTAGCATCACCAAGCCAGATCACAAAGATGAAAATGAGGTATGGCAGTTGTTATTTGATGGATCAAGGAGTAGACAAGGTGCAGGAGGGGGAGCCATGCTTGTTTCATCTCAAGGCATTAATTATTATTCAGCTTTTAGATTTCAGTTTGCATGTTCCAACAACACTACTGAATATGAAGCTTTGATACAAGGATTGCATTGGTCAAGAAAGAGAGGTATCAAAAAATTACAAGTCTTTGGTGATAGTGAGCTGATTGTTAATCAAGTTAAGGGGCAGCATGCTTCCAAAAATGACCTGCTCAAGTGTTATAAAAATAGAGTGTGGGACCTCATTTAAGATTTTGAAGGCTTTGGCATCAACTCCATTCTTAGGAAAGAAAACCAAGCTGTTGATAGGCTTACAGTAGTTGGGGCAGCCTTTGATGTTGTAGAAAGTATCAAGGGAGATAAAGTGTAGCCAAGAATTCATGTGATTGTGAGGCCATCAGTGCCAGACAATAATGTAAGTTGGCAAGTGTTTGAAAGTGACCAACAAATCATCAATTTCTTGCAAGAAGAAGCTGAGTTCTCAGCCAAAAATCAGGAAAAACTAGAACAACAGTATGGTGATCAAGTAGTATAGCTGAGAACAAACAAACTGCCAAAGGCAGTTGTCACTTTAGAGTCCATCTTTAATCCTAATGATCAATTTAGGAAGGAGAAAGCAAACATCCAAGTCAAGGGAGAAGATTCAATTCCCATTTCAGTGGGAGAAGGTAAATCACTTCAAATTGGTAAAGTAGTGACCAAGAAAGAAAGGTATGAGTTTATGCAACTTTTTTAAGAATTCCCTGATGTATTTGCTTGGAGCTATGAAGACTTGAGAGGTTTCAATCCCAAGCTAGCTCAACATACAATTGAATTAGATCCAAGTGTTAATCCCATCAGGCAAAAACAAAGGCCAGTTAACCCACACACGAAGCCTCTCATGAAGAGGGAATTGAATAAGTTAATAGAGGCAAGTATCATATTTCCCATCAAGCATTCTAGCTGGGTAGAAAACTTGGTTCCAGTTAGAAAGAAGAGTGGAGAAATCAGATTGTGTGTAGACTTTAGATATTTGAATAGAGCATCCCTCAAGGATCACTACCCACTTCCTTCTATGGAGCATATTTTGCAAGTTGTTACTGGCTCTAAGAGGTTTTCATTGCTAGATGGTTATTCATGGTATAATCAGATCATGATAAAGGAGGATGATCAGTTCAAAACAACCTTCACTACCAAATGGGGGACTTATGCATATAAAAAATGCCATTTGGGCTGTCCAACGCCGGAGCTACCTTCCAAAGGGAAATGGATATGGCGTTCAAGGGATTGATCAACAAAATGGTGCTGATATATTTAGATGATATTACTATATTTTCTAAAAGTGTAGCAGAACATCTCTTTCATTTGATACAAGTGTTCCAAAGATGTAGAAGATTTGGGGTATCCTTGAATCCCAAGCAATGTATTTTTGTAGCTCATGAGGGAAAGCTCCTAGGCCATATTGTTTCCAAAGAAGGATTAGCAATTTATCCAGAGAGAGTTGAAGCAATAAGAACACTTCCATTACCAAGTCACAAGAATTCCCTTCAAAGTTTCTTGGGAAGAATTAATTTCATTCGAAGGGTTTTGCCAGATTTTGCAGCCCTTGTCAAGCCAATAACCATGATGTTGAAGAAAAGTATGGCTTTCAAATGGATAGTTGAAGGTAAGGCAAGTTTTGAGGCAATCAAAGAGGCTATCTCACAAGCTCCAACTCTCATTAACCCAGATTTCTCCAAGGATTTTATCCTTTATGCATTTGGAGGTGATGACACAATCTCTGCAATTTTAGTATAGCAGAACAAAGAAAATGCAGAGCAGCCAATTGCCTTCTTTAGCCAAAGCCTGGAGGACTATGAGGTGAGATATTCTTTCATTGAGAAGCATGTTCTTGCAGTGATTAGGATCTTGAATAAATTTAAGCATGTAGTTTCAAATAACAAGGTTCAACTACTGGTTTCTAATGTGGGAGTTAAGGAATTTCTCCTCAACAAAGACCTGAATGAAAAATGTGTAGGGTGGATTACTCATGTCATGGAGTATGACATTGAGATCAAAATCACCAAGCTGGTCTGAGGAAAGGGATTATGTGAACAACTGGTCTTGATCAAATCAATGGAATCAAGCAAGAGAAAGATGTTGTTTTGGCATTGCAAGACAACCAAGAACAAGGAGGTGTTCAAGAAGAGAATAATGTTGTACTCATTCCTTGTTGGACCCAAGACATAGTGCACTTCCTACAAATAGGCCTATGCCCTCCAGAGATGAACAAAACCAAGAGAAGGCACTTCAGATTGCAAGCTATCCCATATGCACTTGTTGATGGTGTTTTGTTCAAGAAAGATGTAAATGGAGTGTTGTTGAGATGCATTGGAACAAATCAAACTAATAGGATGTTAGAAGAGTTCCATAGTGGATCAGTTGGGGGCCACTTTGCTCCAAGTGTGATAGCTCTCAAGATTATGAAGGCTGGTTATTATTGGCCCAAGGTTTTTGGTGATTGTTATGCATGGATCAAGAGGTGTAAAAAGTGTTGCATTCTTCATAGGCAAGGAGAGAGCTAGCATGCCCTTCCATTGCACCCAATTTCAGTTGACCAGCCATTCATGCAATGGGTTTTAGACTTCATTGGAGTCATTAACCCAAACTCAAGTCAAGGACATAAGTGGATTCTAACAGCAACATATTACTTCACCAAATGGACTGAGGCAGTAGCACTTAAAGAGGCAAATGAGTCTAGTAGTCTAGACTTCTATGAGGGGATAGTAACCAAATTTGGTATACCTACTACTATAATATCAGATAATGCATTGGCATTCATAGGATCAAACGTAACTGAATGGGCTGTTAAAAATGGGATTTATCTGAGCACTTCATCAAATTATTACCCTTAAGGTAATGGCCAAGCTGAGTCTACCAACAAAAACTTGTTAAATATCATCAAGAGGACTCTTGATGAAAATCAAAAGACTTGGCATACCAAATTGAAATCAGCCTTGTGGGCTGATAGGCTAACTCTCAAAATATCCATAGGTAATTCTCCATTCAGACTTGTTTATGGAAGAGAGGCAATTTTGCCTATGTCACTCAAGTTGCCAACATTGGAACTCATGAAGCAATTGGAGTTGTTGGAGTTTGAACCCATGGAGGTTAGATATGCATATTTGATGGAGCTCCTAGAAATCAGAGAACATGCAGCCCAAGCAATGGAGAAGAACCAAGATTTGATCAAGAGGACCTTTGATAGGAAAGCCAAGGCTAGAACCTTCCAAGTCGAGAGATTTAGTGTTGAAATGGGATGCAGACCGAGTAAATCCAGGAAGGCATTAAAAGTTTGATGCCATTTGGAGTGGCCCTTATATGGTCACAAAATGTAAGAACAACAATGCCTTCCAATTGTCTACATTGAATGGAGAAGAACTACAGATTCCAATTAATGGAATCCATCTAAAGCATTGCTACTAGAAGGGAAACTCTCCACCTTGTACATATTAGCTTAGATTTTCATCCCTCCAAGTGTTTGTGCACATTGTTTTGTTATAGCTTAGTTTTCTATTTTCCTAAGTTCTTTGGCACAAGCTTGCTGTCCCAAGATGCATTTTTACAGGCCATGTTCCAGATCAAGTGTCGTTCTGACTCTCATATTTTCCTTCTCAAAAAATTTCTAATGAGTTGAGAGCACCAGGTAGTTAATTTGATGACCCCATGCCCAATGGATTAATTTAGGAAACTAGTAACTTCATCCAATAGGCAGATGACCCCTCTGAGTTGCCAAAATTGTTATCCAAAATAAGCCCCTTGCTCATTTTTTGGCTAACTCTCTCTCTCCATTCCTTCCTTCCTTGTGCCTCAGTCACATATTTTTCACTTTTTAGGCACTCCAAATTTTTTTGGAAATGGTTTCATTAGATAGAGAATCTTATTAGCTTTCTAGAATGGTAAATTTTCCTTCTAACTCCTTATATTTTTAAATTTATGGCTCGACAGAATTTTGGAGGGAAATTTTCCCAGTAAAGCTCCGCGCCCAATCAGAGAGCACAACGTGGAAAAGGAATGGTGGGAATGGGAGTAAAATTGAAATTTTTACCAAGGATTAGTCAAGGCATGCACAAAGAAAAAATTTGGCCCAAAGGCCCACTGACGAATAGGAAGTTTCCACATGTCCATGGGGATGTCGGAGGTCGAACTCGGCGGGGAGAAGTTGGAGAAATTTTCCAAGGTTGGCACAAAAGAAAAATCTCAGCCCAAAGGCCCTACAGCGAATGAGGAGCTATCGCATGCGTCCACAAGCCGATGAGAGGTGGAGGTACATGGGGGGAGATTTTTCCATTTTTCCAAAGCGTGGCAAATGGCATAATAAACTCTGCCCTATGATGGCCTACGCAACAATCAAAACATGCCACGTGTCCATGTGGCTGGACAAAAATCTTAAGGCGGGTTCGACAGAGGGAAAAGAGTTGGTTCAATCCCAAGCGAATGGGAAGGTGCCACATGTCCTCATTTGGGGAAATGGTCAGAGTTCAGTGAAAATTTTGGAAGCCCACGCTCCTGCGAACGAATGAAAAGGTGACATGTGTAGCATCGGAGCAGCGTAGAGCGCGGGGCGCCCATGGAAAATTTTCCAAAATCTCAAAAAGGCATAAAATGATCCAAGATGGAGCTGCGTATCCAATCAGGAGGTAACACATGGCATTGGAACTGGTAGGAGAGTGGAAATTTTTGGGGAATTTTTTCTAAATTTCAAAAAGGTGAAAATTTAAACTTTCGTTTCGCCAACCCATTTTTGGCCCTTTTTTTGCCCTAAATCTTCAGAAGGGCATAACTTTTGATCCAGAGCTCATATTTTCATGTTCTTGGTGTCATTGGAAATCTGGTGAATTTATATACATGATGGAGGGTTCAATTTTGTATTTTGATGGAAAATTTTGGGAGAAAATTAAAGAAACGTCCCTGGCATGGAAAAAATGTAGAATTGACATTCAACCACCAAATTTAATGAAGTATGGTCACTTTTTTTATCCTGCAGAGTCAATGTAATTCTAAGTATGGGTTCATCCATGAAGCCCATCACTCTATCAGGTGAAATTTAAGGAATCTTGTTGGTGGTTGAATTCATAAATTCATTTTTCCTGCATGTTTTTTGTTTTCTCTCCTTCTGCTCAGACCATTAAAAGCCAGATTTGGCTCATTTGTAAAGGGTTGGACATATTTTTACTCTTGCAAGCTCTCTCTTCCTTCCTCAACAAGTGGATTTATAGAATTTCATACCTCTCATATAGACTACAGCATGTGTTTTTCCTCCTGGCCATTGTAATGAATTGTATTGAATCTACGAATGATAATGTATGTTCCGTGATTGAATTTTTGCCAATCCTTTCATGTGTTTATCATTGTTTCTTTTGATCTCCCATTACATTCTAGTAATCTGTGCATATTTTTTGTTGTATTTCTTATGATCTATGTAAATCTTACAAAGTATATGTTCACCACTCCCTTGGTGTATCACCACTTTCACTTAGTTTTAATTTCTTTCTGCATCCTTTCATATCTGTCTCCTTGGAATTTAGAGTAGGATCTAGTATTAAACCTCTAAAAAGTTCATGCATATACCTGATCAGAGGAGTGAAGGAACCAACCTTTAATCTGGAGGGTCTTTTCCCAGTTTCTGCAAGTCCCACACTTAGTGAGAAAAGATTAAATGTTGTGTAATCACACTGGATGCCCACTATCAAACTAGAAATATGAGAAGACATCCAGAGAGTGATGCTGATTTGAACTAACATTCACCCCTCAATAACTTCTTCTAGATATGACATCTCAACCACTCACTCCTATGTTTGGTCATAAACCTCCTTTTCCATAACTAGATCCCTCCATGGTGCCATCATTGCTTTCCATCCTATGAGTGTGAATGAAAACCCTAGCTTGCGTGTAAATGAAACCTAAGTCACCCTCCCATCGCACACACACACACCACCACTCAAATCCTTATTTTGTACCTAGATGCTCAACAATGTGCTTATAAATGCAACAAGTTTACTCACTCTACAAAGTGCTTTTCATCTCCAACTCTTCTTCACACTTCTCAATTTTCTTCGAACTCGCAAGGTAAAAAATGTCATTACAAACATTATATTTAAACCAAGTTTCAAATATACCCTTCATTAATTACTCCACATACCACCGTTCATGGCATTAATTCCCTTTGAGTACATTTTTTGCCTCTTTTTCCCACGCTCCAATCTCTCACACCTCAAAATTTTACAACTCAGTCATAAATTTGTTACGCGTCACTACTTATCTATCACAAATATCCACTACCTACACTTCCTTATGCAAAATTATTTATCCAATGTGACCCAAACATATGTAGTCTCAAATTCTTTAGCCTCCTTGAGTTATATTGAGTGCTCACCACCTTATGCATGGTATTTAACTTTGAGAAATCTTATTGAAGTTTTCATCACTTTTCAAAACCTATTCCCTTTATGTTCACCCATGAGTTTATTTATTTTATGTACCAGACTAACCTTCTTTATACACCCCAGACTAAGGGTATGTGTAGTCCTATATGCATAAAAAACACTTGATATTGTAATCATCTTCTGGTGTGCAAGCACATTTATTAGACATAAAACTGAACTAAATGGACAAAGCATAGCGATGATGAAGGAAACAAAACTAAAAGAAATACAATAAGGGAAATACAATCTAAATAGAAATATTGCCTTATTAAAAAAACCAAGAAGACTTATTTATAGTAGGGCTTCAACCTACTCTCGTTGAAGTAATTGGGCAGCCATGGTCCATCAAGCATGTCTAGCTAGTAAGCACCTGAGTCAAGTATATGAGTGATAACATATGGTCCCAACCAATGCAACTTAAGCTTTCCTGGGTGGCGCAGAAACTTTAATCATAAAGAAGTACCATCTTGCCAACATCAAGCTTCTTGTCCCTGATGTTTCTATCATGTCATACCTTTTTCCTAGATTTTTCTTACTGCTAACTCCATCATGCTATGGCGCTCCTCTCATCCAGTTGTATCAACTTGTCAATTATCTCTTCCAATGCTTAATCATCAGCTAGACATCCTGCATGCACAATACATAAAGAAGGTAACATGAATTCCATGGGCAGAACTATGTGCCAAACACCAATTGAAAGGGTGTTTCCTTATTCAGCCATTTGTAGGTTGTTCTATATTCCCAAAGCACAACAAAAACTTTATCATCCTAGTCTTTCCTTCCAAAATCATAATTTTTTTTCAAAGTCTAGATCAATATCTTGTTGAAAGCCTCATAAGTCCCATTTTAATGAGGGTGATAAGGTGTTGTCTTATGGTGTGTAACCATAAACTCATCCAATAATATCCTGATGATCTCATTAAGGAAATGAGTACATCTATCACTTGCCAAACTTAAAATACATCCATACCTAGTAAGAATATTTTCCCACAATAACCTTGTCGATGTTGTTTTTGAACAATTCTTTGTAGGTACCTCTTCCGCCCACCTTGTGATATAATTTGTACAAGTGATGATATAGTGTGATCCAATTATGCGCACGGCTGGGGAAATAGGACCCAAAAATTCAATTTCCCATTTCTCAAAAGGTTCTACACTAGTAATAGGCCTTAAAGGCATTTCATCTCTCTGTCCAGGCTTTCCAAGGAACTGACAGTGATCGCACACCTTACAATACTCCTTACAATCCTTGTACAAGGTCTCCCACCATAAACCAACTAGTAGAATCTTGCACGTGGTGGCGTCACCTGCATAATGTCCACCTGAAATACCACCATGAGCCACCTCCCTGATTGTCGTGCATTCATGCTCAAATACACACCAGTGTAATACTTCACCTCTTCATTATTTTTATAAGTCTCCATTGATCAACATGAAAGGTGTGGTGTGAATTTCAAGTTGTTTCTTTTACAAGGCCTTCATTCCTTTGGGCACCATAACTTTTCATAAAAATATACCAATATCCTCTAATTCTGAGGGTGCGCGGTTTAACCTATATAAATGTGCATCCAACATTGTATCTTTAATACTCTGCGCATCCTCTCCTGATTGAATCCTTGATAAGTGATATGGGCCAGAATTTCTTTTACCTAGCTTTATCATAACTGTAAAGTCAAATTCCTGGAATAAGAGAACCCATCGGCATATGCACCCCTGTAAAATGGTATTATTTACTAAGTATTTCAATACCATGGGATCATTATAGAACACAAAATTTGTTGCTAGCAAGTACTATTAGAACTCATGCAGCACGTAGATCATTGACAAAGCCTCACGCTCCATAGTCTTATAATTTTATTATGCAGGAGTCAACCTTCTACTAGCAAAGTAGATAGGATGATCTACAACACCTTCTCTATGCTGAGCTAGAATTATGCCAATGGCCATGCCAGAGGCATCCACATGTACATGAAAAGGTATATTCTATGAAGGAAAACACAAAATAGGCATCTTAGTAAGTCTCTCCTTCAGCACTTCAAATACGTGTTGTTGCGCTTCTCCTCGATAGAACTTCCATTTACTTTTAATAATTCTTCCAAGGGCATGGAAATATTAGCATATCCTTTGATAAGCTTCCTGTAATACCATGTGTGGCCCAAGAATCCACGCACTTCACTCTAACTAGTGGGTGCTTCTAAGTGTTTCATTGTTTCCTTTACGTTATTGACACGAAACAGATAAGGGTAAGGGCTAAGGAGGAATACCTGTTGTGTTGGTTTGGATGTTGATGCACGCATTCTGACTTCTCAATCCAATGCTGACTATGAGAGATTCCTTTTGGCTAGGAGGAACTACCTGAAATAGAAAACTAGGCCACCAAAGAAGAGTTAAACAATATATGACAGTGGACTGCCTAGCGTGTGCTAGATCTGGGAAGTGTGATACTTCCTAGATGGCATTCAATCCACTATTTTATAAAACAAATTATGAAGTAATTGAAATACATACATAAATGAATCTATTGCTAGTACTCTAATTTGGGTACCTTAGATCACTATCAGTGTCGATTCAATTAAATACTAAAAACTATGTGGGTTAAAATATTCAAGTCAAGTTGCAGTTTGTTTGGGTGGTCTGAAGGTCACAGACAATCTCTTAGCAGGGTTGGGTATGGTGTTTTGGTTGTTTTGGTAGGTATGGCTGGTTGCTGGTTTACACAGTGTTGGAACAGACACAGAGACCAATGTCGGTCAACCGAGGTATGACCAATCATGGTTAGGAAGAATTTGACAACGATTATGGGTAACCGATATCAGTATAGTTAGGTTGATAAGATTCAATAATAGTTTGTTAGTGGGGTTTGAGATGAGGTCTATGTAGAGATGAAAAGAGGACATAACTAGGTATATGGGGATCTTAGAAACACTTAGAAATATGTAGAGGTCGGGGTATAGGTGGTTTTATGGTGTGGGTGGAGGAATGGTTGAGTTCTATAGGAAAGTAAATGGTAGGGGAAATGAAGAATACAAGGGGGAAACTAATAACGGTAATATAATAACCCATTAACAGATTGAAGTAGAAATAGATGATGCAAGTAAAAGTGTACTTACTAGTGTTGCAGGTCTAATGACTGTGTGGTGGTGGTGATTGATTGGTGGGATGGAGCTTGGTACAGTAGTGATTCTTCCTGGAATATCACCGTGAGTGTAATTCCTCATTGCCCTAAGCAAGTGTTGAATATGGATGTCTGTAGGCCCAAAATAATGTTTTTGGGGTCTACTTACATGTAGTTCTTCTCTATCCAAAATTCACCCCCAGGGTACATTGTGAAAACATGCATTCAATTCTCAAGTCCTAGAGCAAATAGATTCATAAAACCTAAAAAATCATGGGCTCATTTTAGGTGTTTTTTGGAAAAATTGGACATTTTCTAACTCCCTAGTCCAAGAAGTCCACGGGACAGTTCTGAGTCATAGGTGAAAAAGTGTGGTCTATAGGACAAGCTAGGACATAGGTACAATCATGGGACATGGCAAAGTCCTAATTTTTCGCAACAAGTCAGTACATTACGGGACATTTGGGCGTGGATCAGCCAAATGTGTCTTGGGACGAAGTCTACAGATAAAAGGGACATCCGGGCCGTGAGGACGCACGGAACGCGTGAAAAAGCCGCAAAAATAACCGGTACGTTGCGGTGAATGTGGAAGTCAACTATCTGCTCATAGATTGGTCAACAGGGACACAGGGATGCGATAGGATGCAAGACAGCCCAAATCAGGCCGATATGGATATTTTTTTCACTGAGACAGCTGGGACAAAGGCAAACGCGTGGGATTTTGCTTAAATAGCCGCAATGAAGCCGAAAAGTCAATCAAATTGATGCCACATGTCATCTTCAGAACAGGGACAAGGAAGCCCATTTTGGGCGGATCCGGAGCTCCGAATTTGTCCCATGAAATTAGGGATAGCCGGGCCGTGAGGTCTACGAGGGACGTGAAAAGCACGATGGACCTCGGAGATTTATTAATTTTAATGACACGTGTCAGATATATTAAAGCATCCAAAAGTTCAAAGGGTGAGGTATCAAGCGTCTGGCCCAAGCCATTAGGAATTGCTCACGTGTCCCATCAAATGACAGAAGTGTGGAACTCAGGCAGGATTTGCAAAATAGTTGGCCACGTACTCAGAAGGCCATAACTTTTGCTAAAATCTCAACAGGAAGATCACACGCCCCTATGGTACCAATCACTGGAATTCCACGTGTTTTCAGTGAGCGGGGGCAATGAAAAAAATTCAATAAATGTTTTTATTTGATGAGAAATCAATGGTAGTTTTTCACATAAAAACCCATGTGTAAGCGAAGGAGAGAGAATTCATGCATCCAATCAGTGCTTGATTTGTGTCATCCACGTTGGAAGAGCGTGGGAAATAAGATTTCATGGTCATCATTCTTCACTCTGCTTTGTGCACTTGGGATAGTCATGGGGATCCTATCTTTCAAGTCCAGAGCATAAAATTTGCACGTTCTTTATATCAACAGAAAGATTATGAATTCCTCTTACAAGTGGTTGATGGATAGATTTCAATATTTCCATTTTCCCCTTCTCTCTCTTCTCTTTTTTCTATAAATTGGAGTATTAGGACCAAATTTAACGTAGAATGGGTCGCATTCTCCTGCAATTCGGTCAAAATTGATAGGGTATGGGTTTGTAAGGTATCCCATGCCATTTTAATGCATCTGCAGTCGAGGAGGAATGGGCTCTCACATTTTTTGTATGTTTCTATCTCCTGGGCTCGACCCATGCAATGTAAAAGCCATATTTGGCTCATTTTCAAGGGGGAGAACATTTTTTGGACATAGCAACTTCTTCTTTCACCTCCAGCAAGTGATTGTTTGAAGAATCAGACCTCTCCAAAGATTGTAACATTTTTTTTTACCTCTCTGAGGTTGTAATGCAATGATTTTGACACTGGAAATGATAATGCAAGCCTTGTGAATGAGTTTCAGTCCTTTGTTTGTATTGTTTGCTTCATTTCAGATCCTAAATTATATCTTATCAGCCTGTGTATGTTTTATGCTACAATCTCTGGTTTGTGTCTATTTTCTTGATAGAAATGTTTCACCACTCCTTTTGGTGCATCACCACCTTTAGTTAGTTTCAATTTTTACATTTCTATCCCTGTCTCCTTGCAGTTTAGATTAGGATTAGGATCTGAACCTCTGTAGTTATGCAAGCATTAGATCTAATCATAGGAGTTTGAGGAACCAGCCTCTAATCTAGAGATTCCTCTCTCAGTTTCACAAGTCCCACACTTTGAGAGAGGTTTCCATGTTGTGCAATCACACTGGATGCTAGAGTGATCAACCTAGAAGCTTGATCTGCATCCAGGGGTGCTGTGAGCCTGCAACAACAGTTTTGGCACGCCCGGTGGGACACTAGAGGTCTCATTTTTATTGCAGAAAATTTGATGTGCACCTGCTGCAATTTTCTTGCTTAAAAAGAGCTATTATTTTCATATCTAGCAACTCCAAGGGGAAGAATCGATTGGTTTCAAGTGTAGGCCTGAAAACTCATGAGAAGAATCACCACAAGGTAGGGGTGCTGTGAGCCTGCAACAACAGTTCTCTCCTCCTCTCCTTGATCTCTAAATGTGCCAACCCAAAAACAAGGTTGCTAAGGTTAATAAATGGTAATCGACGAAGGTTTCAGGTTGAACGACATCAGTTTCAGGATGACCACCATTGGTTAAGGTGGGATTCCCTAGGTTTTACTAAAAATGGGCCGATCTCACATCATTTAGGTTAGGTTCATTCATTTCCTTTATGCGGATATCAGGATGGACGTTATGTTTTTATGAGTGGGAAGGTGGTTAGAGGAATAATAGGCCTTCATTTTTAGGGTTTGAACCAAGTCTTATTCATTTATGGAAACATGTTATGAATAGGTCTATGCCAAGGTGTCTAGGTGAGGTGTCCATTCATTTAATTAAAGTAATTAAATTAATAATGGAGTGAGGATGGGTATTAATTTAATTATAAATAATTAAATTAATGATGGGGTGAGAATGGGTATTAATTTAATTATAAATAATTAAATTAATGTTAATGTAGGGTATAAGGGCCATGGTTAGGTGAATTTTTTTAAGTTGGTTCTTCAACAGGGGACCAAGGTGAGTGTGACACAATTTTGGTGTCTACATGTTACCCCTTTTAGTTACGTATCTTGTATTGGTAAGCGACAGCTGACAAAAATAGGAAATGGTTATGTTGAGTGTAAGTGAGGGTGGTGTTGCCCCAAGCGTGGGTGCAAGTAACCCCCCTTAAACTATGAACTGATGAGGTGAGATATGGAAGTGGTGAGTGGTTTGATAAAATGAGGAGGTGGGAAAAGGAAGATCAGTGGGTACATTGCGTAAAAGGTAAAAGGTCAAATCAGGTAAACATGCAAATGGGCGAGGGTTGAAGGTAGTGGAAATTTGAACGCATGCACACAAGTTAGAAATTGTGGCATGGTATCTAGGTTGAGAATCTTTCAAAATATACGTCATCTAAGGTCGATAGGTCTATCCAAACAGGGTTGAAATGATTCCATGGTATCCAAGGTATAGGATATGGTGCGGAAACACAATAGAGATCAGGTGCATGAACGTTTTGGTATGTTTTGGTACACCAAAGGTCAAGTTAGGATAAATAACATGAAAATAGGCAAGGTAAGGTCGGTAGGCAGAACAACATAGGTAACAACGTCACAAGGTACAATGATCATAGAAGAGTCAAAGGTCACAAAAAGTTCTTCAGGTCAAGGGAGATAGGTAATAGCATGGGTGAGGCCAAGGTAAGTTCAGTAGGATGAACACCACAGGTAACCATGTCACAAGGTAAAATGAGCACGGAGGGTCAAAGGTCACAAAAGGTGGTTAAGGTCAAGGTATATAGGTAATGGCATGGGTAAGGCCAAGGTATAGGAAAAATAACAACTCCTAAGACCTAACAAAGGCAATGTAAGGGTAGGTTGAGTTTGTAGGTATGGTTTAATGGGTTTCTGGGATAATAAAAAGGGATGTGTAGCATGAATGGTGGAAAGTAAAAGGAAGTTTAGAAAGACCAAAAAAATATAAGGGTTGACCAATGATGTCAGTTATAGGGTGACTCGACGTCAGTTGGCTAGGGCACAAATAGGACCGGCGTCGATCAAGTTGGGGTGGGTTTATAAAACATATTTTTTGTATTTTATGGAATCATTGTTGTATTATACCATTGGAGAAAATGACAGAGCCATTTGAATTTTTGGCACTTTTCGAGAGGAAAGGATAGGGCATTGTACTCGGCTGAAGTGGATAGATCTGATTGGTGAGAGGAGCTAGGTAGACGGGTCCACAAGATCAGGGGGAGCAATTTGATTAGTGGAGAGATTTGAGGTATATTTTGGCATGACAGAGGTAGGAAAGGGGTCAAGTGGACCACTGGTGTAGTAGCCAAACATGTCTCCATGGAGATGGCATCGTGATGAGGGAATATTCACTCCCATTCCTTATTGGTTAGGTGATTTGGTTTGTAGAAATTGGGTTTGGGTAGAAGTGGGTTTGGTGGGAAAATAAAATTTTAATTTGGGAAGAAAATGGGTTAAATATGAATGTAAGAAGGTGTATTTAGGTGAATAAGGGTGGGTGAGGGGTTGAGAGAGGATTTGGATAGGAATGGGTGGGTAGTTAGGGAGAAATGGGTAATTGTTGAGAGAAGTCGGGTAGGGTTTTCACGTATTTTCATCATGATAGTGATTGACGTCGGTTGGTCAAGGGTTGGCCAATGTTGGTGGGAGTTATCCATCATCGATCACAGATGGGGTGACCATGCCGATTGTGGGAGACTAGTCCCGGCTAAGAAGAACTGATGTCAGTCATCATTGAGAGAAAAAATGGGCCAGGAGATGAGTAAGGGTGGTTGGGTGAGATAGGAAGGTAATCATTGAATGAAAAATAGGTAAGGGTAATAAGTTATAGGTGGGGGATCAAGGGTGAATGCATGAATGGTTAAGGTTTATTAATGTTATGGTTTGTTGGATGTAGGCGAGGGAGCAGTTGTGGATGTAGGAATAGGGTACCTCCCCTATTAGTAGTAGTGAGAGGGAGCACAACAGCTAAGGAGTGGCAGCATATGTGGATGAGGTCAGGACTGATTGGGGTTAGATCCTATGGAAATATAGTCTGAGAGCCAAGTTTGATGGTCACCCTCATCAACAAATGAGATTTGGTAACCAATATATTCTATTTTTTGATAGGTGAGATGACCATCACCTTGGAGGGTGTGTATAGGATCATGTAGCTATTGATAATAGGGATGTAGGTGTATTCGATTTCTTCAGAGGAATCTGAGGAGCTGATGCTAACAAGTTTTGGGAAGGGGATAGTAGAGTTAAGCTTCTATAGCACCAACATGAGTTATGGAGATATGTATCGAGCCCATCTGGAGGAGATGAGGCTAGTAGTTCTGATTATGGAGGCAGTGTGTTATTTTACACTACCAAATGCAGAGGGTGGGAGGTTCCCATGATCATTGATGGGGGTTTTACGCGATATGATGGAGGATAGTAACTGATTTTCATGGACACAAGCCTTCTTGGTGCAGCTATACAGAGAGTTGTGGGCCTATGGGTGATTACAGCAGTTCAACCTATGTTACACCTTCATACTACATTGTTGGGAGTATGAGCACATCGTGTGTGTGTGTCTAGTGGGCATGCCCTGACTTGATGTATTCGAGCCAGGGTTTGTGTGGGTGGGTACCTACGATTGGAGAGCACCAAGCTTCCAAATCTACACATGATGTAGCCTATTATAGGCATTTACTATAGGGATTGTCCAACGTGGACATCATTTAGAGGTCATATGTTGTCTTCCCTTTGTACAGGTAGATGGCCACAAAGCTGGATGGATTACATCTGGTGAGATGGATAGAGGGACATCACACTAGTGAGAATGAGATGATCCCCATTGACATGGTTAGGTGACAGTTGGGATCATCCCAAGATATACTGCCACCATTTCCATAGTACAAGAGGGATGACATGGAGAGGCCTATGCCTCTACTGCAGCCAATGGTTCCTATAGGGTAGGAGGATCAGGTGGTAGACCAGTGGATTGATGATGTCAGAGTTACTAACAGGTACAGAAAGTAGTGGGTAGCACAGCTGCAAGTAGTACCACTGAGGCTGAGGTAGCTAGATTAAGTAACCATCATAGTTTAGAGAGACACTTTACAAGGGTAGGTGGCGACTCTGGTCACATAGCTAAGGATTATACAAGGATAGATAATGAGGTTAGAGGCACATATTGCCACATTACAAGCACATGTTGCAGCTCTACAGGCCCAAGTAGAACAAGGACATGTACATGCACAGGCATCCATACATGCTCAAGGAGAGGGTCCCATTTTATAGATAGGAGTGGGATAGGGTCCCTCGGTATAGGTATAGGGTCCAAGGCCGATGGCACCTTCATATACCATACTGATGACTAGGTTCAGAAATTCCCTAGGTGAGGGATGATATTATCAAGATCACTTGATGGCCATAGGGATAGACGTCCCCTCTTATGCTAAGTATAGAGCACAACATACTTTGAGTGAGAGGACCAAGTCCTGCACTCATAGTGGGGAGAGTACAGGGGGCCAGTGATCCTTGATATAGGATCAGGGTGAGGCTACCAATGCATGGAGGCCAGCACCAAGTGAGATACCAGTAGAAGTTAGACCGAGGCCTATGGTGGGCGGTGAGATGCTAGTGGGATGCTGCACAAGAGAAGAGGAGGAGGAGACAAGTGAGACAACCATGGAGGATATCCAATGGGGTGATGTATGATTGTGGTGTGTACCTCCATATTTTTTATGTATTTTGAGATATACCAGCCTAAGTGCCAAAGAGAGCGAGGATGTACATGATATTTTTTGATATTTTTGGATGATATATCAGCCTGTGTGCTAAAGATGGTGAGGATGTAACTGAGTGATTTGAGATATTTGTATTTATTTATATCTATGTACATATGTATGTATACACATACTTTCTTATTTATGGATGATGATTTTTATAGTATGGATGGTGTACTTTTTTTTAATTTCCATTATTATGTTTGTATGTGATGGAAACTAGGTGAATTAGGCATAATTGAGTTAAGGTCATGTAGGCATGATTGAGTTAGGTTGATTTAGGCATGGTGGAATCAGGTTGGTTTTAGGCATGGTGGAATCAGGTTGGTTTAGGCATGATTGAGTCAAGGTCATGTAGTCATGATTGAGTTAGGCTGATTTAGGCATGGTGGAGTCAGGTTGGTTTTAGGCATGGTGGAGTCAGGTTGGTTTAGGTATGATAGAGTCTTATTTTTAAGGTAGATTTAATACCCAAGTTATCGGTAACATGGGAAATAAATCATGATTTATATGTATGTTATGGTGTAAATTTCTAAATATGTGCTACAATGGAAATGTGAAAATGAATGATTTGATGATGTGGTAAAAATGTGTGTTAATTGATGTTTTTTTGGTTTAATTTCCAGTTATTGATATAAAATGGAAACTAAATAAGGTAGAATGTGAATAGGAAAGTGAAAGGGGGAATTGGTTAGGGTAAATAGTGGCTGAGCTAACCTCCAAGGGCCCCATGCCCTCGAATTTCTACCTACATAGTCCTAGTGAAAAGGGACCTCAAGCCGATGTAGTTCTCCCATAAGCTAGGGAAGATTATGATGAAGTAGAGGAATGGGTTGGTAGGTGTTAGGCATGGTTGAATATAGGTCATAGGCATGATTGGGTGTAGGTCATAGGCATGGTTTAGTATAGGTCATAGGCATGGTTGACTTTTTTAAATATAGGTGTCGATGATCTAGTCCTATATAAGATAATCAATAAAAAAATAAGGAAGGAAAGTGGTAAGAGGTGGGAAAAGAGTTACTTAATTGATAAGATCCTTAATGAGTCGACCATACCCTAGATGGGATAATGTATTTAGGACACTAAAGGTGTTGCATAATGGACCATTCTAAGGATGAAGAAAGTCACATAATCATGAAATGTCGTGGTTGCAGCAAGTCCCTTGAGTAAAGGGGGATTTAGGATGAAAGAGGCAATGAGGTGAGAATGGGTGGTTTAGCATAACTTAATGTATGACAATATGTTTTTCTTAGCAAGAAACCTAGGATCAAAAATAGGCAAGTCCATTAAGAAATTTTCATCATTTTCTTTATTTTTTCATTTTTTGTACTTTTAATAGACTGATCAATGTGGGAAGTCTATATGGGATGATTATATTATCTCCTTGAGTTCTTCACAAAGCTGATCGAGGTGGGAAGCTTCTAGATATTTTTATTGTATTTTTGCAATGACTTTATATAGCTTTCCTTCACAGGAGAATTCTATTTATAGTGGTGGAAATAGAGTGAAGAGATGTCCCTTTTGAGGGAGTCATCTTTTTCTAGAATTTTAACTCAAGGAGTTGCATCCCTTTTGTTTTTAGACGTTTAATTCATGGACAAGACTATATAGGAGGATTAGGTTTTTTTTCGGAGGAAAAAACCATAGTACACGGGGGTTAACTATGAAAGGGGTAGTTTCGAAAGATGAACAACCATAGGATTCCATCTAGAAGAAGATAAAAAATTATCCATGAGGATCATGCTATGAGTAGAGTCATGGTATTCATATTGAAGATAAGGCTGAAAGGTGATGGGTAATCACATGATTCTTATTTAGTTGTGGACCCTCAAAATGGGTAATATAGAAGGTGAACAGTGCTCAAGGGACAAGCGATCAACTGACAGAAAGTGATAGAGGGCTTGATGTCAATAATAAAATGGCTGAAGATACAAGGCATTGAGGGGCTCAAGTTTGGTTTTACCTTCAAGTGAAGATAGAAAATAAGCACCTAATCCATAGGCATGGGTAACAATATAGGGTCCAAGCCAATTAGGAGAAAATTTTCCTCGCTTACTTTTCTCTTATTTGGTTAAATGTTGATTTTCTTTCAGGACGAGGTTGCTAACCTCAAATATTCATTTGTGAACACATTTATCATAGGCATGTTTGATACGTTTTTAGTAGATTTTGAGATGGTCAAGAGGATTGCGATGACATTCATTTAATAACTCAAGTTGTGCCAAACGATCTTGGTGAAATTCATTGTCGTTGAGCATGTCTTGTAGTGAGATGCTGAGAGATGGGATCTAAACTTTGAAAGGTAATACATCCTTGGTATCGTAGACTAGAGAAAAATGTGTGTCAGTACTCGAAGTGTGATTACTAGTGTAATAAGCCCACAAGGCAAAAGGAATGTGCATATTCCAATCCTTTCCAGTATCGTTGACTACTTTTATAAGAATTTTGTTCAAGTTTTTATTTGTCAATTCATCTTGGCCATTGGTTTTCAAGTAGTAAGGTGATGAGAAATTGAGTTGGATGCCAAAAGCATCGCATAGCTTGCATAGGGTTTTGTTTTTGAATTGATTTAATAAGAAGATAATTAATATAAATCATTTGAAAGAGGTACCAATGATCGAGCGCCCTATGTGTCATATTGTCATTGGCTCTTAAATAGTGTCATTAATAAAAAAGTGAACAACTATTGGTACCTTTTTCAGCAATCTATGATGAAAACAACTGTCATGGTTTGGTGCATGCACAACTATAGGGTCCTTTCCCCTAAGTGCTCAAAAAGGTCAGACAGTGAAATCAAAGCTATGTAGGATGTCAATTGGTATGCAAAACTATAAGTTTTCAATTAGAAACATCAAGCAATAAAGATGAAACGTATAAAATCAATGTCAAATAAAAGTAAAGTGGTGTTAATTAGCAATTCTCTTGCTTAGGAATCATGCATATAAATGACATATTTATCGGCTGGATGTAGATATTAAGTGCGTGATTTAGTGATTACAATGAGAGAAATATTCAATGGGGTAATTCGAATTGAATACCAAAGAGAGTGGACAACTAATATAACCTTACCTTTGTTTGATTGTGAAGATGTTAATAATAATCCTTCAAACTAACATGCCATCGTAGTCAATCATCTCTTTGCAAATTTTATTAGGAGCATATAGAATGCACGATTAATAGTTTGGAAGAGGAGAAAAAAAAGAGGTCATAGGGGAAAACAAGGTTTAGACCAAAAAAGTCAACGATAAATCATTATGTCATAACTAAACACAATTAATAGATTTGGGATAAAAAGGTGGCGTCAATTCTTTTTTTGTAGATTTCAAGGAAAAATTTAACATTAGTCTGAGATGAAAACTATAGAGTAGAATAGAGGAACTAAGGGTCCCATCAACTATAGGAAAATGATTCACAGTTTATATAAGCGAGTCAAGGCCGATATCAAAACACATAGATATATTTAGATATTGGGATCCAAATGGAAGGGTAAAATCCCATTATGATTATTTGATATCAAATATTTGTTCTTATAGTTACCCTCCATACATTTAGATAATATAAGATGATATTTATATGAACCTGATGAATGAAGATGATATTTATGCGAAAATATAAGTATAGGCCTGTTAGGGGAAGAAGATGTGGAAAAATTGTAAGAAAATAATTAAGAATCATATGAGGATGAAAATGATGCTTTAATAAGGACCACTATTATTAGAGGAATTCTACCTACTATTTTTCCTATCTTATCACCTCCTTCATCATCCCAAGGATCTATGACCACAATAGGTGATGTTACTTCTTATTATCCATTTGTTTCTATTACTTATCTAGTGGTTTCAAATATGGTGGCTACTCCAAGTGTGTCAATTAATGTAAGCACTATCGCCATACTGCCTCTTGATGCATCTAGTTTTGGTCTTATGTTTTCTCTTGTCTCATCTATGTCATTTGTTTTTATTGCTTCTGACTCGAGTGTTCTTGGTATGTCTCAATTTTCTTCAACTTTGGACACCAATATTACAACATACCTCTAATATCATGTGATCTAATGCCTATTATTATCAAAATATTACTGGATATTTTACTGTGGTAAATAGTAATTAGTTAATTCTGCATAGTAAATTAGATTGCTATATAGTTAGAGTGATTAATTTCTTTGTAATATTTAATTGGGAATAGTCTTCATGTATGTTTATTTTTATTTGTATTTGATTTGTTAGGTTTTCAAACTCAAATAGCCACTTGGGTAATTAGTTTTGGCTGTACAATACCTATAAGTATTGTAGCCCTCTCATCCTTTGTAATTTATATTTTTACAATTAATAAAACAATCAACATGTGTTGCCATGGTTCTGTCACATTTGGTATTAGAGAAGACACTTTGAAACTTTGGAGTGTGAAAATTGAAGTTGAGCTTTGGAGGATCCAGGAGAATTTGAGAAGATAGAAAGACAAAGAGCTTCATGCCTCTATTCAGCCCTATCCCTTGTCCACACTTAGTTTATTTCTGCACAACATTGGTAGCATTAAAATTCAGTTGTAGAGATTTCAACAATTGAATATTGGAAGCATATTTCCCAAAAAAAGAGAAGAAGAAAAAGCATTCCCTGAGAGGAACATTCAAAATTTTCAAAAAAAATCCAGACACAAGTTCTTTCCAATTGGCTATTTTTTCTTATAAATATTTTAACCAAAGTTTTATTAAATTAGGCTTATGCACATATATTTGTCAAGTTTATGGAATAATAAACTTTAAAATATTAATTGTTTATCCTATAGTCTACTTGAAAAGACAGTTGAATTGTATCTCATAAACCAAAAGCATTCAAAAGCCGAAACTTGGCCACACTGTATTTATCCATTTTATTTCAAACAAAAAAACATGTTTTGAAAAATTCCTCCTAAAACTCTTGTTTTCAACGTTTCCATCTTTTACCTTGAAAGTTATAGTTAATTATGTACCAAAAAAACTAGAAAGAGTTATGAATTAAAATTTTGATAACATTCCTAAAATCACGAAATGCAAAAATCATTTTCAGGAATTTTCTACATCTTCTATATTTTTTAGATACAAGACTATATTCAAAATTTTTAATTTTTGCCTTTTAAAGCACTGAAATCATAATCAATTGATTTATTGAAAACTGTGAAAGAACAGAAGATGAATTTTCGCCACATTTTTTGAAATTCCATTAAAAAGTTGTGTATAAAATTTCATGCTTTTAATCATCATAAAAATACATTTTAAAATATTTTTATGATTTTTCTATGCATAAGTAAGCAAATAAGAATACTTCTGCAATCGGAAGCACAATTGTCACTCGTAGTCTTCATCATGTCTACAAATGCTCCTAAATTTTTTCATCCATATTCTCATCTCCTAAGAGGAGACAACTATGCATCATGGAATACCAAAATTGAAATGTAACTCGAGATTGAAGACACATGACCTATTGTGGAAGGCTCTTTCACTAGACTAAATGTAGATGTTGTTGCACAACATTAGTTTGATCAAGCTAATCAGAAGGGCGAGCTGATAATCTTGTTTGTAGTATCAAATGACATGCAACCACACATTTATATGCCAAAATGACAAAAAAATTATGGGACAGATTGATCACATTCTATAAGGGAAAAAATAGCAACACCATTTTACACCTCCAGAGTCAACGACATTGTCTCAAACTGAAGAATGGTGAGAAAATTGAGGTCTTTCTAAGGAATGTTACGGCATTGAAGGTGTCACTCTAGGCACTAGAAATGAAATTGATAGATGAATATCTTGTACTCTCATCATGAGATCCTTACCTCCCTCATACAAGATCTTTGTGACCACCTTGAATGTAATGAGTCAAACACTAACCTTTGAAAAGTTAGTGAATATGTTACAATAGGAGGAGTCATTGCATATGAAAGAAGAGCTAGAAGAACAAGCTCTCACTTCTCATTAAAAAAGGGAAGAAATAACTTCAGTCATCCTAGAAGAAAAATAATTAGTAAGGGGAAAAACAAAGAAAAAATGCTTGATTCGTGGCAGGAATGGCCATGATTTAAAATATTGTTGATATAATACATTCCAAAAATCAGGGTTCATTTTAAGAGACCTCTTGGAAATCAGAGGTGGAAAATACCTGGCGAATATCCCCGGAACCGGTTTCGCGGGAAGGCGAATTTTTTGGGGGTTGTATGAAAAAATTTCGCCTGATTGTCAAGTGGTGAGACAGAAGGCTGCAGACGCGCGACAGGAGATTTTGCTGTCGTGCGTCAAAAAAATGCATTGACGCGCATCAATAGACCTCATTGACGCGCGTCAATGAGGTCTATTGACGCGCGTCAATGAGGTCTATTGACGCGCGTCAATGCATTTTTTTGACGCGCGACAACAAAATCTTCTGTCGCGCGTCTGCAGCCTCCACCCTCTGCTTTTTCATCAAAAAATCTCCGTGTCGCGCGTCAATAAAATCTTTGTCATGCGTCTGCTATGCGTCAATATTTGTTGTACCTCCTTGTCACGCGTCAACTATCTGTCAGTGTCGCGCGTTAACAAATAACCCTCATTGACATGTGTTAACAAACCCCATTGATGCACATCAACAAGGTTATTGACGTGCGTTAATGAGGTCTGTTGACGCGCGTCAACAGACCTCATTGACGCGCGTCAACAAGGTTGTTGACGCGCATCAACAGACCTCATTGACGCATGTCAACAAGGTTATTGACGCACGTCAATGAGGTCTGTTGACGCGCGTCAACAGATAACCCTCATTGACGCGCGTCAACAGACCTCATTGATGCGCGCCAACAAGGTTGTTGACGCGCGTCAATGAGGTCTATTGACGCGCATCAATGAGGGTTATTTGTTGACGTGTGACAACAAATCTCCTGTCGCGCAGCTGCAGCCTCCGCCCTCTGCTTGCGCATCAAAAAAATCTTCGTGTCGCTCATCAACAAACTCTTTGTCATGCGTCTACTATGCGTCAATATTTGCAGTACCTCCTTATCGCGTGTCAACTATTCGTCAGTGTCGCGCGTCAACAAATAACCCCATTGTCGCGCATCTACAATACGGGATATATCATATTGTTGACAAATGTGAAGTAGAAGTGTTCTACCTGGTGAATAATCTAGGATTATATAGGGGATATTTTTCAAGGGTAGGCGAAGCTGACCCCTAAAAAAAATTAAAGTGTAATTTAAAGGCGAACAGGTCACTGGCCCGTGCAAAAAAATTCACCTTTTCAAAATTTTCAAAAATGGAATATTCACCATATTACGAATATTCGCCACTAAAATTTTCCCTGTTGATAACTAATATTGCGTAGTAAGAATAACTTCACAGTCTCCTTATAATAATTGATTTACAATTTTTTAGGCCGCATTATTTTAGATACACAATCTTAATGCAATTTAATTACATAGTCTCTCCTAATAATTTATTTACATATAAATGTCCAAATTGTATTTTATATCCCTAATAAGCATCTGTTGGTGAATTTTGTTTCGATTCGATAACTAAACATATATTCACATTGGCTTTGATAACATCGTTTACCATCTAAGATTCATTATCATCTTGTTCATTTATTGTTCATTTTTATAATTTGACAATAGGTTTGTCATTTATTTAGTACCTATTGCCATTTATTACTTTTGATTTAATTATCACATTGTCGTGTCTATCGTTTGGTGTCTAGTTTATTTTATTAATAATAGCCATTACATTGTTTAGTATTTACTTTACTTTAAATCTGACTAATCCGGGTAAATTGTTTATTCTAATTTATTTATTTGTTTTATCTCTTTTGGATCACATCCACTAATTGTCGTATTTTCCTTTACAAGATTGCGCTATCAGAGATAAGATCTTAAACTCAGACCACATCACCAATCGTCACTCATTAATCCCATCTGCAGTCTTGACATCCTTAGACATTCCTAATCATTGATTATCATTTTCAAAAAATTTAGTTCAAAACAAAAAAAGGTGCTTTCTAGATTGCCTAAAGTTTACACTTAGCTCATCTTACTATCAGATAAAAAGGAAAAAATTGATATACAGGTATTCTTTAGTTTTGATTATTTTCTCCTTGTTTCATTGTACTTTCATACACCTGGTTTATTGTCAGCATCAAACTTAATATTTCAAATTTGGAGTAAAACGAACCATGTGCATTCTACCTACTCACATAGTGTAAATAGGGGTTTAATTTTTGCATCACACTTATCATCACACACTACCTGAAAATCCACAAATTAATCAACACATCAAAACATTCATTGCACCTAGTTCATTGATTGGGATTTGATCACCTGACCGAACCATTTCAGACATTTCCCATCCATAAATTACCTAAAACCAAACATAGTTTACCTTTTCTAGGTCCTTTTTCAGCTGTTTTATTTTACACACATTTTTTATTTTAAAAAAACAAAAAAAATGTTTGTCTGACTTATTTTTTAATATAATAATGATTTCCTTTTTATTCCCGTAATCACTCGATCCACTGCTAAAAAGATAGAACACAACCTCGCCACACATAGTACTTCATCCCAATCAATCACTACATCAACAACTTCATCATCCATGTTTCTTCCTATCTCACTCACAGGAACTCATCCTCTTACTAATATTCCTCATTCCATACCTTTCACACACACTATGGCATTAGACCAACATTTCATCCCATCTACGCCAGCCACTCCACCCTTTGTTAGATCAAAACCTATTAGTACCTCAGTATTCCCTCTTGGAGACCTAGAATTCAAACAGATTCTTGATACCAACCCTATGGCCCTCCAAGTCTATCTTTTAAGAAGATACATACACCTCCCTTTAGATGGTCCACCACTTCAACAAGTTTATCCTTATAATGTTGGTTTTGACATTCCTCAATATATGGCCTTACATGATTTTGCATCATCTTCCACCAACCCATCGGCACACCAGACCACCCAAGTAGTTACGCCCATTCCGCCCAATCTTCCTCACATCAACACAACTATTTTGACTGACATCCCTACCACTACAATGGCTTATATGGTCACTGGTACCTCCATTCAACCATACCAAGTGTCAAATCCCTTATCCAGAAAGTAAATTCCTACTACATCATAAGTCTATACCCTCACTTCCTAACTTCCTCCAACCATACCTTTACAACACACAGTGTCATTTTTCAGGCTATAAACCCATATATACTCATATCCCCACTCAACAGTTACTTCCACAACCTCCACAATCTTAACAATCACACCATGCCCTTGTTTCTCACCAACACACATTCTATCAGCAACCACCTTAAATATCACACATAACTTACACTCACCCATACCAAATTCCTCAGATCCCCACACCTACTCAAATCCAACCATTACCTTTCATTACTCAATAGACACTTCCCAATGACCCCATGCAAATCTTGATAGGTCAGTTAGCCAACCTAGATGTTGCTATGCTGGGGTCCAAGCTCACATTGTCTTATGAGAAAATATGTAATGAACCCATACATCCATCCATTCCCATGAAACCATATCCTCCACACTCGGAATTGCCAAAGTTTGCCAAGTTTAATAGCAAGGAGGATCCCCAAAAACATCTCAGAGCATTCAAGCATACATGTTATCTCATTACACACGACCAATAATTGATGCTTCATACTTTCCCCATGTCTTTGGTTGGGCCTACCTTGGAATGGTACAATAACATTCCCCAGTACTCAATATTTTCTTTTTCCCAGCTTGCACAATTATTTCTTAAACATTTTTCCATTAATATCACGTGTAAAATAACCATCAATGACTTGTACACTATCCACCAATTCAAAGATGAATCCATCACGGATTTCATCGCACGATGGTGTAATATGATAAATCAATTGTCTTTTCCACTACCTCAAATTGATCTCATCGAGCTCTTCACGTGCTCTTGTGCCAAGCATATCTCTTCCACCTTACAAATCCAATCATTTCACACTTTTGAAGAGGCTTTTACTATGGCCCACAAGCTTGAGAAATGTGCCTTGGAATAGGGGAATTTAAAATTGAAAAACAACAAGCCAAAAACCAAATTCGTCAGACCATCCATATCAAACAATAAATCAAAGACAACTGCTAACGTCGTCATTGTTAGATCATCTCCTACCCCAACATCTATAGTAACTCAACAACGATTCACAGGGCTAATGCCCAATTATACTCCCTTAGGAGAATCATACAGTGTCATATTTGACAAGTTGATAACAACACACTTGATCACACTACCACCTATCCATCCTGTTAATGAATCTAGGCCACGACCTGTGTGGTATTGAGAAGATCACTATTGTAAGTGCCATCAAGTCTGAGGACACGACATAGAAAAATGTTGAATGTTCAAGGATTTTGTCCAAAGGCTTATCAATCAGGGAGAACTTCAAGTGGATAACTCGAATGCCTCATCTAATCAACCTTTAGATATTTTTAAACAACCATTTCCAAATCATACTCTAACATCCATAAACCAAACTGCTCCCACTTCTATATCTCAAACCCTTATTACCCACACCATAAAAACTATCCATGCTGATAATAAAAGTTTAATTTCACCCACAAGTTCACCTTCTTCATCCACCATTATATTAGTTCCCTTTGATACATTATCTATATCCCTAAACCCATTAACATTCATCTCCGCACCAGCCTTAGCTACATCCATACCCATGTCAATACCCTTTCCTATACTTACATCTCTCTCAACACCTACCGCCCTCTCTTCAGATGCAAATATCACTTCTGTATCATGGCCCCTTACATCTACTCCATTAAACCCAATCACCTTGTCATAAATTATCCCACCTCTACATGTTATCTCATCCTTAGCATCTCTTCCAATCCCACTTTCTACACTTCTACCAACACCTACAACATCTACTATTTTACAATCATCTATCTCATCTCCCTCTTCCACGGCCATTGTCATTACTAGATAATTTTTGGAAAACATTCCAACATTCCTTAATTTCAAATTATTGTCCCATTTCTTCTATACCATTAGACACTCACACATCAGTGAAGTTCCCACAAATATCCACTTCAATATCTCCATATCCTCCTGTAGATATTCTGGTCATTCCCTCTAACAATCCACATCCATATAAAAGATCTAGACCCCCATTTCCCAAGCATTCTCATTCACATCCTCATCCAAAATTATACCTCACTATTCCCGATAAAAGCTCCTCATAAACCACATCATCTCCTTCTATTTTAGGACCGTACCCCTCATCCTCCTCTTCCATTTTAGGAACCTTCCCTTCACCAACAACACATGCTATCACTAGAACAATGCAACCACCATTTTCCAATCAATATCTTAAAACAGATTCAAGGGCGTTTATGTCTTCCACTACTATCCTACATCAAGCAGATTCATTTACCTTTTCCAAATCCAAAACAACATCCAAATACATTATTACATCACCACCTTCCCATGCATCCTCCCAAAGTTCTTCGTTAATAACACCAGGTTATTATACCACTATGTTTCACCAACTACTCCAAGCCTCAACCATCACTTTACCTCCAATTAAATTTTTTGATCCAAATGCACCAAGACCTTCCTGATCTAATTCCAATCTTGTTTGCACATTTCATCATGCCCCTGGACATGACACTAAACATTGCAAATCTCTCCAATCCATCATGCATCATTTTTTCAATAAAAATATTAATGATAAAAAACCAATTCTATCATCTCCTCCATCAACTTCCACATCCCAACATGCATCAGTTTAACCACCTCAACCACCCTTCTCATTAATAAATCCTATCAGTACTCCACTATCAAATAGATATATAACCACTAATGCCACCAACATATTACCAAAAGAAGATGATCCTCAGGATCGTCCTCCTCTTGTAATCAACGTTGTTTGGATAACCACCCATTCAAATCCATATAACTCTTACTCCACCTCACCATCCACCCCTAAGACTTATGTCACTATCCCTCCTCCTAAGGATATCGCTACCTCCGCACCTCTGTCATAGCCAAAAAAATTCATCGCTGCTCCTACCAATCATCCCATAACAACACCTTCATATTCTTCTAGATCCAAGGTATTTGTTCTGGCCACCCCGAATCCTTCCTCCATTGAACATACCATTATTAGACAACTCCACTAGGCCCCTGTCAAAATTTCACTCTATAAGCACATTCAAATATCTCCACATCATAAACAAGCTCTTATAGAGGTCTTACAATAGATCCCAGTATCCTCTGATGAGCTCCAGCCTTTCGTGGCTTTAGCTCATGCCTTTGCAACATCTGATACCATATCATTTGAAAGTTCAAAAATTCCTAGGATACCACAAGAAGAACATGATCTACCATTATTCATCACCATCTATATCAATGACACCTACGTCCATCGAACCATGATTGAAAATGGTGCTAGTATTAATATTATTTCTTCTCATTCTTTCAATCAACTTAAATTTCCCAATACCATTGTTGCCAAATCTCCTACCATTCTTCGTGGCTTTAACGATGTTGTCACTCCCCCATTAGGAATTATTGTTCTTCCTATCTGTGTCAGTCATAAACTCCTCCATGAACTTTTCTACATCATTGAAGGAGAATTCCAATATAATCTTTTACTAGGACGAATCAATGCATTGCATTCTGTCTACTCTTCATCATTGTATCAAATATGAACATGAAGGGAACACTTATGCTCTTCCATATAAGATCCCCCCTTCCAAGACATGTTAGATGATCTATAGACCTAAAGATGTCCTTGTTCCGAAAACCAATTTTTCTCTTGATGCATCCACCAATTCTTTTGTACCTCCATCTACCTTGCCTCAGACAAATTCTTCTGATCCCATAACACAAAATCATGGTAAATCCCCTATGTATCAATCGAATGTTGGGGAATTATCTCATTTGGCCCTTCTTCCCTCAAAACCAATTTAGTATATGGTGGCCTTGCTAAACCTTATTCTCACACTAAAAAATGTTTTCATGCCAAATGATATACAAGTGATTTCAAATTTCTTAGTAAACCATCTTTCGCTCACATATACCTCTATCATTGTGCATGGAAGGGGTTTGGTTTAGGATGCTATGAAAAGGGCCCTCACAGTAATATCTTTGCTCAATCCCAAGAATCATGTCAAAAATTTGGTTTGGGATATGACGATCCCACCATACACCCTCCTGGAACATATGCGTCTTCTCCCATTCATATCGATTCATCCATTTCTTCTCCATCAGAATATACTACCGATTTAGAACACATCTCTTCTCCTTCCAACCATCCTATAGATTCAAAATATATCTCTTCTCCTTCCAACTATCCTTCTAGCTCAAATACTAATTTTCTCCATCCAATTGTCTCACAAATCCATATCAAGGCGATACAGTTCCTATTCCTCCTAACTTTTTTTTTATTTCAACCATCTTTCTCGAACTAGTGACTTATCAAGCCAAAAATGAAACCTGTTCTTTTCCCCTTATATATCCAAAAATGGTAGAGGAAGATTCCCCTATCATTTAAATTCTTCAATGCGATGATGACACTTCCATTCTCTCTTACTTAGGGGCCGAAGGTTCTCAAGATCAAAAAAAAATCCACCAAAAAAATCCAATCTCTTGAATGAATCCACAATCGACATTACTATTGGAGCACCACATCCTCAAAATAAGTCATTATTTGAAACCTCAAGAGCTCAAATCCTTCACTTAATTTTTGAATAAGCATAGCCAAGCATTTGCATGGTCATATTTGAGCATGTCAGGTCTCAATCCCTCCATAATTATTCACAACATCATTATTATCCCCACTGCCAAACCAGTTAGATAGAAGCTTCGTCGAATACATCCTCAATTTGATCTTCTTGTGAAAGAAGAATTACAACGTCTCCTATCTGCCAACTTCATTATCCCCATTGATTATCCCCAATAGGTTTCTAACATTGTACCCATCACAAAAGCATCTAGAAAGCTTCGTATATGTACTGATTTTCAAGATCTTAACCTCGTATGTCCTAAAGATGATTTCCCTCTTCCAAGTATCGACCAACTTATAGATCTTATAGCAGGGCATGAGATGCTCTCTTTAATGGATGGTTTTTTTGGTTATAATAAGATTCTTATTGCACCTGAAGATCAGCACAAGACATCTTTTATCACCCCATGGGGTACCTTTTGTTATCGTGTCATGCCCTTTGGTTTAAAAAAAGTTGGGGCTACATATCAATGAGCCATGACATATATCTTTCATGACCTTTTACATCAAACCATAGAGGACTATGTTGATGACCTCTTAGCAAAATATAAACATAGGTGTGACCATCTTTCAAGTCTTAAGATACTTGTCGAGCGTCTCCTTCATTTCTCCCTTCATCTCAATCCGGTGAAGTGTGTTTTTGGAGTTCTTATCGGAAAACTCCTAGGCTTCATTGTCTCTATCAAAGGCATTGAAGTTGACCCCAGAAAAATCAAATCAATTCTCGAAATGCCTCCTCTTTCCAATCTCAAACAAATTTTCAGTCTTCAATGTCGACTTCAATCTGTTCATCACTTCATATCACAACTTTCTAATTGTTGTCAGCCCTTTCATCACCTACTTCGAAAAGACATAACCTTTAATTGGGATCAAAATTTCCAAAAGGCTTTTGAAGATCTTAAGTGATATTTGTTATCTCCGCCAGTACTCACACCTCCGTGTGAAGGAGAGCCCTTATATTTATATGTTTTTGTAACTGATCATGCCTTAGGAGATATGTTAGCACACCGTGATAATCAGGGATGTGAACAAGTTGTTTATTATATTAGTCGTACTCTCCATGATTGTGAAACATGATACTCTAAAGCGGAAAAATTGTGTTGCGCTATTTTCTTCATTGCATCAAAACCTTGACACTATCTTCTTAATCATAAAACCTATATTGTTACTAACTTTCAACCCCTCAAAGTGATGCATTCTAAGCCATATCACAACGATCATATCACCTGATGGCTCCTTCTCATGGCTGAGCTTGACCTGGAATTCATTCCTTAAAAGAAAATCAAGGGTCAAGCTATTGTGGATTAATTAGCCAAGGCCCCTCTTTCCAATACACAAACTCCTTCTAATCGTTTCCCAAATGAATCAATTAATCAATTTTATCATGATCTCCTTAAAATGATTCTTTTCTTCGATGGTTCTAAATGTCAGCAAGGCAGAGGAGTAGGAGTTTTTCTCATTCCCCCAGGGGATTCACCAATCCCCTTATCTTTCAAGTTATATTGTGAATGTATAAACAATATGGCAGAATACGAAGCCCTTATACTAGGACTAGAAACTGCTATATTTCTAGGTGTTCATATCCTTGACATTTTTGGTGATTCTGAACTAATAATAAAATAGGTCACTAGTGAATATCAGTGTAAAAATGATATTTTACAACAATATCATGATATTTCTCATCATCTTCTTAAATCCTTTTATTCTTACACTATTTAGTTTATCTCATGTTTGACTAATCATTTTGTTGATACAATGGCCTCCCTTGCAGCCCTTATCCCATGGAAAATGCAAGAATCCCAAATTTTGGTTATTATACATCATCATAAACAACCATTCTATGACATATCTCAGATTCATCTGGTGGAATCTAATTCATCAAACCTCTGGTATTCACAAATTTTTTATTATTTATCCAAATCTGTTACTCCCTTTGATCTTTCTAAAAATGCTAAAAGATCTTTTATCCAATGTGCTACCCATTATGTAATCCTTGGTGGTATTCTTTACAAACGTGGGTTTGATGGAATCCTTCTCTGATGTCTCCAATCCCATGAAGCCTCTACAGCTATCCAAGAAGTTCACGATGGTATTTGTGGTGGGAATTTCAGTGGATTATCTATGGTCAAACATGTTCTTCATCTTGGATATTATTGGCCTTCTATAAATCATGATTGTTGTGAATGTGTCAAGAAATGTCTAAGATGTCAACAACACTCTAACCTTATCCATATTCCAAGCCAGGCTTTATATCCTACCCAAAATTTATGGCCCTTTTCATAGTGGGACCTTAATCTCATAGGTCTAATAAATCTTTGTTCATCACAACAACATCATTCTATCATCACTGCTACTGAGTATTTCACTAAATGGGTGGAGGAAATCCCACTCACCTCTACTAAATCTAGCCTAATCATTAATTTTATATATCAATATATCATTTTCCACTTTGGCATTCCTCATAAACTTATTATGGACAATGGAAAATCATTTAAAAGCAAAGACCTTAAAAATTTTGGTGATGCATTCAAAATCCAACTTATCTTTTCTTCCCTGTATTATCCTCAAGCTAACGGTCAAGCTGGGGCTACTAATAAAACTCTTTGAAATATCATGGCTAAAACTATTGATCAAGTAGGACCAAATTGGCATCTCTAACTTCCCTTTGCCCTGTGGGCCTATCACACTAGCATTCGTATTTCCATAGGAGCTACTCCTTTTTCTCTGGTATACGGATCTGAGGCCATTCTTCCTCTTGAAGTCCAAATTCCATCTTTACGTGTGTCTCTTTGTAACTTCATTTCTGATGAAGATTATTGTCAGGAATGGCTAATGTAACTTGATTTATTAGGTGAACGTCGTCTTCTCACTCTTGAACACCATCATGTATATCAAGATCGTATCCAACGTGCTTATAATAAACACATCAATAAGCGTGATTTTAAAATAGGTGACCTAGTTCTAAAAGAAAATCAAAATTTCACTACCTTAGAAAGAAATCAACAGGGAAAATTTTCTCCTAACTGGATCGAACCATATATTATCACACATAATTATGGGTCTGGGTATTATCGTTAAGCCGCTCCTGATGGTAAACTAGAGGTTGAACCTCTTAATGCATTGCACTTACGGCCATTCTATTGTTAGTACACACACTTATGAGTATAGTATTATCTTTATACCATTCCTCCATCAGTATCTCCTTCCATTTATCATCATAATGATTTTGAATCATGTGGTCTACCATCACTAACATTCATGACCTTGAATATGAGTACCACGGCTCTACTTGTAGCATATTCAATATGGATAATTTCTCCCATTTGGTGAGAACCCCATGATCATTACATCCATCACCATCTCATTTTCCTATTGTAATCTTGTAGAGGGTCTAGGGGTGTCTCTTGTACATTCATTATCCCCTCCTAGGTGGTTTTCCTAGCTATCCCCAGCTCTTCCCATGTAAAGCTCAAATTCATGTATATAAAAGGAAATATCAAGGTTATTAAAACAGACTGATCCCTCGAAGGACAGCTATGCATACAAAAAACAACAACAACAACAAAATGCAAATCAAAATCAAAAGTAAAATCAAGAGAAATAGACCGATCCCTCGAAGGATGTCTATCATATATATTATTCTTGCCATCCATATTATGTATAACGTATACCATACCCTAGAAGGATGGCTACTCTTTTATTATGGCATTTGGAAGGTTTTCCGCATTGATCATCCTTCCTTTTATTAAGCATTCCCAGAAAGCTTCCCATATTGATCAACTTTATTTTATTCTATTCTTCCCATTCCCAAAGCTGGGGCATAGACTTGAGAAATACCATCTTTGGAGAACCTTCTTCCCATGTACAAGATACATCTCCAATTCCTTTGTCATTTCGACATTAGGATTATGAGAATATTTCATCCATATCTTCTTCTTGGTCTTGTGATATAGCCAAATCTCATTAGTTATATACTAATACCTACTATTGGTTGTAAGTGCAATGTTTTGAGTTGTATCTTTCTTGTTTACTTCTTATCGGGTTAAAATCATAACTTTCTTACTTGAACCTTGCTATGGTTATGTGACATTCATTTCATCAAAGTCATCTTTTATCACAATTATCTCCTTAGAAATAAAATTTCATGTCATAAAATTAGTATCGATATGTTTACTCTTATAAATGCCCCCTATCAACATCATCCATAAATCCATGAAATCAATTATTATATTCAAAATGCATTATTCAGTTGGGGAATTCTACTTGACCTCCATTACAGTTTGTGAATTCTACTTGAGGATAACTCTAAGGTAACATTCATTATCTGGAAGATTCTCATCCCCCACCATTGTTCATTATACTCTTCTTCACCATCTCAAACTTTTCACCCCCATCTTGGAACATCTACGTAATTCCCCGTGCGGCATAGAAACCCTACTTGAAGTAGACCTATCATTCAGGACAAGGTCTCATTCGTGATTGTGTCTCTTGACCATTCCTTCCTCCTAGTCCCCTTTATCAACCCAATTTTCTCCTAAAATTCACCTCATCTCATTCTCTGCTACTCTTCTCACCCACTTCGTCCTTCTCTATTATTTTTTTGATACTTCACACGTCATCCACTCGAGCCATTATTTTTGTGATTTTCTCTTAATATCCTTTATCTGTCATCTATTTTATCATTCCATTTTCCCTTTCATTCTTATTTCAGCATGAAAATCCTACTTAATCATCCATTCCATGCAGGTTTCTTGATCACATTGCATCTCTTTCTTAAGATCCTGCTGCTGTAGAAACTCCTTCATTATTTTCGATTCCCTTCAACATATTTACTCATAAAACTTATGCTTAACACTCTGACATCATCACTCATACAAAATAGGAATCCTAATTAAGAATTCCCCTTACACTCTTTATCCTACACTACATATATTCCTCCATCCACTTATTTCACACTCCTTTGTTTCCTTGTCATTACCTCCTTTCACTTCATGTTCTATCTTGATATAGATTGCTCAATCTTTTCCTCATTCTTTTTCTTCGGCTTGGCAATCCTACTTAATCATTCCTATGGTATGGCAATCTTACTTAAGAGTCTCTCTTAAGAATGATCTATCTCCTTGCCTTTCCTCTTTCCTTCATCTTCCCATCGTCCGTATTTTTTCTTCATTCCCCATTAACACATCCTCTTCTCTTCTCTTTTTCCTCATACAAAATATCTCAAACACCCTCAAATTTCATCTCCATCATCCCTCATTTTAAAATACATCTTGACTACTTCATACCCTCTCTTACTATGTAGATCGTCATTATCATGGTTCATCTAACATTATATCATCTTCCATTCTTGCACTAAGAATTATCGGTGGACTTCTCCTAAAAATTGTTTCTTCCCATTCTACTAATACCAATTCACTCTTTTTTACCTCCTCCATTTTCTCTTCCTCCCTTTTTCTTTTTGTGCCCTCTAATCATTATCGGGGGATTTCTCCTAACATCCTTTTGCTGGTATTGCCTTTTCATCTTCCCTTCACCTTTTTCAATATCTCTACTGTCTTCATCACATACTACCTTTGCATCATTTTCTTTATTGTCCTCTCCTCCTTTCGACCTCTAGTTTTCTTTCATATCATTTGTATCATCTTCATCTCCTCTTCTCCTCACACTTTAGTCTTATTCCTCCATTGATAACCTGATTCACCAGCATTGTCCCATCTTCTTAACCATCTCACCATCCACAGGCATTTCCATATGTTCAGTTTCATAATCAATTTCTTTCCTATTTTAGCTCTATCATCCCTTCTTTCCCTCTTATTTTCATTTCCCCCATTACTGAACTTCTTTCTCTACCACCCCTATCTTCTTAGCTTCGTATGGTGCCTTTCTTTCTCTTTTCCTTCTACCTCCTCCATCTTCTTTAACTTCTTCATCTCCTTCATCTTTCTATCTTGCTATATATATTTATCTCTCCTATCATCCTTCTCTCATATTCTGCATAACTTTTCTTTCTCATTTTTTTCATCTCTTTCATGATCCGTTCTTTCTCTCTCTCTATTTTGATCTCCATCTCCCTTTCATCCTTTCTTCTATCATTTTCTTGTCTTCTTTTTTGTCCTTCATCATTTCTTTCTACCACCATTTCTCCTCTTGATTATCTTTGTTGCTTCTTTACTATGATATATCTCCATACATTCAACTTCCCTTCTAGTCTCGTTTTCCTCCTCATCTCATCTTCTTCTCCTCCTCCTGCTCACTATCTCTATTTTATTTTTCTCCAGGCCCCTCGTACCTTAACTATTTATTTCCCCCTTATCTTTTTCCATTACCCTCTTGCTAAATATTATTCTCTCTCTTTTGTGCTTTCATCTATCTTCTCACCTCTCTTATCGTCCTTCTCTACTTGACCTCTCTCCTCCACCATGTCCTTTCTACTTCAACCATGTCCACTTTCTCTTATCTCTATCATATATCATCCACATCTTTCATCCCATCTTCCTGGGACATTTTTTTCTTGGAGGATACCATAACGGCCAACACCTATCTGATCTTGTACTCTTCTATGCATATTTTCTCTACTTTTTTTGGTCACAAAAATATCTTGACTTCCTATCCTACTTATCTGACAAGTAGGACCACTTTTACATTATAATTTACTCACACTTATGCATGTTTCTCATGAACCATGATTATCATCATATTTATCACACCTTTAGGTCATTTTATCTCATCTTTCTATCCTATCTTCTCATCATGTGTACATTTATGACTTTTCCCCCTAGGGCATTTTATTTACACATTCATCTCCCATTATGTCATCTTCGTGCCCTATCATGGTGCATATTTTTCATCCTTGTACTTTTCAGCATATATAACTCACTTTGTATCTTGTGTTGGGGAATCATTGTTTTCATCCATGTCCCTCTTTTGGACGCGTGATTTTTCACACAATTCCTTGCAGACAAAGTATTGCGCACATCTTTCACATTTTGTTGCACATATTTTGATGTTTTCCCATGACTCGTTGGTCATCATGGTTTACTTCCATACTTTAGTGGTCTTCACCCACTCACTGGTTTGTAAAATGTTGTCATCTATCTTCGTTGAGACTGCAATTGTCCTCTACTAATGTGATATAGCAGTCACCGCCATAATTTTTTTATTTACGATCATTTTTTTCACCTGGGGCATATTTCCTTTGGTTATATCTTCATCCATCCTCAGACACATCTTTCACCTAACCATTTTTTTTTCTCGTGGCTTGCTATTGCAAACCACTCAACAAAAAGGGGCAAATGTAAACATCTATTTTCAGTATAATGCCCCTTTGACATCTTATATTCACACAATTTACATCCCCACTTCTCTTTATCTTAAATTAAATAAAATCCTATCTATTTGTTCATATTATTTGATTAATTATCAATGGAATCCATATGGACCCATTTGATAATTCAATTTTTTAGAATCATCCCCCATCTCTCATAAATTATTTAATTCAAAATGCACCCATCCGACACCTTCTTTTAAAAATGAAATCTTTATTTCACCTACCCAGTCCCACATGTTCCCCACTTAAGTCAAAATCAAGTTCCCACCTAAAAATCAATTCCCACCTAAAAATTCAATCCCCTCAAATTTTTAAAATATGAACCCCACCCATAAATTAATAATTCAAAAATCTCCTCTCCAACAATAAATCCAACAAATCAATAGTGTAAAGTGAGCACATGACTTCACTATTGCACCTAACCGTGTCCCCACTCCACATCACATCTTTTCCTTTTCTCACATCATGAACCCCACCATCAAATACACTCTTCATTATTTTCTCTTAATCAAAATTGCTTTTGCAAGTTATGGTTATTCATTAATCCTCTATCTTAATCCACATTCAAATTATAAATATGAGTTTTTCCCCCTCAGAGGAGGAACAAAGAAATTGAGGAGAAAATTATGGAAATTCTGAAGCTTAAATTCATTTATCTATGAAATTTTTCATCATATTGTGGAGTACTTGGAAGTAGAGCTCTGCCAGTTTCGTATCACCAGCTTAACGATCAATAGGTTGTTCTATCAAAATACTAATTTGGTATCATATTTATATTTTTCTTTAACATATTGTAGATTTTTTTTTATATTTTTTGGCATGTCATCTTATCATTTGATATTCATTATTTTATTATGAACATACGGAGTGACAGCCACCGAGGAAGTTAACATTTCTCAGATCTACTTTGTCAGGTAGTCCCCATATATCATCATCTAATCTTATTTGTTTCCATCTTACAAATCTATTTTCTTTCTTTACAGATTTATTTTCTCTGCGCCCATATCCAGAATCTATAGCTCCATATGAGGTCCTAAGCCCTCTATCATTTAGATTTTCTATTAGCTGGCAGTCTCGGTGTTCACCTGCGTGAGAATGATTTTTCCAGGTCAACACTAAGGCTAGGCAGAGTTTTTTAGTGTGGGTATATCTATTTTCATAGTCCAGGAGGGTATGGCTTATGTAATAAACCTCTTTCTCTTGGTGTTGGTCATCGCGATGAGAAAGCATGGAACCTAAAGAATGGTCAATGGTAGAAATATATAAGTAAAAGGGGTGGTCATATTTAGGAGGAATGAGCACTAGTGGTTAAAGAAACTATTGTTTTAAGGCTTCGAAGGCTTTATGGCATTCATCATCCCATTTGAATGACACGTATTTTTTGAGAAGATGATGAAATTGTTGACAACAGTTGGAGAGCTACGAGATAAAATGACAAATGGATTGTAACTTTCCTTGTAGGCTTCGAAGTTGATAAAGATTAGTAGGTGAAGGCATTTCCAGAATAGCCTTGACTTTAGCAGGATCAACTTCTATGCCCCGCAAAGAAATGATGAAACCCAAGAGCTTTCCTGAAAGTACCGCAAAGACACACTTCTTTGGTTGAAGATGAACACAATACTTAATGAGGTGATCAAAGATGACCTTAAGGATGGTCAAGTGTTCGGTTCAATGTTTGGATTTCGCAAGAATATCATCTACGTAATCTTCCAAGATACGATGTATGATGTCATGGAAGATATAATTCATGGCTCATTGGTATGTAGCGTCGGCATTTTTAAGGCCAAAAGGTATGACCCAATAGCAGAAAGTCCTCCAAGGGGTAATGAAGGCAATCTTGTGTTGATCTTCTGGAGCTAGTAATATTTTATTGTAACTCATGAAACCATCCATAATTGATAGCATTTCATGGCCAGTGGTGAGATCAACTAGTTGGTCAATTCCTGGTAGGGAAAAGTCATCTTTGGGACAAGCTAGTTTGAGTTCAGGAAACTCCATGCAAATGCGGAGTCCCCTGTTGCCTTTGTGATAGGAACAATTATATAAATCCATTGGGGATATTCAATGGGTAGGATGAAGGAAACTGAGAGAAGGAATTGAAGCTCTTCTTTGACCAAAAGAGTAATGCAAGGATGCATTTTTTACATATTTTGTTTGATGGGTTTGGCATCAAAAATGGTTACGATGTTATGTACCATGATTTTTAGGTCAATATCGGGCATATCAGAATAGGACTAGACAAAAGCATTACTATGGTCTCAAAGGAAAGAATTAAAAGCTTTATGTTCAGTAACATCTAAAGATTGGCCTATCTTTTGAATGTGCGGGTCCTCCTGAGTCTTAATGTTGATTTCAATGGTAGATTCATTTAACATGGTTTGCGTCTCAGAAGGTAATGACTGGTGAATATAAGAATCTTCCGCACCCATGTAGGTGAGGATGGATTCATCACCCTAACATTGAACGATATTAATATAAGGTGTATCGTCATAGATCATGTCAGGATACATGAATGGGAGAGAAGAGGGAGCCTCACCATCGTATTGATAGGTCAGATGTCCTAGAGAAATTGTGTTTACAAAAAAAAAAGTTATGAGGAATAGATTCGGGATATATAGACTCTGTGGGTGAATATGGTGACATGGGTGAATGAGGTGGGGATGTTTTGTCTTCCTTAATGAGGTCAATGTGAGCCTTCTTGGGAGGTGGTGCATGAAAACCAATGCCACTACAGTCATTGTGTTTATGAGTGGTACAGAAAATGAAAGTATGGTGTCCTTGTTCATTAAATTTGAAGCCAAATCCTTTCCATGCACACTGGTGAAGGAAATTGTCAGTGAAGGAGCGGTTAGTGAAGGGGTGTAGGTCAGATGAAAATGGTTGTTTTTGAGATGGATGTTCAGGTGAATAAGTGGTGATATCAAGTCCCCCGTATGTTAGATTAGTGCGAAGGTGGGGATGACCATAAGGAAAAACCTCACCTATGCGGTAGTCATAACCAAGGTACTGACATAGGTTTCCACACTCTTACAGAGTGATAAACATGTCAATGTTGTATAAGTGGTCTTCCCCCAGAGTGAGGCATTAAAAAACACCTTCTAAGGAGTTAGTAGTTGATATGTGGGCAGCAGGGATAGATGACTCGTTAAATGATGTGGAAGCAGGTGAGTTAGTGGTAGAGGCTATGGTGGTAGTAGGGATAGCAGGGTTAGATGTGTGAGATGTGGTGGCAGTATTGGTGGAGGCACTTGTGGATGAAGATTAAAATGAAGATGAAGTGGGGGTAATGGTAGATGTCTTGACTAGGTTAAGTACATCGTTGGGCTGGTATAGCATGTTACAGGTTTTAAAAGGTGAGGGGCTAGCTGGGATGGTTTAATTATGTCCTTCATGTTCAAATTTGAGGCAGCAGTGTAAAGTCGAGGGGACAAAACCCATGGTACGGATCCAAGGTTGGCCAATCAACATATTATACTGGAACTCCCCTTCTACGACATAGAAAAGTTCTAGGATAGTGCAGGGACCCACGCAGACATGGAGAATGATGGTACCTAGGGTAGAGGTCATGGTGACATCAAAAGAGAGAAACATAACTGGGTTATCATGCATGTAATTGGTAGGTATGCACATTTGGTTATACACATGGGAAGAGATTATGTTAATGCTAACACCACCATCGATCATAATGTGTCGTATGCGTATATTATCGATAAAGATGGAGATGAAAAGAACAGGGTTGGGGTCATCAGACTAAAAGGGGGCAATCTCTTTGTCCAAAAAATTGAGGGTGGCTACCTAGTGAGCAGGTGGTGGTGTATAGGAAGGAAATGACTTAGTAAGAGAGGCTATGTGATGAGGGGTAATGATGGAGGCTATAGGCATGGGGTTATTTTGTAAAACCTCAATAGATTGAAGGACCTCCAAGAGGGATTGACGATGTGACTCAGAGGTTTGGATGAGGTCATATAAATACATTTTGAGGTAGGATTGGTGCAATTGTTTTATCATTCTGTGATGTGTGACCCCATCCAAAATAGGATACGTAGGGCCTCAAATAGTGACTTTGGGTATGGGTGTAGATGGTATGTTGGGTATAGGGTTGGTTTATGGGCTAGCTAGATTTTCTTTACCTTTTTCCTTCTGAGCACAGTTCGCAATGTTGATCATGTTGATTTCCAATTTTAGGGGAGGATAGAAGATTTGTGGGGGTGGAGATATTGGTCACTGAGTTAGTAGTGGAAGCATATTTGGGGAGATTGGTGAAGGTGGAATGGGGTCCTCATCCAAAAGATTGTCATCGTTGAAATTGTGCTTAGGAGGAAAAATTTGGATAAGAATGGTTTTCAAGGCCATAAAATTTTCAACATCATGTCCTGACACACGATGAAAGGCACAAATCTTAGTCTCATCAAACCCTTTTGGTTTGGGTTTGAGAGGATCATAAGGTTAAAGTGGTCGTAATTTGATGATGGAAGTCTCTGAGAGGTTAGTTAAAATCTTAGCATAAGACCCCACTAACAAATCACAATGGGAAGTGAGTCTGGGTTTAGGTACAAGTGTGGCTCATTGTGGAGTAAGAGGCTTTACAGGGGGAATGGGGAATAGGTCTTGGTGGCATCTATTTAGGTATGGGCATGGTAGAAGAGTTGGCAATGGACTATTTGGTTGGTTTGACTACCTTATCAGAGGGTAGCTTATTTTTAGCTCTGGTTTGCACCTTCTTGGGTAAAGGTGGCACGGGAGTATGGGATGTAGAAGGTAAAGAAGATGGTGGAAGAGGGTGGGTTACCCACAGGGGTAGCCAAATGGCAATGGAGGTGGTTGGTATAGTTTGGGTAGAAGGTGTGAGTGTAAGAGATGAGAGTGTCAAGGGTAGTTAAGAATTTATGGAAGTTAGTGGTGGTATGGGTGGTAAGAAGGTTAGGGGTGATAGTGGGGGTTATGTGGATCAATTGGGTATATTAGAGAGCCATGATGAGTAGGTGAGATATTGTGTTCTTGGTTTACCAATGGAAGAAATTTTCTTGGCCAGGGTTGAGGGGTTAGGTCCTATGATGAACATGAGAGCTGAAGGTGACAATAGTGTGGTACGTGAGGTTGGTGTATGAGGCCTTGAAGGTTGGGGCTTCCTGTTAGGGGCAGGAATAAGTTTAGTGTTGGTATGGGAAGATGTAAATAAATCTAATCTGACAAGTGGGTGAGTAATTTTTGATGTCGGCATGACCCCTAAGGTAGTGGTGGGTTTAGGTAAGGGATATGATATAGGCATGGGTAGGTGTTTAGGTATAGATGCGTGTTGGGTTGTGGGTGTAAGTGTGTGTTGGGTTGTGGGTGGAAGTGTGTGTTGGATTGTGGGCAAGGATATAGAAGGTGTTCTACTAGTCATGGTTTTGTTTTTTTTAACCACTTGAAACAATTTTGGATAGATTTTGGAGGTGTCAGTGAGTGATATTTACATTTGGGTTGAAGCAAGAAGTAGAAGACATCCCCAAAGTAAGGCTCTATCAACATAGTCTAGGAAATCGGCCAATTGTGAAAATGGTACTGCTGTAAGCGAGGTGATGTGGATTGAGTAGAAATCCCCTTAAAATGTGTTTGAGAAATAAGGAAATGGATAGCTTCAAACTCTATGGGTAAGAGAGTTGAAATCAAATCAACAGGATCTTGGACGTCCAATGGAGAATGGTCATATAAGGGAAATGGTGTTTCTAAAGGATCTATCATGGATAGAGGAGATGATGGGCCAAATGAGGTGTAATCTCCTTGTGATGGTTTAGGGAGTGGACAAGTATCCCTTATGAGTAGGAGAGGTGCTACTGATGACTTCTCATAAATTTGAGGGGAAAAAGGAGGAGTGCTGATTATGGGTTCTTCTACGAGTGAAAGATAAAATGAAGGGGGTTCCTTTGTGGATGGAGGAGTAGCTGAAATAGGTTTCTATGTAGGTAGGGGAATTCAGGCTAATATTTCATCTATGGAAGGAATAGGGGGCAATTGAGAAGCAACCGGTATATCATCGAAAATAGTGTGTACCTCCCAGACATCGCTATTATTGGTTGAAGTGTCACTAGTTTGGTTAGAATATGGAGCGTGATTAGGGAATGGTTTTCTAAAGAAATGTAGGTTTTGGTTAGTGGGTGCATTTGGGTTATCCAAGACTAGATCTTTGTTGTCTAACATTTCTTGGATGATATTCTTGAAGGTGATGTAGTTACCATCGCTATGACCTTTTACATGATGATAGTTAAAAAATTCATGTTCTTTATACCACACAGGCATTGGGCAATCAGGGTCAAAAACAGTGTGTGGTTTTATAGGTGGAAGGGTAATAGCACCATCTTTAATAAGCTTTTCCAAAATAGAAGAATAATTTTCCCCTATTGGGGTACACTTTTGTTGTTCTCGTCTGAACTGGAAAGCTTAGATGGGAGAGATATTAGAAGAAGGATTGGCTTGGTTTGATGGGTGAGAGGGTCCATCCTTGAGAACTATGGTGTTGGAAAATCCTTTGGGTTTTGAATAGTTTTTCTAGGGTTTCAAAGATTAAGAATCATCATTTTATTTGAACGCAATGTTTTTGTTACGTAGCTAAATTTTATTTTCTTTGATAGCACGAATCTCCAATTTTCATGTCATGGTGAATGCCTCGTCGAAGGTGCAGAAGGTCTATACCTACAGGTTTGGTGAGATGTGTCTAGTGCAAACACAAGTAAAAAACTCTATGAGATCATTTTGAGGTAGCTAAAATGTGAGCTGGTTAATTAGGTTGTACCAACGATCAAAAAATTCAGCGATAGACTCATCGTCATACTGTCATGTGGAGTAAAGATTAGTCATGGTGACTTTCTTAACAATGTTGATTGAGAAGTGGTATAAGAAGGCTTGGGCTACTTGATTAAATGAGTAGATGGAATGTCTAGGTATCCCACTGTACCATTCTAATGCAGGTCATGTCAGGGCCATCGGGAAGGTCCGTAGGAGTAAAGTGTCATCATGTGTGATCAAGTAATACCCATGTTTAAAAGACCAAAAATGTTGTTGCGGCTCTTCTTTAATATTGAAGTGGTTGAATTTTGGCATTTCCCAATGTACATAATATGGGCAAATAGGAATGGATGGATGAATGGGCTCATTACAGATTTCATCGTAGGCGAGAGAATTGGGTGAGCTAGAAACTGATGCTTCTAGTGTTTGCATCCTTTCCATCATTAATTTGGTGAGGTCATTGGTAGGGTGTGATGGAAGGGTACCTCTTGTGGCATAAGAGTGCTAGAACTGAACATCTAATATGGGAGGCATTCCAGTGTATGGTGATGTTGGATAGGAAGGTTAAGAATAAAGGACTAACATAGAGGGCATATATCCAGAATGAATGTCAGATGATATAGGGGGTTATTGATAATATGTATATATAGGTGGGGTAGTTGCAGTGACTCTAGTAGTGATAGGGGGCAGAGATTATGGGATCGAGAGGATAGGATTCTGGAATGGATTAGTGGTCACCAACACTGTGGGTGGTTGTGTTGTAACTGGTATATGTGAGATAATGGGTGTAGATGGGGTTATGCTCTGGTTGGTAATGAAGGAACAATAGATACTATGGGTAGGACTGATATTACATATGTAGTGGTCATAGTGAGTATGGGGCCTAACTGTGAAACCACTGGAGGTAGAGCATGTGAAGGTAATGCCACATTGGTAGGTGCTAATGCAGAAGTGGGGATAAGGACAAGAGAGATGGATATGGGAATTTCATATATCATTTTACCTGAGGAATCCCGAGTGGAATGGTGGGCAAGGTATAATTTTAAGGCTATGGGATTCTGATCAAGGAGTTGTGTGAACTCCTCGTCGCATGTGGCAATGGTGGTAGGTAGGGTTGGATCCATGGGTGATAGGACATAGGGTGGTGAAGTACTAGGTGGGAGTGGTTGACGACTAGCATGGAATATAAGAGTATTAGCTTGGTTGTGATTCAACACCATGTGAATGAATGTATATCATGTGATGTTGTATCCTGTGGATAACATAGAAAGTAGTAGGAATGAGAAAAATAGATGTTTGTAGGTGTATTTAGGTAATGTATCAGTTGAGAATTAGCACAAGGTAACCAACATCGGTTAAGTATGACCGATGATTGTTTAGGGGTAACTGAGGTTGGTTACTGTGAGAAAAGAATAGTTTTACCAAACGATGCACAATTTGATGAATGTCAGATAGGTAAGTTATATGATGACTATTTATCATAATATAGAGAGTACAGAGCCTCGGAGAAACTCTAAATAGTAAATAAGATGAAATAGGTTCCTTTGGGAAAGTTAACCAAAAAGACAGAGAACTGACAGTGGTAAGGTAAAACCTATGACGGTGAGCAGTAAACTGACGCTGGTAAATAAACTGATGTCAATTACTGTGAAAATTTCAGAAATGCAGGAAAATAGATTGTAGTGAACTAAAATCAAATAGGTGATCAACCCAGAAGTATGGAGATGGTATAATGAATTCCTGACACACTCAGAAGAAGTAAGAATACTCCAACTATGATTGTGGAGTGTGCAAGGCATAAGAAAGGAAAATGGAGAAACGTATCCTCACACCTCAAAATGCACGTCAATCAAACACTAAAAACACGTATCCAATAAGTGATTTTAATGTGTTGAGCTTATGCTATTTAGAAGAATAACTCATGAATTTAGAGTAGATTTTTCGGTGAGGAATGTTTTCTATGAAGAAGGAGATCTAAAAGGAGAGGTTTCAGGTTATGTTATGGTGGGGGCAAGCCATCCTCTAAGGTAATGACTAGACAGGAGTAGCCAAATGGATACCCACTGTCAATACATTGATCATGTGATCGTTGATAGCTTCTTTTGGGTGAGATGTCATTTAAGAAGATGTGTATTTTTCAATTTTGTGTTATTTAGTTAGATAGAGAGAGAGAGAATGTGCTTTTCTATGATTTTTTGTGTTAACCATCAACTAGGCATGACTTCCAGCATATATGTTTCCCTCATTTTAATGTGAGCTAAATACAACATACAAGGATGAAATACAACTAATTTTAAACCCAAATCGAAAAACTACATTCGATGAAGCAAATGATGAACATGTAAGAATGTGCTCTTTCACTACTTATGCGAATGCAAGAAAGAAGAAATGGTTCATTTTAAGCACCCAAAAAAATTGTTTTAGACAATTAGAAGAAAAGAGTATCACCGGGGAAAGATATTTAGTGTGAGTACATTCAGAAACTAAACAAACACACCATTTTTACCTAGGAATGAATAAAAATTCAAGGAACCCTAGATGGATCCCACCGAGCGTACCAAAATGTTTCACCATTTCCTTTACGTTATTGAGATGAAACAGATAAGGGTAAGGGCTAAGGAGGAATACATGTTTTGTTGGCTTGGAGGTTGATGTGTGCATTCTGACTTCTCGATCCAATGTTGACTGTAAGATATTCCTTTTGGCTAGAAGGAACTACCTAAAATAGAAAACAAGACCACCAAAGAAGATTTAAACAATATATGACAGTGGACTTCCTAGCGTGTGCTAGATCTGGGAAGTGTGATACTTCCTAGATGGCAGTTAATCCACTATTTTATAAAACAAATATGTAATAATTGAAGTACGTACATAAATGAATCTAGTGCTAATATCCTGATTTGGGTACCTCAGATTACTATCAGCGTCGATCTAATTAAATACTAAAACTACATGGGTCAAGGTCTTCAAATCAAGTAATAGGTTGGTCAGGTGGTTTGCAAGTCATAGAAAATGTCTTAGCAAGGTTAGGTGAGGTGTCTGGGTTGTTTTTGATAAGCGGGTGCTGGCTGGTTTACATGGTATTGGAAAACACAGAGACTGGCGTCGATTAAGATATGACCGATCATGATTAGGTAGAACCAATGATGGTTATGGGTGACCAATGTCGGTAGAGGAAGGATGATAAGATTCACTAATATTTGCTAATGGCATTTGAGCTGAGGTTTGATAGAGATAACAGAGGGCATAATGAGGTATGTGGGGATCTTAGGAACACTCATAAATATGCATAGGTTAGGTATAGTTGGTTTTATGGTGTGGGTGGAGGAATGGTTGGGTTCTATAGATAATTAAATGGTAGGGGAATGAGGGTGTAAGTGGAAACTAATAATAGCAATAGAAGAACCTAACATACTAAAGTGGAAATAGATGGTGAAGGTAAAATTGTACTTACTGGTGGTGCAGGTCCAATGGCTATGTGGTGGTAGTGATTGGTTGGTGGGATGGAGCTTGGTGTAGTAGTGATGCTTCCTGTAATTTCACCGTGAGTGCAATACCTCTTGATCTATCCTGGTCCTAGCTATGGATGTCTATAGGTATGAAAAGGCTCTGGTTCTAAGTGCATGCAATTCTTTCCTCCTCTTTTTGATCTTCAAATGTACCAACCCAAAAGCAAGGTTCCTAAGGTGAATAAATGGTAATCAACAACAGTTCCTGGTTATCTAGCATCGGTTTAGGGATGACTGGCGTCGGTTAAGGTGGGATTCCCTAGGTTTTACTAAAAATGGCAGATCTCGCATCATGTGGGTTAGGTTCGTTACTTTATCCATGGATCAGAATGGATGTTCCATTTTTATGAGTGGGAAGGTGGTTAGAGGAATAATAGGCCTTGATTTTTAGGTTTGGACCAAGTCTTATTCATTTATGGAAACATGATATGAATATATCTATGGTGAGGTGTCTAGGTGAGGTTTCCATTCATTTAATTAAAGTAATTAAATTAATAATGGAGTGAGGATGGGTATTAATTTAATTATAAATAATTAAATTATAATCACTGATTGGGGGTGAGGATGGGTATTAATTTAATTATAAATAATTAAATTAATGTTAATGTAGGGTATAAGGGTCATGGTTAGGTGAATGTATTTAAGTTGGTTCTTTGATAGGTGACCAAGGGGAGTGTGACCCAAATTTGGTGTTGTAGACACCCATAATTATGCCCAAGCAATTTAAATACTTAAATTGCATTAGTTATCTCCCTTCCTGCAAATTGGCAACATACCATCAAAAGCACTCACCTTCTCTCCTATTGTCGTTAATTAATTACACTATGCTAATCAATTAAGTCGTCTATCCAACAAAAACCTTAATTAACAACCTTCCATTAATTAATCCCCTCTTCTATCTAGAACTAATTAATTATTATTAATTAATTAGATTCCCCTTTCATTTAATCTATAAATCAATATTTAATTGATTTAATCCCCTTTTATAGTCTAAATCATGTTAATATTCCTCTAAAAGTTTTAATAAGCTTACACATCTATTAATTAAATCATCTTGATTAATTAAAAGACCCCCCTTATCCACATGAGTCACTAAAGGACAAACAAACCCTCCTAAAGTTAACTCAACCCTATCTAAACCCCCCTTATCCACAACTAACTCAACATCCCTATTATCCCACATGCAAAGGGATGTAGTGATTCTTTTATCCATTGGGCTATATATTGATCCCTCCTCCTACCTTTACACTTACACCTAAATTATTTGAGAAGATAAAAGAAAATCACATAGCAAATAGACTAAAATATTTCCTTTGTTATTCTTGAGAATTCACCACTTGAAGAGTTAAACCTCTTTTTCTAGCCAAAGTGCTTGGGTCATATGGGAAGAGTTAAAAGGGTCTTGTAGCCCAACTTTGATAAGCTCCCATTCCTAGGTTATTGGATATCAAAAACAACTAATTTGATTGCCATGGAGCCTACATATGTCCATTTACTTATTTTTTGGTAATCTAGAGAAGTAGAGGCTTAAATACTTTAGCATGTTAATTCAAAGTTAATGCATTATGCTTAGTAATAATCTTGTTTAGCTCTCATCTTTGATGGTGCTTAGATTTTTTCATTAGCTTTGTTATAGAACTATTTAGGTGGTAGTTCTTATTCATCTAACTTAGCTTAAGCACAAAACCATGCACACATTTAGCATGCCTAGTGGGACCTTTTGGCCCTTAGCATTGTTAGCTTGAATTATATTGTTTTTTGGCTAACCCTTTGATATGCACATATAGTAATTAATGTTCAATTTCTTGGGATTTTTACGAACATTATATGTGTAGATCCTCACATATAGCTATCATTTTTATGGGTTGTTGCTAATTTCAAGCTAACTTGTTAAAATTTGAAGTATTGTGAGATTTTTTTGTTTGTCATCATCCTTTGGTTGCAGGAGTGGTGTAGGCACACTGACAAGTGCGCAGATACACTTATTGGGGCGCAGGAACCTCTCAAGTGGCACAGGTACACTGTCGGGGCTTGAATTCTTGTTTGTCGAGCCTAGCACACATACACCAACCCCTGTGCACATGCCCTAACTAGCACGTAGGTGCACTAAATCAGGCATAAACATTATTTTTTATTGTACCTTCACTACAGCGTAAAACCTATCAGACCAGCGCATACACCCTAACCCAGGCGCACATGCTTTTCTAGTGGCGCAGACACGTTTATGATGGTGTAAGTGTTCTATTAGGATATGATACTATTTTAATCCATGGTGGCACACACACTTTTCCGGTAGTACACATGCTTTTCTGGTAGCACAAGTGCTCTATGTGAATCTAATTCTATTTTTTTTAGGTGGCGCATGTTGGTGCTAATTCTCAATTTGCATAATGTGCCCTGATTTTTCATGTCCAAATCTACTAAGAAACCTTTTATTGTTCGATTTGGTGATATTTAATTCATTTCTCCCAATTGAATGCTTCAAAGGTGCCTAATAATGTGTTGTTGTGCCCTAATTTGAAACAATTCTACAATTTTCCCCCTTTTTTGTGCCCTAGCTTTCACAAATGGTCGGGTTGTGTCATTTTTTCCTTTGTCAAATCATGCAAAAACTAAAAATTGATCGAATCTAAGTTTTTTGCAATTAAAATCCCAATCCCTAGGTTGAAAAAAACATCAAATCATGTTTTAATTGATTTACAACAAAGAAATTTGCCATCCTTGTTAAAAAAATCAATTTCTAGGGCATCCTCTGTATTTTTGACGTTTTGACGGTCATAGAGGTGTCATCTGCCTATTAAATTCATCATCGCAACATTATTGCAATGTGGTGGGTTCCTATTGGCCGGGGGTGGTCGGGAAATGTTTTCTAACTTGTCATTTTTGAAATTTTGGCTAAGGGGAAAATTGTTCTGTGGCTCCGCTTCTTACAAAGGGTGCTTACGTGGCACATTCTGATTGGTCGAGGAGTGGCGGGTGGCGGGTTTACCTTAAGAATTTTGGCTTTCATTTTGCAAAATTCTCAAAGTCAATTCTTGGCCCGAAAGCCCACAGCAAATGGGAAGAGGACATGTGGCTCAAGGGACATGCAGGTGGCAAAAGGAGTTGGTGAATTTTTGTGTTTTTTGGCCTTGAAGTGTTTAAGGGAACTTTTTGACCAGAAGGCCCTCAATCAATAGCAGATGGACATGTGTCCCAAGAGAGCCAAAATGGGGTAGTGGGTTTTGTGATGATTTTGGAAGTTTTTAACTTCAAATGGTATAATGTCAAATTTTGGGCCGAAGCTCTAAGGACCAATAAGAAAAGGACACATGCCCCAAAAGGTAGAAATGGGGAGGCACGGGCCTGGGGAGAATTTTGAAATTTTACAAATTTGGCAGGGCTAGAGGAAGAATTAGAGACTTGGACCCACAACTAATTATAGAACGCCACGTGGCAAGGATGAATCAGGCTTTCGGGCCCGCGAGGAAATTTTGCAAAATTTTCCAAAAATTCAAAAGGGTCAAAAAAGAATTTTTGAAGCATGGGAGCCCGATACAATCATGTTTTGCACACATGTCCCCACCTTATCCATGGTCCAAAAAGGGTAATTTTGGGCTTATGTTTGGGATCTCATCTGCCACGTGGAGGGCTGGTATTTAAAGTTATCCAAAATCGATGGCAACTGTGCATTCACCCCTTTTGGCGGCCATGGGAGCTCCAAGAAGCTTGAAGTCAAGATTTCTTCATCAATATTTCTTCGAACCTTATATTATTTAGCATCCTCTCATCCTTCTGAGTGCATTGGCATCATTTTCATGACCTAAATTCCTTTGATCTGTGGCGTTTTTTATGTAAATTTTTCCCCTTCCCGAGTAAAAACGTGAAAAGTGAAAATCAAAAGTTGTAGAGGTGGAATGATGAGGTGAAAAAGGTGAAAAAATGATAAGAGAAAGATGCTTGCATGCCTGAATGATAAAAACATGACCCTGGGATGGATAATGATCCAAATTTGTGTAATGATTTAATTTTTGTGCATAACCAGGCAACGTGTGAGAGTTTTTTTTTTTGTTTGGTGTCACTATCCTTAAAATCATGAGGTTTTTGTGTAACAAATTTGATCCCATAGCATATTATTTTCTTGGGAAGCAAGACTCCAAGCTGGCATAGAATATATATCATATTTTTGGGAGAATTTGAAAGGGATGAGAAAGAAATTAGAATTTCACAGGAAAATTGGAAGAAGCCCATTTCTCTGAGGAAACCGCCTGAGAGTCATTTTCAATCCTATTTTGCATTAGATTTTCATCATGTTGAGTTGATTTCAGTTGTAAATCCATCAACAAGGTCTAATATTGTTTTCATAACATTCCCCTACTGATGTATTCAATCAAATTTTAGATTATTTGATGTTATCTACCTGATAACTCTATTGATTCATGGACTGAAATGAAAAATGCATTTAGGTTGCAATATGGTGATAGGACTGATCCTAGATTTTCTTTTGTCTGAGTTTGAGAATATCAAGAAAAAACTCTAATGAATTCAGTCCATGACTTCAACACAAGGTTTAACAAGAATTTGAGAAGGTTTCTTGTTGGTTTAAGGCCTTGTGATGAATCATGTTTAATCAAATATGTAGATGCATTTGATAAAAAGGCATCCTATTACCTGATAGATAAGAACCCAACCAATATAAGACAAGCTTTCACCATGGCACTTCAAATTGAGAACAATATCAAGGATTTTGGGAAACCTCTTAAGAGAGATGGTGTGAAATTGATAAACCCTGAAAAGCCTCATGCTAGCAAAGGTGTTGATTTAGAAGAGGTTGTGAAGACTTTGGTAGGGGCTGTCAAAGAAATCTCATACAAGTTGGCAAGAGCTGAGAAGGGAGTTGGGAAAACTTCACAAGGTCAACCTAGGAAGCAGGTACAAGATAGATTTGGTAATCACCATAGGAATGAGCAAAGGTTTGATGACAAGGGTAAAGGTCATGTTGGATCTACAAGTAGACAACCCCAAACATGTGAAAATAGATTGGTCCCTGACCCTCTAACTACCAGGGTTGCTATTGTTGATGAAATTTCTTATATGGATTGGTGTGATAGATGTTTTCTTCCTCATCCTCCATGTGAAGTGGACAAACAATTTGATGAAGCTGATAATAAGGATGGAACTGATGATGATATTTGCATGGTGGTTTTTTCTTCAAGCTCACAAGGAGGAGCAACATCTACTGAAGTGATAAGTGCTAGGACTGCTGCTACCTTTTGGGATTGCATCAAGTGGGTACAAGTCTTTCTCCCCCTTCATGCTCTCTAATTTGATGTACTGCAAGATTTTGAAATTCCTAACAAAGACTTTGAGTACTTGAGAGCTTTGAAGATTAAGAAATATGATGGTGGTATCCCTTTAGAGGAAGATAGACAATTGTTGATGAATGTGGTTATAGCTCAAGAAAATGACTATAACACTAGAAGCAAGGTTGTTAAGGGAGATAGCCCCCAAGCCAAGCCAAAAACACCCTTTCTCACTAGCATTCCAAAAGAGAATCCTAGAAAGGAAACATCTTCCAAGAACCTTGTTGTCCCATGTAAAAATACCAATCCTCTTCATGCCCAATCTGTAAAGAATCCATTGCCATTTAGTGAATCTATTTGTGTCCCTTCCAATGTTGTCCTACCAAAGAATGTTCCATATGATATTTCCCAAGTATTGAGCTAAATCAAAGTGAGTGTTCCAATCATTGAGTTGCTTATAATTCTTGAGCATAAGAAGAGAGCATGTGAGTACTTGGGATTGAAAGAAGAGAAGATCACTCTAGGAAGAAATGTACATGTTGTAGAAACTCCACCTCATATCATTATTGACTTTAAAACACCACTAGTAGTGGAAAATCTTGGAGAGGCACCTGAGGTATATTTTGGGGACATCCTTGGTTGATTCTCAATTGAATGTTGATCCATTATTTACAACTTTGCTCATAAAATATAGACTACTTCACAATTGCATGTTTGATTCCAGTGCATCAGGTAATGTCATGCCTCTAGAAGTCATGAATGAGTTGGATATCAAAGTGACAGCTACCTATGGGAATTTTACTACCATGGATTCAAGGGAAGTTTTGGTTATTGGTTGTATGAAGGGTTTAGTAGTGCAACTTGCAGCATATCCGGGTAAGAACTTGAAACTTGATGTTGTAATTATTGATTGCCCTGCCAAATGGGGTATGCTTTTGTCAAGAAAATGGGCTACAAGTGTTGGTGGTAGTGTTTAGATGGACATGCCTTTTTTCCACCATTCCCCATTGAGGGTAGCCTTGTCAAACTCTATGGTGAAAAGAAAATGGTGAACTTGATTGAAGATCCCAACAATGCTTCCTATGAAGTGTTATTTGCTGATGTAGATGCTGACAATTTCATTGGCTTTGCTGATGGAAATGAACACAAGATGGACAGATCAGATTTCCTTGATATGGTAGGTTCTCCTTGGACCTTTCTATTTGATGGAGCTTCCTCCAAATTTGGAAATGGTACTGGTATAGTTCTGCTTTCTCCTAGTTTAGAAGAGTTTACTTTTTCCTTCAAACTTAATTTTGAATGCACTAACAATGTTGCTGAGTATGAGGGATTGTTGTTGGGGTTAAGAATTGCATGGAAGTATGGAGTAAGAGATATTGTTGCAAAAGGAGACTCAGAGTTGGTTGTTAGACAAATAAGAAAACTATATGCTACAAAAAATTAGCGTATGAAACAGTATAAGCATGCAGTTTGTGATCTAATTAAAATGTTTGATTCCTTTAACATTGTTTACCATGATAGAGGTATTAATGTTGCTGCTGATAAGATGGTAGTGTTGGGTTCTAGATTTAAAAATTGCACCATTTCCACCTTATTGTGAATACAACATTGAAGTCTTGACTAGGCCAGTTGTCCCTGATAATGTGAAACATTGGCGAGTATTTAACAATGATGCTCAAGTGCTCAGGTTCTTGCAAAACCAAGGTGAGTTTGTAAATTAGAATATTTATTGGGAACCAATGGTATGCATGACTGAAGGAAGAGAAAATTTGTTTCGAAAATATATCATCCAATTGAAAACAAACACCATTCCTAGAGGTCTCGTTGCACTTGAGTCAAATTTTAACAATGTTGATTGCATCATAAATAAAAAGATGTCTGCTTCAAGGGGTGTGGAAGAGCATGACTTGGGTACAAAGGACAAACCAAGAAAGGTTTGTTTGGGTAGAAATTTAAGTAAAGAAGAAAAACAATCCTATGCCCAACTCTTGAAAATATATCAAGACTGCCTTGCTTGGTCCTAGTCAAAGCTAAAAGCATATAGAGAAGATTTTTTTTAGCATGAGATCCCTCTTGAAGAAAATTCCAATCCATTCAGACATAGGCAAAGGACTATTAATCCACTTCTCTCCATGAAAATGCAAGAATAGTTAAAGAAGTTGTGAGATGGAGGTATTATTCAGCCCACTAGATACTCATCTTGGGTTGCAAACCTTGTGCAAGTCAGAAAAGAAGAACAGAGATATCAGACTTTGTGTGGATTTTAGAAATATAAACAAGGCATCTATGAAGGACAACTACCCCTTACCCAACATGGAGAATGTGTTGCAGCTTGTGACAGGATCAAAATTGCTCTCTACTTTGGATGGGTTCTCTGGATACAATCAAGTAGTTGTCAAAGAATCAGAAAGACTTAAGACAGCCTTCACCTACTCCTTAGGGGACTTATGTTTTTGTTAGGATGCCCTTTGGTTTGATGAATGTTGGTGAAAATTTTCAAAGGGAAATGGATGTTGCTTTTGTTGGTTACATCAATGAGTTCATTTTAGTTTACCAAGATGATGTGACTGTGTTTTTCAAGGTAGCGAGGTGACCATTTGCAACATTTGGAGAAGATGTTGATCAGATGTAGGGAGTATGGAATTTCTCTTAATCCAAATAAGTTTCATTTGGCATGCAAGGTAGTGTTAAGTTGAGGGACTGCACCGGGCCGAGGGCGTCACCAAAAATGGTGGGGGACCGTATAGGGGGATGATTGAAGATATCTCCCCTGCCAAGCGAACAAGCAATTTGAGATCTCCAGCACCCCCGATTTAAGTGAGAACAATGAAAATGCAAGTGAATGCAAATGTCAATGAATGCGATGCATGAAAAATGGTTGTAAAGCAAGTGAACAGCTAGGTATGCCCGTGGATGAGGCATTCTTGCAAATGCTATAAAGAACTCGGTGAGATTATGTTGGATTGAGCATACGGGTCGTGCTTGGTTCCGACTTCTGACAGTGTGCAAGATTGCAGCAGGCAGCGGGTCAACCAACTTGAGTCCGTTATGGGCCTTGGGTCGTATCTTCAATGGTGGCATGATAAACCATCATAGTTGGGAATTATTAGAGGTAGCATCAGTGGTCAGATAGTGAGCCAGATAGAATTGTTGGGCAAGCTCAGGTGAGAGTAGCACTTGACATCCTTGGATCAGTCTCCTTGAAGTTTCCGAGTTGGGAGAAACGTGACTCTGTGGTGTCTGGACCATGTAGTGGTCCATTTGTATATTATTGGGAATTTTCAGCTGAGTGTGACCCAGTACCCTTGTAAATACTCTTGGCTTGTGAAGCCCCTTTATAATCTAGCTCGTGGAGCACTTTTGATTAATACAGAGCTCTGTTTTCTAAATCTTGGTTGGCATACTTATTTTATGGTGCATGCATTGTTTGGTTTGCAATTGAGCTAACTCATGCAGGTCCTCACTGAAAATAAGGAAGGCGTAGTCTATGAATCCTCACAGATCGTCGTAGTGCCGCATGGGCTAAGGAGTGAAATCCCTAAACCCATGACAGTAGTTATAAGTAAAAAGGTCTCTCACACGACGGATAAGGAATCAAACGATAAAAACATTCATTTTTTTAGCTCGACGGTGAGCTCTGTGATGAGCTCGCTATGTCCAACATTGGCGATTTTTGGAATGCAAGAGCTGAGCCATGGCGCACTCAGCAAAGCCCCAATTGAACTGATATTTTCACATTTCCAACATCTCACCTCGCAAGATTTTACACAACATTATATTCAAAATGTTTAATTTTAATGTAGCTCACCACGGTGATTGCTCGACGCAAAGATAGCCATACGGCTCACTCACCGAATCGCTAACATTGGGTTTAAGAAAAATCATCCGAAGAAAAACCTCTACCCATAGTAGTTATAAGTTAAAAGGGCTCTTACTTGATGGATAAGGAATCGAACTAGAAAAACATTCATTTTTTTTAGCTCACAGGGCAGCTTGATGGCGAGCTCACTATGTCCAACCTTGGTGATTTTTGGAATGCAAGATCTGAGCCATGGTGCACTCAACAAAGCCCCAACCAAACTGATATTTTCACGTTTCTAACATCTCACCTCACAAGATTTTACACAACATTATATTCAAAACATTGAATTTTAACGTAGTTTACCGCCACGAATGCATGCCACAAATATAGCCATACATCTCACTGACCGACTCGCCAACATTGGGTACAAGCAAAATCACTAGATAAATAACCTCTACCCATAGTAGTTATAAGTAAAAATCACTCTCACATGACAGATAAAGAATCGAACGAGAAAAACATTTTTTTTTTAGCTTGTAGGACAACTCGATGGCCAGTGCTATGACAAGCTCGCTATGTCCAATGCTCAAGATTTTGGAATGCAAGAGTTGAGGCATGATGCGCTCAGCAAAGCCCCAACCAAACCGATATTTTCACATTTCCAACATCTCACCTCGCAAGATTTTCCACAACGTTATATTCAAAACGTTGAATTTTAATGTAGCTCACCGCGGTGATTGCTCGCTGCAAAGATAGCCATACATCTCACTGACCAACTCGCCAACATTGGGTATAATAAAAATCGTCTGACGAACAACCTCTACCCATAGTAGTTATAAGTAAAAAGGGTTGTCACACGACAGATAAGGAATCGAACGAGAAAAACATTCATTTTTTTTACCTCTGAGGGAAACTCAACGGTGAGCTCTGCAATGAGCTCGCTATGTCCAATGTTCCCAATTTTAGAATGCAAGAGCTAAGCCATGGCACACTCAAAAAAGCCCCAACTGAACCGATATTTTCACATTTCCAACATCTCACCTCGCAAGATTTTACACAGCGTTATATTCAAAACGTTGAATTTTAATGTAGCTTGCTGCGGCGATTGCTCACCGCAAAGATAGCCATACGGCTCACTGATTGACTCGCCAACATTGGGTACAAGCAAATTCATCTGAAGAAAAACCTCTACCCATAGTAGTTATAAGTAAAAAGGGCTCTCACATGACGGATAAGGAATCGAATGAAAAAAAACATTCATTTTTTTTTACCTCGCAGAGAAACTCGGCGGCGAGCTCTGTGATGAGCTCTGCAATGAGCTTGCTATGTCCAATGTTCATGATTTTGCAAAGGAATTTGCAGGGACATATTGTATCTAAAGATGGTGTTATGATAGACCCTGAGAGAGTGGAAGCAATCAGCAAAGTACCTATCCCAAGAACCAAGAAAGGCATCCAGTCTTTCTTTGGCCAAATCAATTTTATTAGAAGGTTTGTATCCTATTTTTCTGAGATAACTCTTCCAATCACAAGCATGTTAAAAAAATATCAAGTTATCAGGTGGGAGAAGGCTATCATTCAAGCTTTTGAAGGAATAAAGGATGCACTCAAGCATGCACCTATTTTAGCAGCTCCAAACTATAAGAGGCCTTTCCAAATCTTTTCCTTTTCCTCTGAATATACCATTTATTTAGTTTTGTTACAAAAGGATGAAAATAGGGCTAAGAGGCCTATTACCTTCTTTAGTAAAGCTTTAAAAGCAGCTGAATTGAAGTATACAACCATGGAAAAAAAAGTGTTTTCCTTAGTAAAAGAAACAAATATTTTCATGCCTTATATACTGAGCTCAAAATTTTTTGCTTATGTTCCCCACACCATGGTGAAAGACATCTCATCAGATATGGAAATCTCAAGAAAAAGATGTAGACAAGTGAAAAAATTGCAAGAGTATGATATGGATATCCAAACCACAAAGTTAGTAAGAGGTTTGGGTCTTACTAAGCTCATGGCTGAGAGCAACTTGCAAAATGTAGAAGTGAATTAGCTAGACGAAGAAAGGGAAAATCTTCTTGAGAAATTGATGAGTTCTGAGTGGTACAACGATGTGATATTCTACCTCATAAACCTATGTTTTCCTAGTCACTTGAATAAAAAATAGAAAAGAGCCCTCAAGCTGGCCTCTCAAAAGTATATCACAACAAACCTTGGGCTGGCTTGGAATAACCCTGAGGGTGTCCTCTTGAAATTCATAACTGAAGATGAAGCTCCCAAGATAGTTGTTGATTTCCATGGGGGAGTTTGTGGAGGACACTTTGTTGGGAGGGTAACAACACATAATATTTTGAGAGCTGGTTATTGGTGGCCTACTCTTTTTAAAGATGCAACCCAGCTGGTTAGAAAGTGTGTTAGTTTCCAACGCTTCTCTGGAAGACTGAAAGCTTCAGGCCCTCTTCCTTTACAGTATGTATCAATTGAAGCCCCTTTCAAACAATGGGGGATGGACTTCATTGGTGAGATTTCAAACCCTTCTAGTGCTGGTCATAAGTGGATTCTTGTAGCCACTGATTATTTTACAAAGTGGGTTGAGACAATTCCATCTAAGAAGGAAACACATCAAGTGGTAATGGATGTCTTGTTGGATCATATCATATGCAGATTTGGAGTTCTGGTTAAGATTGTATCTGATAATGCCATGTGCTTTAGAGCCAAAACTTTAATGACAATGTGCAATGAATATGGGTTAAATCTGACTTATTCTTCAAATTACAACCCCCAAGGGAATGGACAAGTTGAGTCCAGTAACAAGAACTTGCTCAAGATCATTAGGAGGACCTTGGAAATGAACAAGAAGAAGTGGGGAGAACAATTGAAGTTTACAGTTTGGGCTAATAGAATAACTCATAAAAGAGAAACTAGTAAAATCCCATTTGAATTGGTGTATGGAACTCAGGATTTGTTTCCGTTACACCTGCAATTATCTTCATTTCAGTTTACCCAACAATTGGAAGATCAAGAGCATGGCCCATATGAATCAAGGATTAATTAGATCATTGAGTTAGATGAAGAGAGAAGAGCATCCCATCAAAGGCATGTCAAATTTAGAGAGAAATTGAAGAGATTGTTTGATAAGAAGGTTACTCCTAGGGCCTTCAATGTTGGAGATCTAGTTTTACTGTGGGATAGTAGGCACGAAGATAAGGGCAAGCATGGTAAGTTTGATGCATTATGGATGGGCCCTTATGCCATTGACATCAGAATTGGTGAGCATACCTTTTTCCTTAAATATATAGATGGGGAATTTCTGGAGTTTCCTGTTAATGGCAAACATTTAAAAATTTTCTTGGATTAAATCCCCAAAGTAAGGTATGCATAAATTGTACATTTTTATAGTCTTTGTTCTTGATTTGTTTTTTGTTGTTTGTTGGTGTGTGGTTTGCCCTTTTTTCCTTGGCAGCCATTCTGGTGGTTTTCTCGGTCTTTTTTTGGTGGTATTTCTAAATTTTTGGGCTGCCCTACGTTTTGACTCCTTTCCCAATGGATTTTTGGCACTTGGTCTACGTTTTGATCTTATGGCACTCACTGGGAGTGCCCATCCCCAAGCAAGAGCCAATGTTGGTGCTAATTTTTAGTTTGCATAATGTGCCCTGATTTTTCATGTCCAAATCTGCTCAGAAATGTTTTATTATTTGATTTGGTGATATGCAATTCATTTGTCCCAGTTGAATGCTTCGAAGGTGCCCAAGAATGTGTTGTTGTGCCCTAATTTGAAACAATTCTATAAGTTTCCCCCTTTTTTGTGCCCTAGCTTTCTCAAATGGTCGGGTTGTGTCATTTTTTCCTTTGTCAAATCATGTAAAAACTCAAAATTGATCGAATCCAAGTTGTTTGCAATTAAAATCCCAATCCCCAGGTCGAAAACAACATCAAATCATGTTTTAATTGATTTACAACGAAGAAATCTACCATCCTTGTTAAAAATTCAATTTTTAGAGCATCCTCTGTATTTTTGACGTTTTGACAGTCATATGGTGGGTTCCTATTGGCCGGGGGTGGTCGGGAAATGTTTTCTAACTTGTCATTTTTGAAATTTTGGCTAAGGGAAAATTTTGGTTCGTGGCTCTACTTCTTACAGAGGGTGCCTACATGGCACATTCTGATTGGTCGAGGAGTGGCAGGTGGCGGGTTTACCTTAAGAATTTTGGCTTTCATTTTACAAAATTCTCAAAGTCAATTCTTAGCCCAAAATCCCACACCGAATGGGAAGAGGACACGTGGCTCAAGGGACATGTGAGTGGCAGAAGGAATTGGTGATTTTTTGTGTTTTTTGGCTCAAAGTTTTAAGGGAACTTTTTGACCCGAAGGCCCTCAATCAATAGCAGGTGGACATGTGTCCAAGAGAGCCAAAATGAGGCAGCGGGTTTTGTGATGATTTTGAAGTTTTTAACTTCAAATGGTATAATGTAAAATTTTGGGCTGAAGCTCTGGGATCCGTAAGAAAAGGACACATGTCCCAAAAGGTAGAAATGGGGAGACACGAGCCTGGGGAGAACTTTGAAATTTTACAAATTTGGCAGGGAGGTCTAGAGGAAGAATTGGAGGCCTGGACCCACAGCAAATGGGAGAGCGCCACGTGGTGAGGAAGAGAGTAGATGTTTGGGCCCACAGAGAATTTTGAGCAAAATTTGCTTTTTTCAAAAAAAGGAGCAAAATGGAGACTTGGACCCACAACTAATTGGAGAATGCCACGTGGTAGGGATGAATCGGGCTTTCGGGCCTGCGAGGAAATTTTGCAAAATTTTCCAAAAATTCAAAAGGGTTGAAAAAGCATTTTTGAAGCATGGGAGCCCGATACAATCATGTTTTGACACATTTCCCACCTTATCTAGGGTCAAAAAGGGTAATTTTGGGCTTATGTTTGGGATCTCATCTGCCACGTGGAGGGTTGGTATTTAAAGTTATCCAAAATTGATGGCAAATGTGCATTCACCCTTTTGGCCACCATGGGAGCTCCAAGAAGCTTAGAGTCAAGATTTCTTCATCAATTTTCTTCGAACCTTATATGATTTGCATCCTCTCGACATTCTGAGTGCATTGGCATCATTTTCATGACCTAATTCTTCGATCTGTGGTGTTTTTGATGTAAATTTTTCCCCTTCCCGAGTAAAAATGTGAAAAGTGAAAATCAAAAGTTGCAGAGGTGGAATGATGAGGTGAAAAGGTGAAAAATGATAAATGAAAGATGCTTGCATGCCTGAATGATAAAAACATGACCCTGGGATGGATAATGATCCAAATTTGTGTAATGATTTAATTTTTGTGCATAACAGGCAACGTGTGAGTTATTTTTTTGTTTGGTGTCACTATCCTTAAAATCACGAGGTTTTTTGGTAACAAATTTGATCCCATAACATATTCTTTGCTTGGGAAGAAAGACTCCAAGCTGGCATATAATATATATCATATTTTTGGAGAATTTGAAAGGGATGAGAAAGAAATTAGAATTTCACGGGAAAACTAGAAGAAGCCCATTTCTCTGAGGAAACCACCTGAGAGCCATTTTCAATCCTATTTTACATTAGATTTTCATCATGTTGAGTTGGTTTCAGTTGTAAAGCCATCAAAAACCTCTGAGATTGTTTTCATAACATTCCCCTGCTAATGTATTCAATCAAATTTTTGATTATTTGATGTTATCTCTTGGCAAAATTTACACATGCTTATGTTTCAGAATGATTTCAGTTTGTGTTTCTTGCTCATGTTGTAACATTGTGTTTGGCATCTATCTTAATCATACAAGGTCTCATCTCTTGTTGATGTTTTGATGGCATCTGTAATCTTATATTTAGAAGAGCTTTCATCTGATAAAAGATAAACAAATTTTAAATCATTTAATTGTCCTTGAATCTTGAGATTATTTTTAAACCTTTGGGTGCACCTTAGGTCATGATAAGATAGGGATTTCTTGATATTTTGTTGGTATATTTTCTTTAAGATTTTGTATCAGGTTGTCAACGATTGTGTGGAAGAGTGTACATCTGGGTCTCCATTTGTGCACATATCCTAGTTAAAGGAGTTTTTAAATCTTTTGAAGCATTCCTACTGTTTAATTGTTATAAATTTCTTGCAAAGGTCCTCAAAGAGTTTGGTAATCTCTGGTTGGTCTTTTCTAACATCTCCCAATAATATTTCATTCAGAATAACTAACCCTACCTTGTACTACCCCTACATTGCATTGTGTGTTAACAAGAGAATACAATCCATTTACAAACATGCACAAAGAAAATCATTATAATACCATGTCTCTAGCAGCGTCAGCCTTGTTTTGAAAGCATTTCCATCATTTAATAGTGACAACTATTTTGAGTTTGAATAATGGAGAATTGATCATGTTTTCCCAAGGCCCCTTCCATACAATATGCAAAATACAAGGATATCCACACCTCCTTCACCAAACAAAGGCTGAAATATAGGTTTTCTTGCCTTGGTTGATAGGTACAACCTAAAATAGTGAGGATCAGATCAAAATCCTTCTAAGGTGCTACCCACTCCTTCAAAATCTTGAGTCCTAACAAGTCAAATAGATGTATCCCTAGCTACAAATGACATACAAATCATTTATATGCCTCTGAGTGTCTTGTGCAAATCCATGATGTTGCTTGAGTTGTGAAGGAGATTAAGTTTGGGTACCAATAGCGCATACGTCTTTCTAGTGGTGCACATGCCTCTCGGGTGGTGCAGGTGCACTGTAAGTTGGAAAAATACATATTGGCGCATCCTCCCTAACCCGCGCATAGATGCCAAAACAGGGGTGCATGTGTATTTTTGTTTTCTTAAGGTTAAAGTGTTAAGGTGATAACTTTCTATCAGGTTTTATCTAATTAAATACTTGTTTTCACAGGGTTTTTTGAAATTTTTTTACTTAATTAGATAAAATTTTCATGCTTGCTTATAAGAATAAGATCACGTATGCTCTTTCCTCACGTCTCTTGAGGCGATCTTGCGAATCAGAAATGATTCTTAAGTATTTTTGATGCTTTGAAATTTTTAGGAATATCTGAGTTAGAATGGATTAACTTGGTGTGTATGAATTAAAGTGTTTTTCCATTTGATATCTTCTCAGATTTTGGGAAACATCACGTATGCGCTTCTCTTGCATCCTTGGATGATCTTGAGAATTAGAAATGATGTTTACTCTTTTTATGGAAAACTAATAAACTCATTGTGCAAGACCAAAACACACACTTGCCAAAGAAAAGGTGGAATCGAAACAAAGTCAAAAACTACTAATACAGTTTTCATGCAAGTTGCTAAAAGGTGTTCAAGAAAACCACACCTAATTAAACAAGATAAAAAGAGAAACATATTCAAAACATTGCATTGTAGGTTTCGGAAAAGGTTGCATCCCTCTCCACTCAACTGGAACATAACCCCTTTGGCATAACGCCTTAAGCTACAATAATGGGGGTGGTTCTAGGAACCCCAGAGTATTCCACATAAGAGGTAACCTTGTGGACGAAACGGGAATTTCTCTGCACTACCTACTTAACTAGTGATTCATTTGTGACATAGTGTTACCAGTTGTCCATATGGAGACCCTAGTGATAGTACACGTAGATGCACTAGTTTCCTACTGTTCTTGAAGGGGGTAAAGTAAATCTGAGATACTCCCAAGATATTTGGGATTGTTTGGGTAAATCGTGCTCACTTAAGACAAATTTGTAACACCTAGGACGAGAGAACCACCTAGGAAAATATACTTTGGCCAGGATTCCACTTTGACCACTTCAAAAAAATTGTTGAGTTGTGATCCATCTTTTCATCACGAAATGTGTGACGCGTTACTTTTTCTTATTTTTTTCACTTTCCTTAAGGTGAGGAGAAACTCTACCAAAGTGAAGCCAGCATTTTTCATCCCCATTTTGATCTAATTCCTTCACATTCTTTTGACAGTTTGTTGATCAAAAGAAGGTTGACTACCTCTGTGTTACCAATCGATTGTTTCTACCACTTTTTTGTCCATTTACGCCCATCCATGTTTGCGGCTACGTAAGTTAAATTTCTAAAGTGTGTGGAGGTGTATTCATATCATTGGTGGCCTTTTTGATATTAATACCCACGTCAAGATCGTCATTGTAGTTATGTGTGGTTCATCATCTTGAACTTCCTTAGAAAGGTTACCTTGTTTGTATCGTATCACTACAATTTTGGTATTTACGTCTTTTTTATTTTAAACTTGACCTAAATATCTATATTATAAGGTTACGTTACACACATTTTAACAATTCCTAGTTATACTTTAAGATTTTAGTTTGACTCTATTATTACCTCAATTTTGAAGAGTGTTATGTGTTACCACTTGTGCATGTTATATCAATATCATCTTGATATCAATGCCTTACTTTCTCACAAATTTTGGTTAACATATCTTGGTGACATTGTTGTGTCACTCACAAATTGTAACTGACACTTTTTGGGACATAGGTCTTAATCGAATTTGAGCTCACTTATAGTATACCTTGTTAGGAGGTAACATTAACTACTTGTATTTACTTACGTCTTGTTCATTTTCTTGAACTTGGTATAAGTGAGAACATCTTGTTAATTATCTTACGACACCAAACTAATTTTTGAGAAATAGTCTAGGAAGTACTTCGTTTGATAGGATTAGGTACCAAACATTTGTGTCATTGTTGATTTATCACTTTATCACATTAGTATCCTCACATTGTTACTCATTCATATTCTTAACAAATCATCTTGCATTTCACTCAGGTGTGGTCACAAAGATTTGAACACATTTACAAAATTACCTTAGTGGAACTATCACAAATCATGGCTCCCAAAACATGATTAAGACTCAAAAAACAAACATACGAGGAACAACAAGCGTAAGCTTGGGAAGCCTCCAATAGAAAAGGGTCAAACCCTTTTATTGGACATGATCTAGGGCCTCTATTTTCTACAGAAAAAGAGATAGAAGACATGGTCGATCGTAGTGGTAATGAATTAGAGTCCCAACATGTGGAATTCAACTTTGAACCCACCTTATTGGATGAGTTCCTTTTTAGAAACAAGGATAGGGTGCTAGCAAGGGTTGTAGAATTGGGGGGAAAAATTCCCACTACAAATGAAATAATCCCACCTACGAATAATGTTAATGAGGAGGAGCATCCACTTATTAACATGGAGGACATTTCAACACATGGACATGATTCTACCTCCAATGTAGGAAAGTATAATGTAGTGGGACATAGAATACCCTTTATCAAAGTGCCACAAAAAATCAGTTCAGGACACAAGAAAGTTGAAGAACCTCCACAATGTGAGGAAGAAGAGGAACCTTTGGGTGAAGATATCACCATTAAAAAACAAATTGGTAGCCTTAGCTGACAATTATCCTTGTTAACCTCTCATGTACAAAAGGAAGTAGGCAAGAATGTCCAAAAATCCAGGCCTAAGGTCAAAATCAGTGAATTCCATAGAGAAAATCAAGGAGAAGACAATACGGATTATCATCGTGTATATATCCTAGCTTCTCCTACTAAGGAAAAATTGCTCACACAAGAATTACAATCTATGAAAGAAACACTCGTAAACCTTCAAGAGAGAAATGTAGGGAGCATTAGAAAGTATCAATATGAAGAACTATGTCCCTATCCTTTTGATAAAGCGATGACACTTCAACCTTTCCCTAAGAAATTTGATATGCCGAAATTCAACAAATATAGAGGAAAGGGAGACCAACGAGATCATTTCAAATATTTCTATATGGTGTGTCAAGAGGTGTCCTATAGTGATAATTATCTCATACGACTCTTTCCCAAGAGTCTAGGAGGTCAAGCCTTGGAGTGGTTTACTTGTTTTCCTCGCGGGTCCATTTTTACCTAGCCAGAATTGGCAGAGAGGTTTTTGCGTCACTTCTCATATAACATAGAAAGTGATATCACCATGGTATATTTATGTGGCACCAAACAACACCCTAATGAGACTTTCGCCAGCTTCCTACAATGGTGGAGAGGGATAGCCAGTCGCTTCCCTTGCACTTTTCTTGAAAACAGATGGTAAGTATCTTTGTGCCCAACCTAAATCTAAACATTGCTTTCCACCTTCAAATGAGTTGTGTTCATACTTTTGAGGAGGTCATTAAAAAGGGTGTTCAAATAGATAAAGCCCTTATTGCTAAAGGAACTTTTAAGTCACAATCTAAGGATAATCAAAATGCTAAACCAATCGAGAAGCCGAAGGTATTTAACAAAAACAAAAATGTGGTGGGAGATGGGATCACAGATTCCAAACATGTACAAATGGTCCAAACCATTCAACCTTTTAAACTGACCAAAGGACCTATTCAACCCCCACCAAAATGAAGAATGTTCACCCCTCTTAATGAGCCTTTGTCAGTTATATTAAAACAATTGGATGTGGCTCACATGGTGACATATCCTACGACACAACCATTTGATGACAATGCTCCAAAACCATCATGGTACAAGGAGCATGAATATTGCAAAATGCATCATGTCAAGGGACATAAAATAGACAAATGTCTCCAACTCTGTCACTATATCCAAGACCTCATTGACAATGGGGAGATAGAGGTGGATAACCTAGGGAAAACTCAGACACCCAATGAAAATATGGGGATATATAAAGAGCCATTCCCCAAACATGGTAAATCAGAAGAGTCAAAGCTAGATTGGGGAGAGTCATCCCAAAGCTATAAAGCAGTGAATTACTTATATACCAAAAAGGATAACAATCATTATGATTCACTTATTGGATGTATTCACTCTCCTAATGACCATATCAACACCATTCGAATCAAGGGAAAGTATTGTTCCACGATAACAAGGCGTGACCACCTCGTGATTCCTTAACCTTCTCCATCAACCCCACAAAATGGTAATTACAACCTCTTAGAGGAACTTAAGAAAATGTCTACCAATATTTCAATCTTGGATCTTCTTAAGATTTCAAATGTTCAAAAAGACATTTTATACCAAACTCTTTAGGAGTCAGGAGTTCCACTAGAGGTAGATCCTACACATCTTCAAGCCATGGTATCAAACATTGTGCCAACTGAACACATTGCCTTCAATCATAGGGAGATCCCTACTGAAAATCCAATGCATAATCTTCCTTTGTATATTGAGGTAGTTGTTACCCACAGGAAGATCAAATGGGTGCTTGTGGACAATGGATCAGGGTTGAACATTTGTATGCTAAAGTTGGTTAAACAGCTAGGACATACTAAAGCAGATCTTGAGTCAAACATCATCACTATCACCACTTATGACAACGTGAAAAGGGAGTTAGCAGGCACAATCACGTTGCCTATGGAAGTGGGTCCCACTTTTCATCAAACAAAGTTCCATGTCCTGGACTTGGAACTTCCGTATAATATGCTTCTAGGCTGACCATGGATTCATGCCATGTAGGGTGTGCCATCAACATTTCATCAATGCATTAAACTAAAGCATGAGGGACACACCATTACAATACAAGGAGATTCAGAGCCTTCACTCACTGTAGAGCTCTCAATAGTTTTACACATAAGGGTACATATGCATGTTTGTCTGCCGATATAGTTATCCCTCTCTAATCTGAAGCCATGGAATCTCTGGTAGATTTGGATTCTCTTAGTTCTTGTGCCCATGAGGCCTCTACATCAACCTCTCCTTTTGATTCATGGGAGATGAAGGTTCTAGAATATGGCTGTGGAGAATATAATGTGCAACAAGCCCTCTTGGTTTCAGACCTTTCATTGTCACCCAAGACTAGAGGTCGACCCAACTATCACTTCAGAAGACCTAGAAATGAACAAACTATTGGGTCATTTTTACCTGGAGGCTTACTGGCTGAAGAAAAATTGTTAGATCCACCTACAACTTGGGTCCTAGAGGATACTCAACCAACCTGCTATCAAACCCCTGAATATGAGAAATCCAGTAAAATGATGTACTCCATGGGCTACAAGGGCCTAGGATGTGGAAGAAATGAGCAAGGACAGTGAGAACCAGTGCCTCTCCCACATTTTAAAATAGAAAGATACGACATTGGAATTCACCCTTATGGGGCACACCCCAATGATCAAGATACTACTTGTTCTGAACGTGAGGATAGCTCTGACTATCTAGATAGTGATACAAATTCCCATTATAGCCAATATGAGGATCTTGCCCCCATGAACCTATTCATGAATAACACTATCCTAACCATAACCCCTATAGAATCCACTCTTTACCTTGTTTACCCTTCCCTTGTTGAATGGGACCAACAACATCATATGTCACTAGATCTATTTGAGAATGATGAAGATATCGCAGAGTTCATGGACATTCGAGATACAATTCCCATTGGAGACCACAAAAAGGGATTCTTTATTGACTTGGATACCTGCACCTACTTCAGTGAGGAGGCTGAGCTTCGTGGTTAACAAACCTTAAGAAAAAATGAGGGCAAAAGTTCCAACGTAAAGCCTCAGAAAAAATCAAAGTCCAAGTCACACAGTGAAAACCTCTTTGAGGCGCTGGCTGACAAACAGGTGCAAAAATCAAAGGACAATAAAAGTGACCATGCTAAGGATGAAAATCTCATGGAGACATCCTTGGACGAAGAGCTCAACCTTCCTCTCGATCCTATGCGTATGGAGGACTTGTCAAAATTTCTAGTAGAGGAAACTATCGATGTAAACATTGGTACATAAGAGGACCCAAAAATAGTCAAATTGGGAGCATCACTCTCAGGCACAGGAACAAAATAAATTCACCATGATGCTACATGAGTTTATAGATGTATTCACATGGTCCTATAAGGATATTCCAGGCTTAGATCCAACTTTGGTCATGCATAACTTAGTTGTACATGCAGACGCTAAGCCTATTAAGCAGAAGCTCAGAAAGATGCACCCAAGGGTAGCCCTACTAGTTAAAGAGGAATTAGAAAGATTTCTTGTGGTAGGATTCATACAGCCTATTGATTACTCTGAATGGATATCCAACATCGTCCCTATCCAGAAGAATTCTATTGGTATCAGAATCTACACGGATTTTAGAGACATTAATAAAGCTTGCCCTAAGGATGATTTTCCACTACCAAATATTGATATGATTGTGGATTCAACAGCAGGATATGAGATGTTATCTCTTATGGATGGATTTTCAGGATACAACCAAATCAAGATAGCTGATGAAGATCAACACAAGACAGATTTTACAACTCCTTGGGGTACCTTCTGTTATCAAGTAATGTCATTTGGGCTTAAAAATGTAGGAGCTACTTATCATAGGGAAATGATGGTAATTTTCCATGATATGATCCATGATATCATGGAAGACTATGTGGATGACATCCTCAGAAACTCTAAGATGAGAGAGGATCACCCTGTCATTTTGTGGCATATCTTTGAAGCACTACGAGAGTACAAAGTCCGGATAAACCCAAAGAAATGTGTGTTAGATGTGCTATCAGGAAAATTGTTGGGCTTCATTTTATCAAGAAGGGGAATTAAGGTAGACCCTGCTAAAGTGTCTACTATTACTGAGATGCCTCCTCCTAAGAACATTAAGCAACTTGCATAACTTGCAGGGAAAAATATAGGCTATTCACTGCTTCATCTCCCAGCTTGCTGATAAGTGTCATTCGTTCACCCACCTACTTAAAAAGGACATCACCTTCATCTGGGGACCAAAGTAACAATAGGTCTTCACTTTTCTTAAACAATACTTGGCTAATCCGCCTGTCCTCATGCCACCAACTCTAGGTGAGCCACTCCTACTTTATATCTCTGCTACTCAATTTGCTATTGGTGTGCTGCTCACCCAATACAACCTTGGTCACAAAGAAAAAGTGGTGTATTACCTCAGTCGCACTCTCATCACTTATGAGCTCAACTATCCCCAAATTGAAAAATCTTGTTTGGATGTTGTTTTTACTTTTCAAAAACTTCACCATTATCTATTGAATACCAAAACCAAGCTTATATCCAAAGTTGACCCACTCAAGTACTTGCTATCTAAACCCGCCCTCACAGGTAGAATGGCTAATTGGATCATTCTACTAAGTGAATTTGACATAGAGTTTGTGCATCAGAAGTCAGTTAAGGGACAAGTACTCGCTGACCAATTAGTAGAAGCACCTTTGCAAGGCACTGAACCTTTGAATCTAGATCTGTCAGATGCCTCATTGCTATACATTGAAGAATTTTTCGTATGGCAGATACACTTTGATGGGTCTTTTACTTTTCATGGTTCAGGAGCGGGTGTGGTCCTCATTACTCCTTCTGGCGATCCTATACCACAGGATTTTCATCTGGGTTTTCCTTGCAATGAAAACATCACAGAATATGAGGCACTTATCATAGGGATGAAGCTCGCCATCAAGTGGAACATTCATCATGTCAAGGTTGTGGGTGATTCTCAGTTAATTATCAAGCAAGTTAATGATGAATACAAGGTTAAGGATGAAAAGCTCATACCTTACAAGAAGCTGGTAGAAACTCTCAAAGAGTACTTTGTGTGCATCACATTTGAATAGATCCCAAGAGAACAAAATAGATTGACAGATGCTATGGTAACAGTCGGTTCTATGCTCCGTATTCTACCAGGGAATAATGACATGCCATTCTTTGTGGAAAATTTACGTCAACCCACGTACAACATGCCAGAATCCTGTCTGGCTTGTGATGTTGTTGGTCCCAATTCCCCATGGTATGAACCCATCTTTACCTATCTCAAAGACAACACATTCCCTCCTGACATCTCCTGTTCTGAGAAACAAATCCTAATTCACCAAATAGCCCATTATACCCTTTTAGGAGGTACGCTTTATCGTCATGGCTATGATGGGAATCTGTTACGTTGTCTCGATATGACGGAGTCAATCCAAGCGATCAAAGAAGTACATGAAGGGGTGTGTGGAGCACATACTAATGGAATGGTTTTGGCCAAGAAATTGTTAAGAGTAGGCTACTATTGGCCTACCATGGAAACCGACTGTTGTAACTATGTTAGAAAATGTGTACTTTGTCAGAAGTATGGAAATTTCATCCATGCTCCGTCACAGCCGTTGCAACCCATCACCACCCCATGGCCATTTTCTAAGTGGGGACTTGACTTGATAGGGAAGCTTACCCCTACCTCATATGATGGTCATACCCACATCATCATGGCTACTGAATACTTTACCAAGTGGGTGGAAGTTGTCCCCTTAACCTATGTAACAGGAGCTCATATTTCCAAATTCATCATGAATCATATCATTTGTCGGTATGGCATTCCTACAGCCATTGTTACTGATAATGGAAATTCATTTAAGAATAAAACTGTAAAGGGTCTCTGTCAGTGGTTCCAAATCAAGTTAAAATGGTCTACACCATATTACCCCTAAGGTAATGGATAGGCCAAGGCCACAAATAAAAATTTGGTGTGAATAATGGAGAAAATGGTAAGTAAAATAGGTCGTAATTGGCACTTGCAAATCCACCCAGCTCTTTGGGCTTACAGGACCTCTATTCATACTCCTACATGTGACACCATATTCTCTAGTATTTGGGATGGAATCTATCATCCCACTAGAAATTGAACTTCCTTCCCTAAGAATCTCTCTTAGGGATTATCTGGATAAGGATGAAGATTAATGGGTAACTAGACTGGTTGAGTTAGAGCTCCTAAATGAGAAGTGCATCCACACCCTTAATCACCTCAAAGTGTATCAGAACAGAATCTCTAGAAACTACAACAAAATAATCATACCTCATCAGTTTGAGGTTGGTGATTTGGTCATGAAGGAGAATCAATTCAACACAAGGGCAGAACGAGAAAAGAAAGGAAATTTCGTACCGCATTGGTTAGGACCTTATGTTATAGTGGCCAAGTACGGCATAGGAGCATACAAACTCACTCACCCCAATGGTGATGAGCTTTGTGAGCCCATGAATGCCATGCACCTTAAGCGGTTCTATGCTTAAATATGGCACAAGGTCAGAAAAGCAAAAAAATAAAAAAAACATGGTAAAATGATCAAAATACAAAAAAATCAAAAAAAAAAAAAAAAAAAGAGAAAACAGGTCATCCATAAGTGAAAACCACGCAATTGTGGTGCTTTGGATAGGTCCTTGGGTGAAAACCAGTTTCCGACGCCTTGGGAGGATTCATTGTTCACAAGCATCTTGCATCTGGGGGGTACTTTCACTCAGCCTAGGGCTAGTTCCATGTCTACCTCTGAGATTCCCGGTAAGCCCAATCATGTCAAGCCTTGATCTGGTTTTGTCTCTTTTTATTCGTCTGTGAAGGGCATGGTCTTTGTCCATTCCCCATCTTATGCTGGGGGCATTTCTGTGACTTTAGCTTCCTGTTCATAAGCGCATGACATCTGCCCTTGTATATTCCCCATCTAACACTGGGGGCATCCACACTTTCTTGGTTACCTATGCATAGCTCTGGAAAACTGTTAGAAAAACACTAAAACAATAGAAAATTATTTCTCGAAAAACACAAAAACAATAGAAAATTGTTGTGCAAAAACACAAAAAACAGTAGAAATTTGTTTCCGAAAATCACAAAAACAATAGAAAATTGTTAATTGTTGTGCAAAAACACAAAAAACAATAGAAAATAGTTTCTCGAAAAACACAAAAACAATAGAAAATTGTTTCACAAAATACAAAAACAATAGAAAATTGTTTCATAAAATCAAATCTTGTAAAAATATTTACTTTAGTTTACTTGCATTGTCCTACTTATTGCTTTGCTTTTTTACTTATGTGATTGTGTTTGCTTGTTGCATTTGTGTTGTTTGTTGTTGGGGCGTACTTCGTTAGGATTCATCTTTTCTTGATTAGATTAGATTTATTCTTCCTTGTGTATTTTGAAGTGTGTTTTTGCATGCTAATGATCATAGTACATTATTATATTGATTCATTGTGTTCTTTGTTAGCATTTGATTGTGTTTTCTTGTTGCATTTGTGTTGTTTTTTGTTAGGGTGTACTTTGTTAGGATTCATCTTTTCTTGATTAGATTAGATTTATTCTTCCTTGTGCATTTTGAAGTGTGTTTTTGCATGTTAATGGATCATAGTACATTATTATATTGATTCATTGTGTTCTTTGTTAGCATTTTATTGTGTTTGTTTGTTTCATGTGCATCGTTTTGTTATCACATCATCATATTTCCATCACTATCATCACATCTAACATCATCTATACATCATATATCAAGAAAAAGTTAAGTATACATCATACATGAATGCTAAGCTAATCATCACATATCGTATCATCAAATGGGGGCAAGAGGGATCACAAATATCCAAATCTATCCCCCCCACACCCATATCATCATATCATCCCATCCACTAAGTATGGCACATCACATGAGCAAAATACATTTGATATACTCTACAAGATCTATCATCTAGAAATCAAAACACATGTGATACATCAAACAAATCATGATACATATACATGTGAAATCAAATCATCTAACATCATAAACACATCTATCTATCCATATACTCAATCAGGAAATAACAAACAATGTCCATCTCATAAACACATATGTCATGTCAAAAATGTCCATATAATACATGTGTGATGTATCTGTCTCAAAAATGATAGATATACATAACTGTAGTACATCAAAAATACCTTCATCTGAGGTGTACAAAAGATGATACATATATCAAAGAATAACAACCTTCATCAGAGGCATGTATCAAAATTGATATACATCAAAAATGCCTTCATCTGAGGCATACAAAATATGATACATCTATCAAAGAGTAAAGGCCTTCATCAAGAGGCACATGTGTCACATACAATCCTTAGGGCTGACTCGAGCCCTCCAATGGGGTAGCCAGTTTATCTCATGGTGGTGGCATATCATGAGCATCGCTAGCTCTCCCTAGCCATGGCTACTCCATTGAGGCCTGAGGCCTCTCAGATCTAGTACCTCTACTCGACTGTTGGCTATAGGAAGGCACTCGCCGCTCAGCCGGAACTACCTCAAAGTATAAGGACCTATAATAAGAGGCTCTACCCTCTGCTGTAGCTAGATCTCTATGTTTCCAGGAAGTCACCACTGTACCATCTGTGTATCATAAGGATGTTATCTCTGTTGAGGCTCGGGAAAGTTTAGCCTGGCCCACTACATGCTCAACCCTCAGCCTATCTCACTCAAGTATCACGGGTTGCAGCTAGTCCTATATCTGCTGATATAGGCCTGTCACCTAGGCCATCTGCATGGCCATCTATTGTATCTACTGAAAGTGTACAACACTATCACCTCCCTAACCAGCCTGGGCCCGAGCTTGATCCCAATCGGCTGTCACTGCTAAGATTTGGGCTCAGGCCTGGTCTATCTTTTATGTGACCTAATCTCGCTCTGCAAGAGCCTGTTGTAACTGCTTTATGTAGGGTGGTTATCTGTGCCACCAAGACCTATCCATGTACTAGCCTGGAAGACTGACCTTGCTCTAAAACTCAAGGCCTAGAGGGTTGTATATATGCCTGTCCTAGACCCTATGGCCTTGGTCCATGTACCTGTGTGGTACCCTACTCATCATGGGGTAATCCATCAAATGGATCCTCTAGGTCATGGCTTGCTGTCACCCTCTCTCTGGTCACCACCATGCCAAATCTCTCTCAGTGGTCTGGCACCTGCTACCAAGGCCTCCTCTGGGATAGTCAGACGTCAGGGTAAAACAGTCACATACCAAGTCCAATAATCTGTGGTAATGTCTGGATCTCTAATTGGTAGCGTTGGATCCCATACCTGTGGGGCCACCTGTAAGAAACTAGCCCTAGCTTGGGTCACCTATATACGCGGCCCCATGGTCTACCTCTCCGAGTCTCTACGGGCATACCATATGTCAGGCTGTGGAACCCCCTATACCATGCCTAGTTGTCGCTATCATCTGTCGACCCTATATAGCTCAATAATGTAGCTTTGAATGCCTATAAGGAAGTGTTCCACTGTACACACACTAAGCTCTATGGCATCCTCTAGCCATTGTATATGCTTGTAGGGTCTCCATATGATATCCCTGTCTGGAAGCTCATCGAACTCTCGACGATACATGTACAAGCTGCCCAAGTGACCTCGTACGTCACCACCTACTGAAACCCACGCCATGTAAGATGGCTCCTCTAGATATCAAGCATGAAGAGTTCCCATGGGGCACTCGATAGCAATGTGGTCCCATGACCAAATCTATAGTAGTGAGGCAGGCCCCACCATCTTCTAACGGTGGTAGGTGATAAGATGTAAGTCCCAGTAAAGGTGTGCCAGTATGCACTGTCCCCAGTAATAGTGCTCACCACTAAAGATCCCCTATACTAATGTCATCAAACCTCGCGGAAAATATGTCCCAGTCTTATTAGTGAGTAAAAACCCACTGATAAGTGCCATAACATATAGGGGCCCTCGGTGCAGTGTAGGATCGGTGATGCACTCATGGAATGAAACAGTCATACCATCATATGGTATGTCATCTTGATCAAACAAATCTCAGACAGCTGCCATGATCTACCCAGCATCAGAAGTGTACTCAATTAGAGTACCTAGGATGGGCATGTGGAGAATCCACCACACATCCTCCAAAGTCACGGTCATCTCTCCCATAGGGAGTTGAAATCACTGACTCTCAATGTACCACCACTCAACTAGTGCAGTAAGTAGACCATGATCTAGCGTGATAGAAGGCATCTGAGACACGGGGCCTAGGCCCACTACCTCTAGGAGAATAGCTACATCATGTCAGTCTCACCAACGCATGCTCCCCTCTAGTTCGGTGATCTGTGAATGATGCTCCCACATCTGAAGCACTGGAAAGTGTCTCTGTAAAATCAATCCACTCGTTAGCTACTAACATTTCTTCTAAAAATCTATCTATTCTTTTTAGGGTCAACCCAAAAATCCTAAATTTTCTTCTAAATGCCATATTTTTGGCATTTTCTTATCTATCTTCCATCAGCCTAGTGCACCCTTTCGGGCATTTACGCCACCCTTTCCACACATGCATGCCCTTTCAGGCATGTGCACCACCCTTTCGGTGCAGGCGTGCCCTTTCAGGCGTGTGCGCCACCTGTTCAGTGCATGTGTGCCCTTTCAGGCATGTGTGCCACTATTTAGGTCCATGCGCAGGTGTGCAACTTTCTAAGGGAGCTTGCACCATCAATCGCATCCCTGCGCACGTGTGTGTGTGCGCACACTACTCTCTGTATGTGTGTGCTAACCTATGGTGTGTGCATGCCTGCACACATATGTGGCACCTACGCGTGCGTGTGTGTGTGTTATGAGTGTACCTATGCATGTGCACATCCACCCTAAGGCACCTACGCCCCTAATTGGATGCATATGCCATGTTTACCACACATGTACCTATGTGTGTGCATGCCTTGCATGACCCCTAACCCTAATTCCTAATTCTAGTGCATTAACTACAAAAATTGAAAAGGAGGGTTTGAGTACTCATAAAGATGCCATCGTCGACGTGCTGCTAATACCTTCGGACTGTGTCTTCCCATCTCAATTAGTCTTGTGTTATCACCATCATCCTCGTCACTGTCAGAGGCTTGCGGTAAAAACTCAATGGTGGTCGGTAAGAAATGAATTGGTCGTGTTGATTTACCCCCCCCCCCACCTGAGTGGGGTATATCAACCTATTTTTCACCGCTGTGAATGCCTGGAGGATCATTTCGATCATCATTTTCTCCTCTGTCCACCGTTGAATAATTATTTTAATTAAATAATTATTTTTCACCATGTTGGGGCATTTTTTCCATCTAATATCCCTTTCTTCTCCCTAGGAAAATTTTTATTGCTCCTAGGTGATTTTTCTTCTTATCCACACTCTCGTAATATAATTATTTTCAAAATAATTATTTTATTAATTTTTCCACTAAATAAGGACATTATATGTCGCTTGTTTCTTCTTTCTTCCACCTAGGGCATTTTTTTTCACTTAGGCCCTTCATTCTATTTATTCTATTTTCTTCTCCTATCCATTGCATTTCAGAAAACAGAGAACAAAAAAAAAATATCACTTGAAAAAAAATCCAAAAATAGGGCAAAATTTTTCACAAAATCCTAAAAAGTAAAAAACCTGTAAAACAATAGGTAACCTGCTTCTTATGGCTGAAACTTGTGTCTTACATATGGTATTCTCTCCATATCCTACTGGTTTGTTTCACGTCTTCACCAATCTATACGACTCGCAGATCGCTAGATTCACAACCATTCACAAAGCTAGTTGCTTGCTTCGTCTGTACTCTAGGGCACGTCTTGTTTCCTGGTACTATTTCGTTGCACACAAAGCTTTCTACTTGGACCCAGTGTCCATTATCATTTCCCCTTGCATATATCCTTGCTTGCGGCATCATTTTTAACCCTTTTCGTCAATCACGAACATGTGGATCTCTTCAGATTAATAACATAAAATTTTTACAATTGTCTTAGTCGTTGTTGGGTTGGATATGTGTGTTCATACTTGTTTTCCCTGTTCAATGAGTTTGTTTCCTTCTTGTATTTCATTTCATTGTGTATGTTGCATGGAGTCGGTATCTTCAGCAAGGTACAATTGTTCATAGTATGGCTTTTCATGTCATTCTACTTTTGTCGTATGCTTATATTTTTCACAAGGACCGATGATGTAGATCTTTTGGCAATATGATGACACTGAAATTGTTCCAATGCAAATGCTAGAGGCTAATTTTTTCTCTCCACTCCATATTTCTTCTACTTCACTTTCCTCCCACCACTTTTCTTCTGCTTCACCTAGGATATTCTTCCCTTGCCTATTCTTCCATCCATTTCTCATCTTTTATGATCGTCAATCATCTTCCTTCATCATCCCATCAACACTCGAGGGGGCACCTCTCCCTCTTGCTAATTTTTCTTCTATCCCTTCAAAATTTCATTCGTCTACTATCTTTGAAGTGGTGTCACTTACGCCACCCCAAAGAGGGGAAAATGTAGACACCCATAATTATGCCCGAGCAATTTAAATACTTAAATTGCATCAATTATCTCCCTTCCTGCAAATTGTCGACATACCGTCAAAAGTTCTCACCTTCTCTCCTATTGTCATTAATTAATTACACTACGCTAATTAATTAAGTCGTCTATCCAACAAAAATATTAATTAACGACCTTCCTTTAATTAATCCCCTCTTCTATCTAGAACTAATTAATTCTTATTAATTAATTAGCTTCCCCTTTCATTTAACCAATAAATCAATATTTAATTGATTTAATCCCCTTTTATAGTCTAAATCATGCTAATATTCCTCTAAAAGTTTTTATAAGCTTGCACATCTATTGATTAAATCATCTTGATTAATTAAAAGGCCCCCCTTATCCACATGAGTCACTAAAGGACAAACAAACCCTCCTAAAGTTAACTCAACCCTATCTAAACCCCCCTTATCCACAACTAACTCAACATCCCTATTATCCCACATGTAAAGGGATGTAGTGATTCCTTTATCCATTAGGATATATAATGAGCCCTCCTCCTACCTTTACACTTACACCTAAAGTCTTTGAGAAGATAAAAGAAAAGCACATAGAAAATAGACTAAAATATTTCCTTTGTTATTCTTGAGAATTCGCCACTTGAAGAGTTAAGCCTCTTTTTCTAGCCAAAGTGCTTGGGTCATATGGGAAGAGTCAAAAGGGTCTTATAGCCCAACTTTGATAAGCTCCCATTCCTAGGTTCTTGGATATCAAAAAAAACTAATTTGATTTTCATGGAGCCTACATAGGTCCATTTACTTATTTTTTGGTAATCTAGAGAAGTAGAGGTTTAAATATTTTAGCATGTTAATTCAAAGTTAATGCATTTTGCTTAATATTAATCTTGTTTAGATCTCATCTTTGATGGTGCTTAGATTTTATCATTAGATTTTTTATAGAACTATTTAGGTGGTAGTTCTTATTCATGTAACTTAGCTTAAGCATAACACCATGCACACAGTTGTCTCCACCAAGCCTAAGATAACGACAACCTTAGCTGGATCTACTAACATACCCTCCTTGCAGATGAGATGCCTTAGTAGAGTTCCAAAAGGTGTAGCAAATACGCACTTCCTGATATTTAAATAGATGCTTAACTATTTTCACCTCTCAAACATTAACCGTAAATTGTCACAATGATTCTTGATAATCCCATACATGGTCCACTCTTTCAAGTAAACCTGTAAGAATTTGTAAATAAAATATTGGAATGCTTGAACAATAATGCGCAAAAATACTGCAAGCATGTTCTTCAATCCAAAGGTCATCACCGTGTATGCAAAACTTACCCATTCAATAGTGAAAGTTTTCTTCTCTTGATCCCCTTTACTAATTCTTACTTGATGATATCAAGAGAATCCATCTATAAAAGAGTAAATTTTGCGCCCTATAATGCCTTCCAATATTTCCTCAATGAATGGTGTGGGGAAAGTATCAATCACACATGCAGCATTCAGCTCCCTATAGTCAACACAAATCTTAATTGTTCTATATTTATTTATGTCGATTACCATAGGGCTAACCCACTTTAATTCCTCTATGGGCTCAATAATGCCAGATTCCAACATCTTATCAATTTCTTCTTTAAATTTTACACGTAGGTTAGGGTTCATCCTTTGAGGTCTCTTCCTAACCAGGCGCGCACCTTCTTTTAAATTAATTTTCATCTCACCCAAATATTTGTGCACTCCTTTCAACTCATGGTAGCCCCTAGGAAACAAGTTCTAGAAATCACATAGCAATTCAATTATCTTAGCTACTTCAGATTCAGAAAATTAATCTCTAATTATGGCCTCCTTAGGTTTAGCATCTGTGTCAATGTTCACTTTCTTCGTCTTTATAGGTTCATGGTTGGTGTACGCCTTCTCATCTGCATTGTCTAAGACCTTACGCATACCCTCTGAATGATCAATGTCCAACTTTTCCAATTCTTCATCATCCACCATGTAGACCATATTTCCTTTCTCCTTCTCTAGGAAAATGTTCTTAAGCAGTTTTGCATTTGTATCATCTACTTCATCAAAACGTACTTGTAGGTATGACTCACTAAATAACTCTTGAACAAGTTATTAACCCTTTGCACTATCTCCCATAGTCAAGTGCTTCATAACCTGTAATGCCTCTTTCATCAGAGGTTTAGTAGAGAAGTAGTAAAAATTTTGGAGCATTGTTACAGTCAAGTCTTGCTGATTTCCAGTCTCTTTATGCAACTCCACATAAACATACCAAGCACACACGCAACCTCGTAAGGTGAAATAAAGTTTTTACACCCACAACAAAGGTGGTAAATCTTCCTACACCTATGTCCAGTGTCTCTCACATTGTTGAATGTGATGATGAATAGGATTATTACCATGATATTCCCATATTTGAGTAGGTCATTACTCTTGAGAAATCGGGCTAATAGAGCAATTCTCACTTCTCTCTATTCTATGAGATTATCCCTATGAACCATCCACCAATGCATTTTTTTCCTTTGAAGGGTAGAAACTAACATATTCCTTTTGTCCACCTGATCCTTCCATTTTACTTCCATGGCTTGCAATAATACCTCAAGGTTTCCCTTGCTAGTGTACCGAGGTATATGTTTATTACCTAACCACCTAACATAGTGAGGCCTACTTACGTGCGTATCTGCGCTTCTTACCTCATTCCCAACCATCTTGTAAGTTTCATGTTCCCAATTCTCATAGGAAATACTTGTAGTATCGCTAATGGACTGTGCATCATCCCATTGGATAATTCCTTCTTTAAACGGCTCAAGCACTTCCGGATCTCAAATGGTGCACACATAAATTCTATTCAGGTGTTCTTCACTTAAGGGATCAACGTAAGGTGCAGATTTCCCATATGTCAAAGGCATAATAACTCATTCTTCCTCATTCTCAAAATTGATATATCCCTTATTGAATCGTAGATCAACATTATTTGCATAGCATAAAGGGCACCCAAGAAGAGCTGGGAATCTTTCTACTTATGCAAGTGCTAAGACCTCAAAGTCCCCGGTGAACTTGGCCCCATGTATAGTAATGGGTGACTCCTTCAATACTCCAATTGGCATGTCCTTAGTCTGATTTTCCATCTACAAAAAATTGGAAGATGGATACAATGGAGGTCTACCCATTTGAACCCATGCATCTAAAGTAAGCACATTCACTTCCACACCTGTGTTAATCAAGATATTGCTCAAAATCCATCCATCCACAACAGCATTTAAAGTGATCTACTTGTCATAATCCAATATATGGGGAGGGATATTAGCATGAAAAATATGTCATTTTCTCTCAATACTAGCGCGTCGATTGTTTCATTTTAACCAAGTCCCTATTAATGGAATAATGTGCACCTGATGCAGCATCTTGCATACTTCCTTCAGATCATCAACATCCGACTAGAAAGTTTTAGCTTCCTTCTTCTATTCCAACTTTTGTGATTATTCCTTTAAACATTGTATTTCACCCTACAAATTTCTGATTACCTCCATGGTTTCTTGATAAACCTCCTTCTGATGTGTAGGGTCTGGGTATTTATATTATAAAACCTCCTCCTTAGTAATGGTAGGCTTCTGTTGCAACATTTCTCTTGCATGTATAGCCTCAACGCATGTAGTAATCTTCACAGGTACTACCTCAATATCCAGTGCTAACTTCGGCATCCATTGGTTTTCCATAGTGCACTGTATTCTAACCATTTGTGCCCCCGTGTTCTCATGTTTATGCTTCTTGTTCAGATGTTCATATAAGTCTAGGAACTCTTCATAGTTATGATTTTTTCTGCAAAAATAACAACTAATGTTTTGAGGAAATCCACACCTGTAATGGTCAGGGGATCCACACGTATAGCATGTTCCATAAGGGAACTCACTTCATCCACTGCCACGGCCTTGGCCTCTAAATCCACCACGATATCCTCGACCTCTACCATGGCCTCCCTTAAACTGCCCTTCATTTTTATCATAGTGCCCTTGAGTGTGATCATGATCATTTTTCTCACTTTTATCCTTATAGTTATTTGAAACTCCAGTCTTGCGTACACCAATATCAATGGCATCATGTATTTGATCAATCAACCTACAATCTTTAGTATTGTGAGTTATGGACCCAAAAAAATTTATAGTAGCAGAACACGTTATTTCTTATCATGTATTGTAATAATGGACAATAGTTTGCATCATTTGACATATCTCACATTCTAGTGACAAGGAGCACACCGATATGCAAGGACAACTATCCTTAGTATTCCCTTCTACTTCACAATTTGTGCACCAAATTCCACTGCATGTCTCATGTGTTGTATTGGTTGATCGTTTCTCTGACTATTTTACCATTGCCATAATCTAAGCTTCTAAGAATGGGTTCACTCCACCATCTATGCTCCTAATTGCCTCATCACGCAAAGTTGGTTCAGGTGCCTCGCGTGGGTTTGTATAAGTCTTATGTGAGAGTGCCCTCTTAAAAGGTGTCATCAGACCTCCGATAAACCATTGTTCATGTTGACTTGCATGGATATCATATGATATTTTAGACAATATTTTTTTGAAATGAGCATCATATTCCCATATACTCTCAGAAGTGCCCTGCTTGATATCCTTGAGTGCACTTATACTTTCTAGTTGAACTCAAAGATATAAAATTCTTTAATGAAAGCATCTTGTAATGATGTATAATCCACACAAGTCTAATTAGGGTCAAACTTTTTGTATCAGCTGTGCATACATCCCTACAACGTAGTTGTAAACTGACTGGCCTTGTGCTCTGAAGCTATAATTCCTTTCATGTGCCACAGTATCTCACACATATAGACATGTTTGGCAGCATATTCTATTCCCCTATACTCATGGAGACAAAGTGACATCTCAAAGTAAATATTCTATGATTTGTGAGGACCATGCCCACTAGATCAAGAATCTCATGTGTTACCTCCTCCTTCAGATCCGCCAGATCCCAAGCCACTTGTTCCTCCTAATCCTCCACCTGTAACAAGAATTGAACTAGAGAATGCACTTCCATGTGTCCTAACAGTGGTGCTAAACTGAACTCCTACAGTCTGCAAAGTTTTGCTACTCCCTAATATGAGTCCAAAGTTCTACATGCCTGTGTTCTACGCCAATGATGCACCTGAAAAGGTTCCTCCAACCAAAACTCCAAATAACAGGGAAGACATATTCCTAGCCATAAATGTACTTGCTATTTGATTTACTCTTGATCCTACTGATAAGTCAACTTTACCTCTTGCTACTCTACTACCAAAACTAGCTTGTTGACTACTAACTGTACTAGAAATTGGAAAACCAAACATAAGGGCTAGGTTGTTAGGTAGATTCAGATGTGTGCCAGCGGCCCATGTTGTCTTTGTTGGCACACTCTCATAAGAGGTCAATGAGGGTTTTGTGTCATGCTTTCCAAAATGGGGGAGTTTCATATGCTTTGGCTCCATGTCCTCTGCGTGAACTCCAAATCCTTCACAAGCCATCTCTCTCCACAATGTCATCCATTTTTTAACCTCACACTGAGTCTCTAAATCCCTCTCATGCACCTCATTGAACTTAAGTCACCTTTCTTCTCTTTGCCTCTCTACCGCTAGGTCTGCCATCCTTCACCACACCTACTCCTGCCCCCACATGTGGTGGCGTTTAGCTAGCCATCAGCTTCTCTTCAAAATTCAAGGTTTCCATTAATATCTTGATCACTAGTGGAATTCCGTGTAGATATGCTCCCCTGGGATAACATAAAAAATGAAACTCAGCTGCCTCTAGACAAGAGTAAGTGGAAATTGATTACTCCAAAATATATCTATTCAAAACACCATGGAACCAAGAATCCACAACGCGCGTCCAAATTAGATCAGCATCATAGAGAGCCTAAAATTATTCTTGCGTCTAGACAAGTGTGTGAAACCTCCAATTTCTTTTAGATGCATAAGCAAATATTCACTTGTATAGTTCTATGGGGAAGATAGCAAAGAATATTTCATATAAGCCATCATAAAAAATTTGCTCAACCCACTCACATGCGTCAAAATAGATCTAGTGTTGAATCTCTGAGTGTACTCTTCTTCCAAATCTACTATCCACTCCTCAACACTTACTAAGGTCAACCGGTATGTCTTCATCACGCAACATCTTGAAAACAACTAAAAAAATAGGTCCCAACAATGGAACTAATGATGCGGCCTAGAATTCACTGTCAATAACCCAAGCGCGTTGGCACATCACTTAGCCTAAACTGAGCACTCACCCGAAGCATGCAAAGACACCAGGTCCCTCTTTAGAGTTGCTTGTAGAGAATGTTAGCATGATGGTGCATAGAGGTATTCAGATTCATTACCAATAGTAAACAACACACAGTGCATAAACCAAATCTATGTCTTAGAGTATATGTAAGATGAACTAAATATTGAATATAACAAGATTTAATAAGAAAGAACCAGATTTAGTCATGTTCAACACCATTATCCAGCCAATATAAACCATTGTATTAAATACTGTAAAACATATAATCTTCTTAAATTACATAATTATCTCCATGATTCATGCGCGTGACAAAACTAGTAGCATAACTCTACAATTTGGCACACACAAAACCATGCAAATCCATACATATATATAGTGGTGGGGACTTGCCCTTAATTTCCCATGTACTTCTAAAAATAGGTCATTTGATAATAATAATAGCCATGCACTTTTATAAAGGATGCACAACATGAAATTTCTCTTAAGAATAGACTTCATATAGTTAAACTCTAAGTAGAAATTCTATTATTAGCTTAAACTATTCATGGCGCTCAATTGTTGTTTGTTCCCAAAATACCATTTCATGGAACGAAATTCTTCATGTATTTGTGTTCTTAGCACGCTAACTCCAAAAATAGCCTTTAAAACATAAATGGCTAAGTCCTTATCCTGGGCACTTCAGATATATTTTAGTGTTGCGCACTCTTCCAGTGACCTACATTTGTGTGCCCAACACTTAGGACATTTTTTTCCATCCAACACTACTTCAAAAAGTGTGATTGGCACAAGATCACCTAGGGCACATTATGTGCACACTCACCAAAGCTACATTTAGGTCCGAAATGTAGTGCAGCGCTTAGTTAGTAAGCTTACTGTTGTGGTAGTTGAGGTCATTCTAACCCGTTCATTTGCATTCTTAATTTTTTAGGGTTTTGATACTCCTTGGTATTTTACAGGTCTTTTCACCATCTTGGAATATCAACAAAATCCAACACAGTACAACAAAGTTAATGCGATAGGCATTGATGGTTTCAAGCCATCTTCTGAATCAGTGAAGATCAGTTTTAGAGATTTTACATAGACTAGGGCATCCGTTTTGCATATCAGAACACCCACATGCGCCCCAATCCCTTCCCATGTGCTCTAGTCCAGGGAATTAGTCTAGATCCATCCTTTTCAGAGATTCTACACACTTGTTGATACTTCCATATTTTCTAGTCACCTCTGTGACACAGTCCCATGAGCATCTATTATTCAGCTGAGTTCTCTCCTCTTCTCTCTTGCAAATTAGGGTTATTCTTTACTTTTTCATAGTTTTTTATCACTTATATACTTATTTACTACATTTATTTACATCTATTCATAGCTGAGATTAAATGTCCCCACATACTACATATTAGTTAATTTTAGTTAATTAGCTACACTCAAGGACATAACCTTGTGATGGTTCGTGGGTTTAGGAAGAGATGTCGTTATCACCTGGGCACAAATGAAGGAGAATTTTCTCACTAAGTACTAGGGCTACTGCAGATTGAGTAGTAGAGGAGGTAATGAAATCTAAAAAATGACACAGAAAGAGGATGAGCCATTGGAATACATCTAGAAATATTCTTATTTTGTGTTCAGAAGACAAGGCACACAACACTACCTCCTGAATCCCTCAAATTAGTCTTTTTTAAGGGACTTAGTAAGGAGGACATGGATGCTCTAGATTTGATAGGAGCTAGAGACATTTCAAAATATACCTTTGAGGATATTTTTGAAGCCTACAGGAATTACACCAGAGCCACTATGAAGAGAATAATAAATGTAAAATCAAGGGGTGGATCAGCTATCAAAACAATTGGGGACATATCCAAGTCAAATATTCACAACATGTTCAAGAACATGAAGCGTGAGATTTTCAATGACATGGCTACTCAACTAGATGATTTTCATGCTAAGAAGAAAATATAAGATGAATAGGCAACACTTAAAAATTTCTTTCATGCATGTAGAAGAAATAAATATGACTGCAGATGCAGAGGATTAGCCAACATTTTACAAGAAAGGGAATTTGAACCTGAATTCAAGATGTTGGAGACAAAGGATGGGAAATTATTTTATGTTGCTCAAAGGAAATTTTGGCTTCCAAGACAAGGAGGTATGTCATAGGATCCTATGCCATCATGTCATAATTGGGCTACTAATCCATATAGACAACCCCCACCTTGGGCTAATCCACAACAAGGTTGGACTATGTACCCTATCCAATACCAACAGCAATGGTAACCTCAACTTGTAGACCAACAACAATGGCAACAACCCCCTTCTTCATAGTAGTAGCCTTGAAGATGAGGTAAATAATGAAATAACCCATCTCATAATTACAAACAATCTTACCAGCAACATCCTTATCCGTAGTAGTAAGTTATGATGCCAAATCCCTAACCTGGCTCTCAGCCAAAAGCAACCCAACTACCAACTCAACCAACATCTAACCCTAAAAATAAAACTACTCATCTAACCTATTCTAGTGAACCAACTCAATACCCTACCTATTCCATTGATGTTAATAACATCCATCTCTGCCCAAGAAGATCACTTCCTTCACAAAGTGGACCCACCGTTACAGAGATTGCAGATAAACCACATCTATTCTAGACTAGTCCACAGCAAAGTGAAAACAAGTTGTAAGCTAATCTGTAGAAACCTAAATAGAGTTTTAGCAAGGGTAAAGTACAACCTAATGAACCACCATCTCTAGACAGATTACAAGAAAATAAAACTGACCTCAAATTAGAATCTGATTTTGATTTTGTCAATCTGTTGAGGGATATTTGTGTTAAAATTCCTCTTATTCAAACAATCAAGGATGTACCCATCTACAACAATTTTGTTAAGGATATATGCATAAAAAACTAGGTAGAAAGAGAAATGATCCATCCACTGTTAAAGTTATTAGTTAGTTGGCTGATATTATTCTTGGAAATTATATTTTATCCAATTACATAGATCCAGGAATTCCTTTGGTAAACATTGCAATTAATGGAAAAATAATCAAGAATACTCTGATTATCTTAGGGGCAGTCATTAATGTCATGACCAAGAAAATTATGGATGATTTTAAATTGGAAGGACTAATGCTAACAGTTATGATCTTACAACTTGTAAATAGATGAACAGTGAGACCTAAAGGAGTCCTTCAGGACATAGTTATGGTGGTAGACTCTTGGGAATACCCTACTGACTTTATTGTCCTTCAACCAAAATCAAGTTTAAGAGGATATCCTATCATTCTATGGAGGACATGGTTGGCCACTGTTGATGCACTCACAGGTTTCAGGTATGGCAGCATGATTATTTCTAATGGAAGTGGTACTAAATAGTTAATACTCTATCCTCGTGCTCAACCATTGAATGATGAAGATCAAACCATTTAGGTAGAAGGAACAGAAGCATATCATAACTCTTTTTAACAACTTATGATATTGGAGAATTCTTGTACCATTAAAGGACAATAAGAAGATGGTTTTCTCTCTAATGTCTTGAAAAATAACTATGGAAGAAACAAAGAACTAGATGACATATTAAGGTGTTTAATCTTTCCATTGAACCAAGTTCTACCGCAACAAATCACCATGAACATCCTAGGTAAGAATTTTATTCTTCATCAACTCCTTCCCCATGATTGCATACTAAATTATATGAGCAACAATGTATATTCAATGATTAATCTCTCTAAGAAAGTAGAAATAACTCCAGAAAAGCTACTTAATGTAAACAAGATGTTAAGCATGCAACAAGAGCAATACTGATTTCCCTTATGCAAAAAAATAAAGAAACATTTTCATGTAATTATGGTGACATGCATGGAATTCATCCTAGGCTCTGTACACACAATATTTATATCGAGGAAAGTTGTAAACCAATCAGGTAACCACAAAGAAGAATGAACCCAACAATATAATGCAAAAACATAAAGCAACGTTTGCATAGAATTATGGTGGCATGCATGGAATTCATCCTAGGATATATACACACAAGATTTATATCAAAGAAAGTTGTAAACCAATCAGGTAGCCACAAAGAAGAATGAACCCAACAGTAAGGGAGATTGTAAAAGGAGTATTGAAGAATTTAATGGATGCTAGATTTATATATCCTATATCAGATAGTCAATGGGTGTCACCCCTTGTCATTGTGCCAAATAAGAATGGAAAATTGAGGATATGCGTAGATTATAGAGAGTTGAATGCAGCAACAAAGAAAGATCATTTTCCATTGCCTTTCATTAATCAGGTACTTGACACTTTGGCTGGTAAGAATTAATTCTATTTTCTTGATGGATATAGTGGTTATAATCAAATTCATATTACACCATAGTATCAAGAAAAAACTACCTTCACATACCCATGGGGAACATTTTATTATTCATTTCTTCCATTTGTCTTATGCAATGCACCTGCTACATTCCAAAGGGAAGTCTTGAGAATCTTTTCAGATCTAACAAATGATTGCATGGAGGTCTACATGGATGATTTCATGGTACATCACAAAACTTTTGAAGAAGCCAGGAAAAATTTGGACAAAGTCTTGAAGATATGAAAAAATCACAATCTTTCCATAAGTAACAAAAAATGCTACATGATGATGTATAAAGGTATAGTTTTGGGATACAATATTTCTTATGATGGAATTCAAGTTGATCCAGCCAAGATATTTGTTATTGTAAATATACCAATACCAAGGAAGTAAAAGGATGTTATGATCTTTCTAGTCCATGATGGTTATTACAAGAGAATCATACAATATTTTAGCAAGATTGCAACGCTATTATTTGTATTACTAGGAAAGGATGTTACCTTTGAGTGGACTAAAAAAAGTGAGACTGCATTTCAAACTTTGAAACAAATGTTAACTTCTTCTCTTGTATTAAGAGGACCTGATTAGAACCTTCCCTTCTACATCCACAATGATGCATCAAACCATGTCATTGGGGTTTTCTTAGGACAAAAGGATGGAGTTTTGAATTATGCAATTTATTATGTTAGTAAGAACTTGCAGCATGCTAAACTAAACTACACAGTAACAGAGAAGGATTTCTTGGTAGTTGTATATGTTATCAGTAAATTCATACACTATATCACATATTATCTAGTGTTCATTCACACTAACAATGCTGTAATAAAATATTTGATAAAAAAACCAGTAGTAAACAACAAAATTATCAGATGGTTTCTCCTTCTAGAATATTTTGATGTCACAATATTGGATAAGCATGGAAAGGACAACGTAGTGGCATATTTCCTTTCAAGAATGGAGACTAATGATGAAGAAAATGTATTTTATGACTCTTTTCTAGATAAGCACTTATTTTTATCTCTACAAAAACACATTGGTATGCAGACATAGTCAATTTTCCGATTTAAGGTAAAACATCTCCACACTATTTATACTCTAAGAAGAAATATATAGTTGAAAAGAGTGTGCATTTTTCTTGGATAGCTGGATTTATATTTCATTTAGGGAAAGATCATGGCATGAGAAGATGTATAGATGATGAAGAAATATATGATGTCCTCAAAGCATGCCACAGTGAACCTTGTGGAGGAAATTTTGATGCAAAAAGAATAGCATAGAAAGTGTTAATAACTGGTTATTATTGGCCAACATTTCTTCAAGATGCAACACTTTACACCAGGAGATGTGATAATTGTCAAATAATGGGTAAGCCTACCAAAACTGATGAAATTTCATTGCAACCTCATTTGGTCTTATAGCCTTTTGAAAAATGGGGCTTGGAATTCATTGGCCCCATATATCCTAAATCTCAGTAGAAGGAGTACATCTTGGTATGCACATATTATCTAACTAAGTGGACAGAAGTGGAGGCATTTCCAAGTCACAAAAGTGAGAAAGTAGCCAAGTTTCTCTATGATCATTTCTTCAGCAAATATGGATTTCTAAGGGAGTTTGTCACTGATCAAGGTACACACTTTATTTTTGATGTAATTTTTAATATAGCTAAAAAATATGAAATCAGGCATAGGAATTCTACATCATAACATCTCCAATCTAATGGACAGGTAGAGGTGAAAAACATAGATATAGAGGCTATTTTGACAAAAACTATTACACTTCACAGAAAATATCGGGTAGAAAGACTTCCAGAGGTAGTATGGGCATTCAGCACAACACGGAAAACAACTGGCTTCACATTGTTTGAACTCTTGTATGGTAAGACTATTGTTTTTCCAATTGAATTTGAGCACAAAACACTAAGGACAATGCTTGAACTAGGTATAGATTTATTTAAAGCTCAAAGGAAAAGGATTCTCCAACTTAATGAGTTGGATGAAATGAAAAGATAGGTTATGCATAATACAAAAGTAAAGTAGAAGCAGAGAATCAAATGGCATGACCAGTACATCAAAACAAGGTAGTTTCAAAAGTGTGACTAGGCACTCTTGTTTAACTCCAAGTATAAGGACCACATGGGAAAACTTGGGACAAGGTTTCTAGGCCCATATGAGATAGAGAATATCTTTCCCAATGGAGCTGTGAAACTCACCACCATAGATCTTGTAAGGTTCAAGCTATTGGTTAATGGCCATAGGTTGAGGTTGTACAAGAAAACAATAGACATAAGTACCTTCATACAGCAGTTCAGAGGAGGATGAAGTAGAATGGAAATAAGGACATCAGAGTTAAAATCAGAATTTAAACTTGTTGTTTCATCTTCTAAGATTTCATATCATTGAGAAATTTCAGTGGCCTTAGTATATTTAGCTTGCTGAATATTCCAAGGTTGAATAAAAGTGTTGTATCAGCCCTTTTGGTGATCAACAACGCTTAACTAACATGTTTTATTTTCTTATTTCTATTTTACAGGATTTGATGTTAGATGGTTGCAAAATTGCATGACCTCCATCACAAGGAGAGCATGCAATGATTAAAGTTCCAATTACAGCAACATGCAGCAAACCCCTATTTTGTTTTCACATTTGATAGAGCCTGTGATTACATGAAGAAGACAAAAGATATTTTCACATGTGAGAGATGAAAAAATACACTTGGTACTCCAACAGATCGGTGTTCCCTCTCTGGGAGTTAGCTAATTATAGTAAGGAGCAACCAACATAAATCCAACACATGCACGCAACATCATAGTAATGTCTGCAACATAATAACAAGACTGCATGCATCAATGGTGTAAATTCAATAAAGCATGCATAATCATCATTCTAAATATGCATCAAGATAAGTGCACTTAACTGTCACTTTATTAAAGTATGATTTGAATGATTTTATTAATTTGTATTTTTGTCAAGTCATCGAGTATTTAATGCATTTAAAATACCACCGCTCTTTATGATATGAGGTGTCATTACACGTCATCCCATACTATCATATCACTTTACCTTGCACGCTTCATGGAGTCATATTAATTAATTAATTACCTCTCCTATAATTATGTTGTGCTTGCTTTGGTCTCAAAGTTCAAAAATACTTAGAACAATCCCACATAACTCAATTTTAGCTTATTTCTTCAAAAAAAATTGTGTTATTGCATGTTGAGATCAAAGAAAGCATCAGGTTCACAATGGGAGGATACTTGATTCATCATGAACCCACATAGCACTATTAGCTTCTTAGCAACCCTTAAATTTCACAATATTTTTGAGATAACGAGTGACTAGATTACATAATCCATTCCAAGGTTTTAATGAATCAATGGTTGAAGATTGTTAGTACATTCAGAGATGGAGAAGCAAATATGAAGGATTTATCAGTAAGAATTAGTGATGACATCTTTGCCGAGGTGATTGGAATTCTTGCACTGGGTGAACCATTTCCTGAGAAAGCAAATCCGGAGGTAGACAGAAGGGAATTTTCTGAATAATATGATGTATTCATCAATGATAAACAAGGTACACATAGAACTTATCTCAAACCTTTTTTATCTAAAGTTATAAAATATAATATCAAGTGTTTTAACTGTGAGGGGAGATACTCTCAGCTAAATACAGTTCACTTTAAATTGCTCAATCACCTGAAGAACAATAGATAAGTGAACATACCCAATTTCTTACATGAGATATTGAAAAGGATGAGTAGGGAAGCAAAAAAGGGTAGGTCTACACTATCACACCATTGTCTCATCACCTTGATTATAAATCACACCCTACAAAGGGATTATCTTAAGATTAGATGGGGAGATTTCGAAAGAAAGAGGAGAAGAAGTAATGTAATCTCTTCCACATATGTATTTGAGCCCGCAACTTCTATCTCCCAACCTGAACCAAAACCAGAAAAACACCATACCTCTTCAAATTTACAACCTTCTAAAGAAAATCTTGTTCTTGTCTCCCCTGAAAGAATTTTCTTTTCTGAAACCCTCTTAAAATTTTCTACTCTCAAATCATCCACCTCAAAGGGTAAAAGGAAATCTTCCAAGTCCACCATTATGCCACAGAGGAATTCTCATAGGCTAAAAACCAAATGGCCAAAAACCTCCAAACCAAAAAAGTCACTGACCATATCACTTGATAGTGATGTGTAAGTTGCAGAGGAAAACATTGATCCAATGGAAATAGTACAGGGAGGTATTGATGCTACATTTTTTGAACAACAATTCCCTGAAGAGCATGGAGGAAAAATAATACCAAGCCCAGAATGTGAAGATAGTGTGTGTGAAGGAGGTTCATGTAGAGAGAGGGGAATAAGAGGTTGTAGGATAAATCGTACAAGAATACCATGAGGAGTTCATGGAGGAGAATACAATAGTAATTCATACTAATGAAATAGTTTGTGAAATGGAAGGATCTGAGGAGAAATGGGAGAAGAAATTGGCAAGAAATCTAACCAAATAGTTCATGTATCAGAAGGCACTGAGGAAGATAAAGAAGGAGGAATTGGGGAACCAATTGAGCTTGAACACATGCCTCAATCTGTTGAGAAAATCATTGAGCACTTGGTTTGTGGAATTGAGGAAGAACAAATTTATGTGGGAGTTGAACAAGTACCATAACATACCCCTATAGTTGTAGCTGATGTAAGTGAAAAAGTTGCACCGCCATTTTTACCACATGCTAACATGTAGCACATAAATGTCACCCCGTTGTAACCAAAAATTGTCATCAAAGAATTTGTAATAGATCTTGTCAAACTAGTTTTTAGGGAGATGGCAACACAGAAAACGTTGTTGGATTACTGGGTGAATCAATTTGAAACCTGTGTTAATATGTTAAAAGGAAAGTATGAAAGAGAAAAAGAAAAACTCATCTTCTAGCACACACAATAAATTGAGGCAAAAGATAAAGAAATTAAAAGGCTAAAGAAAAATCGGGAAAAGATACTTAAGGTAACCCATGAGATATTCAAATGCAGACCTCCTTCCAAAGTCTATGTTATTTTCTTAAAAGAAAAGATGTTGCAGCTCTAACTTACTTGTATAAAATCTGACATGCCATTTGATATCAGTGGATCAAGAAGCTTCTTCAGGTTGTACCTGAATAGCCCTCATGAAATCCAACTTCTACTTTTTGAACTTTACATGTATAATTATGCTCTTGAGTATGATAAGGATTGGATTCTAGTCCTATACATTGGAGATGTTCCGGTTAAATAACTTTGTCCTTAATTTCAGAATGAGTTGGATAGGGAAAGACAAATCGAGGACTACAAGAATTTGTAGAAAGTACAACCACTGATGGTCATGGCTGAAGCTAGTAATAGTAAAGAAATTGTAAAGAAATATGCCAAGTATATGCAAAAAAAGGAAATTAGAAGAACGGTATGGAAAATGAGGAAAGTAACTCATGAGGAGGTCATAGATATGATTAAAGATCATGGAATTCAAATAGTTCAAACCTGTAGAATGCGCTGAAATGAAATTTTTATTACTGAATCGTAACACCCTCCAAATTGATAGCTTTTGTGACTAAGGCATTTGGTGTGATTGGGTAACATGCAACCAGTTTTGGGACTTGTGGGCTTGAGATGGACCTCTGGAGAAGGTTGGATTCCTAATCCTAACACTAACACTACTCTTAATGCAAGGAAACAACTAACTAAACCTATTCTAACACTTCCAAGGAGACGAGGAGAGAATTATTTCATGAAACAAAGGAAATCCTACACTAGAAGCGGTGATAGCACCAAGAGAAGGGGTTGCTAGATAATCTTCATCCTATAAATGGAGAAATATGAGCATCGAGAGGGTGGACATGCACCATAGATCAGATTACATACAATGCACCATTCTAGTAAACACAACAACAACTAAACCCTGCAATGGAAACAAGACTATGCACAAAACACCTGTGTCATGAAGAGAGGTAAGATAAAACAATAAACTCATGTAAGGTTAGAAGAATTAACACAAACATAAATTTATTGCTCTATAGATTACGCACAATACATCATAGTATAGGGAGGGGCAATGTTGCCATTACAGCCTTTAGAGTGAAGGCTTGAAGCCCCTAAATTCACAAGAGTCCAGCTGAGAAGAAGAGGGGAGAAGCATGAAAGAAAGTGTCTAAATCTTTGTAAATGAGCTACCCTTTACATTTTATAGAAGAAATTTTGCAAGAGAGGTAAATTTCATATTTCTAGGTCTTCAATCACCCATAAGGGGCACTATGTTTCCTTGCATCACATTATGGGAGCCCTTATTGATGCCCATGCCTCCTATAATCTTCCCTATGGGAGAAGAATGTGTACCCATACCTCATTTATTGCCCCCTCATCCACCTGGGAGCTGTTCACATCTGGGAGAGTTTCTACAATTCTGGGTCACTAAATCCTCCCAAAACCCATTTTTATGTTTCCATTCTATAGGGCTCTGAATCCTCTTTCCGATGACTATAATTTCATGAAAAAATTGATAGGTACAAAGAAAGATATACCCATTTAAGCAGATGGTGATTTTTGCTCATTTTTACTCTTTGCATATTGTGTTTGGGTGAGCAGCTCATCGAGCTACCCAGAGAGCTAGTTCCTTCACCCCCACACTACATCAATGGTGAGCTTCTTGCATGACTTGCATCCACCACCAAGCTCCTGAATTTCTCCATGTTACATCAATGGTGGGCTCCTCTCCGCTTTGCATGGTCTGGACACCCTGTGAAAACACCCTAGCCAAGTCCTGCCATCATCTCGGAAGCCCCCGCCTTACCTGTTTCGAGTTCCTTTGTCTCCCCCCTGCCGAGTCTCGAAAATGAATTAGCTCGCATTGATTTCCATGACATGGAGTTAACTCGACTGCCGCCTCACCTACCATCATGCTAACTTGACTGATTTCCTCAGAGACCTCCCCAACCAACTCGTTGACTCAGACATTAGCTCATGACGTACTTCGGAGTTTGCACCACACTGAGCATTGCATTTTTTGCCCTCAACTTCGATTCCAAACTCTGAGTGGCTCGCCACATTGGATATTTAACTCCTCCCTGCTTCGGACCTTTTTTTCCCTCGATTACTTGGAAAACTTAGATGAAAAATATCCGATGACTCCCAAAACCCAAAAGTCTGAAGTCTGAAATCAAACTTTGGACATTTGTCGGATCGGAATCTAACCCAACCGATGCATGCAATCCACCACCTAATCTCCAATGTCTAAAATCCTACAAACCCGAAAACTTAACTCTCGTGTCACATTCCACCTGCGAACTCACCCCATCATTCTTCCTGAGCTCACCTTTCCTTCGCCATGGCTGATCTATTCTCCTCACCGCACTCGAGCAGCTCAGATCTTCTTTGAGCTAACACTTTGGGCTCAGCCTCAACTCCTCGATCCAATATTTATGTCAAGTTGCTCTTATGCCAACATGTTGTTGAGTGAATCAGCACATCTTTCTTCACCCTGGCCTAATTGCGAGCTCATCGCCTTCAGCCCCCCGACCAGTCATGCATTATTCGTCCCACGCACAACTCAATTCGAGTTGCTCGTCTACCAACCCCATTGATGACTCCTCATTGACCCTGCGTGCATTTCCCATAGCCATGATCTCGGCTCACCCAAACTTCTCCAACATTGCAGTTCCTATCCCATGCTCATAGGCTTAATGTCAACACCCACCTCGCCAATCATCTGAAGTGAGTTAACTTCCGCCAATGCCGACCAGAACTCTGGTCAACTCACCCCGAGCTCTTCACATGTTCAAGCAAGTTACGTGCCCCATGCGGCCCCAATCATCCTTGCCTCCTCACATTGTTGCATTTTCCAATGCCACCATTGTTTTTTTGAGCTATTATCTTGCCTAACCCGATGATCCATTTACTGAGCTCAAAACCTTTTTCATCCTTGTCACCTCATCCCTAGCTCGGCTCCTCCACGATTTGTTCCATTTGCTAACCCCTCCATCTTCACGGGCCTAATTCAGTGAGCCGACTCAGCCCAATCTCTTCCTAACACCAACTCGACCCCGCCTCGATTATCTCATGCTTCGCATGGCTTGTGTGCTACCAACTGACTTTCCTGAGTCATTTTATGAACCCATGTCCTAGCTCGCTAAGTAGCTTGGCAAGGTTTTTTGGCTCAAAGCCAATCTTTGAACCCCTGACCCCAAATATTTTGCCTGATTTTGGATTTTTTCTCAAATTTCTCTGTATCAAATGACTAACAGGGTTGGGTGAACTGTCTGAGGGCCCATTATGCGTTTCTCACCAATTTTTCTCATTTTGGGCCGAAGGTGGGCCCTGGGAGCCCATTTTCTTCCCATAGGAAAATCTGATTCCTTTCAAAACCCAAAAGAGGAAAAAATGTTTAGAAATATTCCACACCTTCCTTGAATTATTGCAATGCTCCCAAAACATGAAATTTTTCTTGTCAACCCCAAATTCTCCTATGAAGGCCTTGTCTAGTGGTTGGGTCCTATCTCTCCTTGTTGTCCATATTTTCCCAGAGGGAAAAAAATGGATAGCAAAAATGTCTCCTGAACTGAAACAGAAGGAAATGCATTTGTACCCTAGCATGACCAACTCTAAGAAGAGTGAATGCATACATTCACATTGTCACTAGTTATGCAAAAAAATGGTTCCCAATTGGCTATCATCCCCCAATCTTCCACTTTCCGATACCACATTAGTCAGGTGATCAACCATTGAATGAAATAATACAGGAAAGAGTCATGAACACGCTCAAGATGAATGGGGGTTACTTCTTCACATAGCCAAAAGGAATGGATACTCCAATGGATTTCAAATGAGTATGCAACACCATTTAGACGGAACCTAAAGAATTTTAATGAGGACATTCAAGAAATTAATCCTAAAGATGTGATGAGTTGATTAACTTCCCTTTATAAACAACTCATCCTTTGTACTTTTGTTAATTCATTAAGACTAAGTCCTTGTATTTCCCCGTCATATTGTTGAACATCATCATCACTATAACTTGAACTTATTGGCATAATATTAATTAATATAGTTATTACTAGTTAACTTTATTTTGTAGTATTTTGAGTATGCATTTATTCTTATGGTTGCAATAAGTTTTTTGAATTATGATATGTGTGATGCCACTCTTATTTGTAAGCAAATTTTTACATGCAACAACCTATATGCAACAAAGGACTTGTCTATAACCAAAGGGACTCACCTACAACCAAAGGACCTATCCGCAGTAACTCATCCATAGCCAAAGAAGATCACCTATAGAAAATAAGTCGTGATTATGAAGATCTCTGGGAACATGAAGGACGACACTCCAAGTTTGTACATGTCGTGAAGGAATCAGTTACAAACTAGAAAATGAGAACTGAAGATAACTCAACTCTAGATTTGATTAGTCATTATTACTTAATGAGGAACTGATTGATTGAATTCGTGATTTGAGAATTGATTGATTGAAATTCTCAGTTACTTAAGTTATGTGTTTGACATATAAACACCAGCTAGTTAATTATATTGCATGCATCAAATTCCTAGATGATTTGTTTGAGATTTTACTTGATTTGCTTGAACTCCTAGTCAAAATATTCTTCTCACATTTTGTTGCAAACAAGGAATATAAAAGAGAAGGATTAATGTTGAAAATGAAATGGGATGTAGAGATCTAGACAGAGAATTAGAATAGAGGATACACAGATACATAAGTTACTTTGATCCTAAATGCAATCTTTATGCCAATTCAATAAATAATTTAAGTTATGTTTAGTAGATTTTAGTTACAAGCCTTAGGAGAGATTAACACCCATGGCAGGGCCCACTTGTGGTCTGCGAAACCCCTCCATACTTTGTTTCATTGCATGGATATATTAGCAAGAAATTCATTCCTTTATCTGCATTCTGAATTTTCAAGCTTTGATTTAGTGTTAGAAGTCATTTACTTTCAGCTCTGAGTTTTGATTCAAGCATTGTACTTTCAGACTTTTTTATTTTAAGTATAGTAGTGACAACTATTTCCTTCCCATACCTCCTAAACGCTTTGTAACTGTGCATACAACACTGACATTATTGAAATTTTGCATCCCTTGGTTTGATGATTAAATGATTGTAGATTAATGAACAACATATTAATTGTTGCTAGTTAATTTACACCACCACTTCTTTTTAATGCTCAATAATTCTTGTACATGCAGTTTGACTAACCAAACAAGCGAATTTAATGTAGGGTTTTAGATTTTCTGTTTGATGTTCTCTCCAAATGTTTTTTTTTGTTGAAATGCATGTATTGTAGGCATTTATCTAGGCTACACATACACTGCTACTATAACTTCCACTACCCGCGACCTCTAACTTTCCATACCCATGTCTTACCATTCCGCTGCACGTTTTGCTTTGAACATATTCGCTGCGGGTTGTTAAAACTAATGGTGATGCTAACAAAAAGTACTTTTTGACTAGGCAATTTGTTTTATGTGAACTTGCGTAAGGGGTAGGCTAATCCTCATTCACCAAATGTTTTGACTAGTTTTTAGTCCATCCTCTCCTTTCATCTTAAAATATATATACTAGCAATTGCACATGAGTTGTAAATTACACTGGAGAGGATAACAATGTTAAGTTTGTTGGTATTGTAATTTATAACGAAGTGTATGCAAACTTAAAACTAAACAAAAAAAACTTTCTAGAAACTAAGAATAATCAGGCACATGGCACATTATTATAGTGCAAGCTTATTTTTTTAGATTGCTTCATTTAGCATCACTAATAATCACCACAAGAACATTCTCCCTTTTTAAAATGAAGGAAATGGTTCCCATTTTTCACAACAATTTCTCTTGCAATAATCTTGGAGTTAATTTTCGTTGTAGTGTGGCAATGAGCACATAATCTAAGGTTCTTGACAAGTATAATAGTTGTACCAGAGGGGGCATGTTTAACCAACCAACTACATTTGCCAACTTTTTACTATGTTGGTAGAGAAATAATTCTTTTTCCTCCACTTCCACATCATTAACTAAATGTGTTTAATATGAAAAATAACTTGTGCCATTTTCTCCAACTTTGAATAGATATCCTTTGTCTATAAATGTGATTTATGATTTATGATATGTATCCTGGCCTTCAATCCAATTACATCCAAGGTTCTTCTTAATTTCTCTATCTTTCATCAATCTCCATATCATTTGAGCCTCACCTCACCTAAGTTGCATCATTTTTAGGATCCAAATCAAAATGCATTATGAATGTAAATAAACCTATATTCATATGGGATGTAAGGAACGAAGCAAACACTTCCACATAATCCCCACAGGTTTATGTGACATTTGGCTCTACACCTGCCAATTACATTGTGCATATCCTGCAATCAATGATGTCCATGAAATCACATTTTTTTAGGCATTTTGTCAAACAGTTCACGTGCCTTGTGTAATGTTCAACTTTGTCTATGTGGTGTTAATTGTCATTGTAGTTGAAAATTTTCAGTGGACTTGCAAAACAGTTAGAAATCCTTTTCCAGATATTAATTGACAGAAACAGACATGAAGGCAACTGCACCTGCTAAAAGCTCTCAAACTAGGAAACAGATGAGAGACGAAGAGTTGTGTATAAACCCTAATCATAAAATCTTAAGAGATTTATGCGCTTCGTACTCTCAGCAGTCCACAACAAGGTTCATTTTAAGAAGACGCCTCTAAAAAATTACTTTCAAATCGTTGGTGAATCTCAAAAATCGACTTTCGAATTGTTGGCGAATCTCAAAAATTGACTTCTGGCAAAGGCATTTTGCAGAGAGCATATTTCCCTGAAAAAATGTTTCGTGGCAAAGGTTGGTCGCAGAGTTGTCATTGGGTTTCCCTTGTTTCGCAAAGTTGGTTGGGTAGGGGTTGGTCGGGGGGATTGGGCGGGTGAGGGTTAGATGGCTAAGGGTTGGGAAGGTAGGTTGGACAAGTGGGTGGGTTGGACGGGTGAGGGGTTGGATGACTATTGGGCGGGTGGGGTTGAACGAGTGAGGGGTTGGAAAATTGAGGGTTGGGCAGGTGGGATGGACGGGTGAGGGGTTGGATGGCTAAGTGGTGGGAAGGTAGGTTGGACTAGTGAGGGGTTGGACTGATAAGGGTTGGAAAAGTGGGTTTGACAAATCATTGGCTGAGGGGTTAGATGGCTAAGGTTTGGACGGGTGAGGGGTTGGTGGCTGACGGATAAGTCATCCGGGACAGAAGTTGAAACTTGACGGGCGCTAACCCCTATAAATACCCCTTCAAGGTTAGACGGGGTGAGGGGTTATTCCTACACCCAAATTTCGACTCATGTGCCCACAAATTATAGCTTACTAAGAGAAGGGGATTGGAAACTCAAAATTTACCGTGGGATGGATGGTAAAGTGTACAATGGCCGGCTAATGGTTAGACATTAACCTGAGGACGTACATAGTGTTGGACGGCTAAGGGTTGGAGTGCGGGTGGATGGTTTGGATTTTCAAATGTTAAGGGGCCTTGGTGACAGGTTGGGTTGGGCGGTTGGACAAATCTACAAACATTCCGTTGTGCGGCTAAGGGTTGGGTGGCTAAGGGAAGGGCAGATTCCCTTATTGATACCAATGGTATCAATGATTTAGGAAAAGAAGAATAAAGGAGTCTGGAAGAAAACAACAATGCTTTTGGGAAATATGGGTTGAAATTTGAGCCAAGAAAAATAGCGGCTGCCACAAAGACTAGCCAATAGTTTTTTGAACACCGTGTGTCCTTTGAACCATACAGACCCCTATAAATACCCCTTCAAGGTTCATTTCTTCATTTTTCTACTGAAAATTTCCAGTGCTCTTTTGAGCTCTCCAATCAGAGGTTCAAACTTCTCCCAAATTTTAGCAATGGCCATCACCACATCTATTCCTACACCCAAATTTCAATACAAAAACCTCATGTGCCCACAGATTCTAGCTCTACTAAGAGAAAAATACGCACAAAAGGATTGGCTTAATGGTGTTAAAAATCAGAATTTACCAGGCTTGTGGACATGTACCAATTCGATACAAATACTTTAGTCCTTGATTACCTTCTCGCCTCTTACAACGAGAGTGATGGAAAATTTTTTAAACCCTTTTTAACAAAAAGTTCTCCTCTACCGGGCATCCAAGACATCCTCAAATTTATTTCTCAATTGAAGCCGATGACGTACATCAGTTAATAGGTTTACCATTCGAAAATAAGTTGCGACCATTACTAGAAAGGTTGTCCTTACAGATGGAGACAATTTTTTTTTGGAGTCTTATTATAATGTATCCTTTCAAGTTGATGGTAAGTTTATTATTTTCAAATGAATTTTTTTCTTAACATTACTTGACCACCCAAGGTTCTAACATTTCTTGTCTGTTCCATTGCATCTCCTCTTAATCGTTCAGCAAGAGGCCTTCTTCTACAAGGTATTACAAACAAATTCCTTATTGTAGTTGTGTCACTTTTTCAGGTAAAACGTTTTAAGGCCATGATTGTATTACAGGGAAGATCTGCAGACATTCTTCGTATTGGGCAGTTCAATATTTATTGTGGACACTAGCAGTGTCAATAATTCGATTGGTGCAGTTATTTGTCTAACAGAATTAAAACAGACGTCTCCCATACCCGAAAAGCCAATCAATCTGATAAATCCAAGACTATATTCTCTTGTTGCAATTATATTCTTGCTTTCTATTATGAAGCATTCTACAAAATTCCGCAAGATAAAATTCCAACTGCAATCAATGATCAAATGATTGGTCTCAGTCTCTGAAGAACAATAAGTAGCAATTACTTTTACTGTTTACTTGTTATAATGATTTCAAATTCAATATTTTTGAATAAAATAATAATTGTAAGATTTTATTTTGCAGAGAAAAATTATAGCTGCAACATCTCATAAGGAGGCAATTACTAGAGGTAAAGCCCCTCCAGAGGTCTCTGCTGATTTTGACATGGATTCAACAGAATCAACACCAGTAAGACCTCCTTGTCAAAAGTGACCTAGGGGGTCGATATGCGCATCATGTTTACCATCACATTTAACTACAGGTATGAAGTTATATTTTTATATAAATAACTAATTCAAACAATTAATATAGATTATGTATGTAGTACTGTATTTTAATATTTCTACTGTTCTTTTCTACATTTATTGTATTCAGAAACTACTGAGTTTGATGATGAAGATCAAACTCATTCTGGGTGTGAAGATCGAAATGTCATGATTGTGTCTCCGTCTATGCAAGGTATATTGTAATGTATAATATTTAGCATGTTTTGTTTCCTTACAATTTTTTAGCATTTACAAAGCCCAACCGTAATATTCTAACAATTTGTTGTTTGCTTCATGCAGGTAATATGGCTTCTGGGCACATTTCGCTTGCAAGGAGGCCACCAATACCTCCAACACGTCCAGTCCAAACAAAAAGAAGAACTTCAGGAAAGAATATAAGGTTTCCTGCAGAGTCAGCAGGAACAGTTCATCCTGCAACCACAGAATTTCTTGGACTGTCACTAGGTGGTGTTTTAAGTGTAACAGCCACACAACTTTTCAACAACATCGCCCTTGACGAGGAGTATTTGGGCTTCGATAGTGGCGATGCAGACAAGGGTAACTATTTTGACACCCATGATATGATTCAATCTACTCCACCTCAACCACAACAAAATGTGCATGTAATACAGGGCAGTGACTCTCCTCCTCCTCCAAGAAATGCTCCACAAACAGATGATGAAAAGACACAATTTATATTAGAAAAACTTATATCAGATAGTATGGGGGAAAAAATTCAAGAGGTTGTAATGTATGATGTGGATTTGGTGCAGTCTTGGGAGAGGAGAGCTAAAATTTTGATAAAAGAAATAAATACACGATACCATAATCATGCTCAAAGGCATTCATTGTTCACTTCCGTAGAGAGCCAACCAACAAGGCAAGATGTTTTTCTAAACAAAGCTCAGTCAGGACAATTTCATATAGTAATGATTACAATGATGAAATTATAGACATAATGCTAAACAGGTTGGAGAATCTGAATGTTGAAGCACAAGCTTACTACAACAAATGGGCTAAAGACAAGACAAATGTTTTAATAACAAATGTAGAAAAAGAAAAAGTTGTTGTGAGTGGGCTTTTAGTTTTACATGCAAAATCCTAATATTATAAGCACTGCAATATATTTTTTCATTTTATCTAATAGACTAAAAATTTAATATTTCTGTTTTGCAGGCAAAATATGAAAATTTAAAGAAAGAAGCAGCTGTATTTGAAGCACATTTGAAGAATGCCCGCAAAATCCTGAATTCATTTTATACAGTTGAAGGAAAAACTCATTGTTATAAATAAACAAAATAATACATTGAGAAGGATAATAAAGGAGCATAAGATGGATCCAGAAGTCTTACTGAAGGAAAAGACAGACGCAGATGCAACACTTTTGTCTACAGGAGATGTAGCGAGGGAGGAGCTGAATATTCTAGAAAATATCAATACCGCAGCACAAGATCTGCAGGCATCAGGAGTTATAGCAGATAGCTCTGTACAGATGCAGCAGATTCCTCCACCTCTTACGCAAGAAAAAGAACAAGCTTCACCTGCAACATAAAATTAGATATGTTAGTAAAGTTCACCATGTGACAGGTGTGTTGTCACAATTCTGACACTGGCGTAGGAATTAAAAGATAGTGGCCAACCCTTTTTTAGTTTTTATTCCGTGTGGCAGACGTAAGGACAACTATGATTTTGAATCATAGGCAGAAAAGAGGATGACCTCGTAATGTGTCCTTATATGACAGAACTTGTCTGGAAGCTTTGATATGTTATGACAACCCCCTTTTTGGAATTGTATTGGCCGACAATGCTTTATGAATTTGTACTTTTCTTCATAAAGTAATCCGCCACATGAGAGATCGATTTCAAAAGAACTTTGGAAATTAGAATTGTACAATGTTACTATATGTTGTTAATACAAACTATGTTTCTTTTTTATTGTTTACGTAAATGTTGCTTAAATTTACTTGATTTTGTTTCTTTAAAATATTTACGTTTCTGATTTGTTGCAGATGTAAAATAAATCAATTAACAGATATAAAAGACAAATGTGTCCTTATTTCAGTCTGAATTTGAAAACCAAATATAAAAAACAAATGGGATAATTGAAACATATAATGACATTGTTCCAATGGAAAAGGATCAAATAAAGAAAAATATAATATTGCATTTATTGAAAGTTGTAATCTCTATATGAAATACATCAATACTTATTACATCACATTATTGTAATGAAATCTATGTGAATTGGAATAGTCCTGGAGCAACGCTTTCATTTGTGTCTTAGAAATCAACTGTAGCATGATCTGTGGATGTGTCTCGATCCCCTAGGTCAGGCAAAATATTACTAACTCCTCTTCTTTCTACTAGTGAATTCCACAATGCCAGTGCTCTATCATAAGGAAAAGACTCCACTGAGTAATGTGATACATACAATCTGAGACAACTTTCTAGATTCCTATCCAATCTGTTTCAAACTTTTGACTTTAAAAAGGATAGTGCACTGAAAACCCTCTCATCTTCCACATAACCCAGAATCATTGTTTGATAGAGCTCATACAACTTAATATACTCGCTCAAATATTCACTTAGAATACTACTGGAACATATATCCTTCCAAATCCTTTTCATGGCACCGTAATCCTATGGGTTTTGTAGAAGCTGAACTTGTCGTATCATAGTATTAGCAAAATCCATTGACTGTGAACTAAGTAGTTTTCTTTTTAAAATACCTTCTAAAGAAACTCCATTTATCTCTTCAGTCTTAGAGAAATGATCAGTTAGATCACCCATGTTTTTGATAAATAAAGGATTGATAGATGTATAAGGTTTGCTGCCTAAAAAATTCCAAAACTGTGGATTTACAGCTCTCATTGCTTCAAGTATTTTATAATTTTAGAATCTTTCCCGGATATCTTTAGCTAACGATTCAAAGATATTTTCTCAACTTATTCCTAGTTTCCATTAATACTGCATCATATAAATTTCGTGTCACTCTTACTTCTTCTATTTCTGAGTTAGCCATATCAACTCTTTTTTGGAATGTATGAAGTGGAATCTCTCTTCCATGTGCTGTTATACACAGATGATCATGTATATTGTACTTTAAGAAGCACCTGGAATTTTTCAAATCTGTCAATGCATTCCAGTTTTCAAAAGCAGCACCCTGAAAACTCCCATCAGAAATATATAAACTTTCTAGACTCCAACAAACACGTCTTCTGAGTCTTATGAAGTCTGTAATGTAGAAAGACCGATCTTGTGCATGCTTCGTTAAAATATTAAGCTCCCTCAACATGGGAAAAATACCACAGAGTGTGAGTAAAGTTTCTATGTCAGTTAGACAACACAATAGATCTTTAGCTTTATCTACATCCCTGTGGTATTTAAACATAAATCCTGTCAGTGAAGGATATTCATCAAATATTCTACAGGTAGGTTCATACATAGATATCCATTTGGTATCTACATCTTTGAGAAGTTTTTTTCCCTCTGTCAGTCCAATAGCAAATTTTTGAAATTCTAAAAATCTCTTCAGACTGCTAGAATAATAGGCATGCAGATCACGTATCAATTCCTCCACTTTAGCTACATTTTCAAATGTGCTCACAATTTTGTAGGTGAGATTCATTCTGTGAGCCATGCAGTGGACAACAACCATATACAGAGCAATAGTTGTCTGAAGTCTAACACATAGACCATTTTTGGATCCCTGCATTACAACTGCACCATCGGTTCCGACACAAACTAATTTTGTTGCAATGGAAAAGTCATCCATTCCAGCGATATCCTTCAGATTTGACACCACCAATTTATAAATATTTTCAGAATTGCAATTCTCAGTCATTTTATGAATTGCTAAGAGGTGTGGAGTCCTTATTTCATTAGCAAATGTGTAAACATGAATACATATCCATGAAGTATTATCGACTGCAGTAACCTCATCTAATGAAAGGGAAATATACTTTGCCTTTTGAACACAGTTTCAGATCCTCCTTCTCTACCAGAGATAGACATTTTGCAATCTCCCAGCCACTGGTATCTGACCAATGAGATTGAGGAACGTTCTGTAGACCAATAACTTGATACAACATTTTATTTTCTCTGAAATCTTACATCGGTCTTCCCCTTTTCATTATATGAAATACGGTAGCAAACTGAATACCATTTGCTTGCATTTCTGCCTCCATAGCTTTGCTCAATCTTGCTACTATGGTCCCACCTTTTTCATTTACATATTTCATATGTTTTTGTTCCTTTTCATACTCTTCTGCGTATTTGACATGTAGACAATCTTTTGCATCTTTCCATTTATGTGTTCTGACTATGCTGCCATCCTTTAGCTTTTGGGAAATGTATATTTTCCCATAGTGCTTTTCAATTGTGTCCAGTTTGAGCTGCATCGTGTGATCCTTCCCCTTTTTCCAACCACATATTTTGCATCGACATTGTGTTGGAACATCATTACAATTTTCAGTGTACACAGGTTCAATAAAAGGATATTTTGCAGCCCATTCGAACTGGAATTTCCTTCCAATTGTCTAGTTTTCCCTCTTTCTTCTGACATATTTTCTTTTTTTTCTTGGGATTCAACTTCTGCATCTGAGCTATCAGCAGGAATATTTTGATTCTCATGTCTCCTTTTTCTGGAAATAGACCTTGGAGTAGAAGCTTCCTCTGCTGGTGTATCATGAGAATTCGATGAATTTTCTTGTACTTCTATGTCATCAAGGGACGAAATGTTTTCCTCAACATATAATGGATCATCGATATCTTTAAATTGATTATTCTGTGAAGGAATTTCTGAAACGTCTGCATATAATTCTATAAAATTGTTACTTATATAGTATTAATTTTATCTATAGTTAAATTTTTACAGAGTACAAAGAGTTCCAAGAACAATATGATAAACATAATTATTAAATTTTGTAAGATTAAATAACCAGTAAATAACACGTGCCACATACCGATATTTTCAGCTGATGCAGAAACCGACTTCATTTTTTGTGATTTTCCAAAATAGCCAAGCAAAGTATTTGCACCCTTTTTTGAACTGGCTGAATTTGTAATCTTCTTGCCCTGATTTCTAGTATCCATGACTGCTTACTGCTTAGGCCCTTAGGGGCAACTCTTATGTTCGAAGGCTCTGAGAATGGACAATTTAAGGTTAGACGGTATTGGTTGGACGGTAAAGGGTTGGACGACTGAGTCACTGAGTGGTTTGACGGCTCACGACTGAGGGGTTGGATGCCTAAGTTATTGGATGGCTTAAGCCTTAGGGGTCGGACGGCTCGGGTTGGATGACTAAGGTTGGATGGCTCAGGTTGGATGGCTAACAACTAGATGATGGAATAACAGGGTTGGGATGGCAAGGGTTGGATGGATTGGACAGCTAAAGGTTGGACGGATCAGAGTTGGACATAATAGAGTTGGATGGATCAGGGTTGGATGGAACAGAGTTGGATGGATCAGAGTTGGATGGATCAGAGTTGGACAGATCAGAGTTTGGATTAGATTTGGAAGCTAAGAGGTTTGGATGGACTCAGAGTTGGACGGATCAGGGTCAGGTTGGACGGCTCAGGTTTGAGACGGCTCAGAGTTGGACAACTTATGGTTGGATGGCTCAAATTTTAGTGTTGGTAGCTGAGGATTTTCTTATGTTTACTTCGGCGAATATGCACACGATATGATTCGAAATGGTGGCAAATTACATTCATAAGCTCTTATATATGTGTAAAATCTAGGTGAAATGAATAGTATAAGGGACATGTCGGTCAATTTTTCGACAAATAAGTCGGCTGCGAACCACACAATATTCGCCAATTTGAATTTCCATAATCCTGGATTTTCGCGAGTTTACGAAAATTCGCCACTAAGTTGTCTCGATCTGGTGAAACACTTTACGGGTACCTATCAAACTTCCACACTTAACATACATCTAAATAAATAGATATTTTCACAAATAGGACAATTGAAAATAAGCAATGGGGAGGCATGAACAGTATGAGGGAAATTGGCTGCTGGAAAAGTTACCGGAATTTGACACTTTCCAGCGGGGGCATCTTCAAATGTGGATGCCTTCTTGCGATAAATGAGTCAAAAGAGTAAATATACAATTTATCTTCCAACTTGTTTGCTTTCAAAGATCTGCACAGTTTTTCTTCTCTAAATTTTTCATTCGATGGATCCTTTTAGGTAATAAAAGCTAAAGCTCAATTCAATTTCAAAGTGGCAATCTTATGCCCTTGAGGCAAATGAAGAGAGACAATCTTTTATGATCTCCCTCGTGAGTATGCATTATTAAAGTCACAATGGATTGATCAATAAACACGTTATTGGAATTGAAGTTCTACAGCTCGCCAGGTTGGAAACCGAGTCTAGTCGCAGTATGCGCCCCAAGCTACCCGACTGTTCCACCATGTAAGATTAGAAAACAAACCTAAGGAATTTGATAACATAAACAACATATGATATACAGATAACATCATGCAAGTGCCTTAAAGAAGCTCATTGATCCCAATGAAATCCCAAAATGTTAAAAAAAAACAAGCTAGTCACTCTCTTCATTTGAACTCACAATAGTAAACATCGAGATCTTGGCCGAGATTGTTTTTTGTGGATGGCCTAATGGGGCCTTGACGAGTGATTATCTTGACATGTTTGATGAATATGGTGAAAATTTATGTCAAATGAATTCAGTGGCATCAATATTATTCTTCCTGTTACATTGGGTGCAGTTACATCGTTTGCATGGTATGATAAAAAACCCAACACTATACATCCCTCTAATGGTCTTCAAAAACAGGTAACCTGTTTCAATTACAATAGTTGAGGAGTGAAAATTTACCCTGTAATGATATTTTTCCATTATTGAGCTCCAATCTGGCTGCAGTTAATAACCAATGTCCAGGGATATCATGAGGTCCCTTGCAGATTTCAGAAGTGTCCACAAATTTGAGGAGTTTAGGGGACTGTACAGGCACTGGTGGCCCATTGGGAAACTGTGCCGAGTTGAGCACAAATGGGACGGGCTTGGATGGCTGCTGTGATGTTGAGAAGGTCGTACTGAGTGTTGTGAGGAATCTGGACCTCTGAGAGACTGCAGGTGTATGATCCCAAATAGACTTTTGGATGCTACAATTGGGCAGCCTTGTAAATTGCAAATTTAGATGCAGCACATTCTTTGACCCACTTCCTTTTACTTGAAGTTGGGCACCAGTTACAACAAAAACACCGCCCCCTGCTTCCTTAACCCAATTGGGATCATGCTTGATGGCCACCGTGCATACATGACAGTAGTTCTTCCTCTGAACAGGCTCAAAAAACTGGCTGTCCTTGTCATCTGACTCTCTCCACCTTGGTGCTTCTGACAAGATAGTCTCATTCCAGAGAGGCTGAAGAATCCTTGGAAGAGTAGAAAGATGCTGGAGATGGACTGCCAACCTGTCGCACTTCTTTCCTTCAAGATAAAGTCGAAGCCCACTTACAAGATTTCTACCAACAGACACCTGTGGTTGTTCAAACACAACTCAAATACTTTAGACCGAATTGATCCTGATGGGAGCACTTTTAAGACTTGTGCTTCCTTCTCCGTATGTTTTGGCCAAACTTAGCCTCTTATATTATTGCACTTTGCAACATAATATTAATTTGAAACTTGAACGGCTAACCTTATTCTGGTGGTAAGGTTAAAAGGCCATTATTACCCACAGACTAAACTGCAATAATGCACCAGAATCTGGCAATAGACAGCTCCTTATATGTGAATAGGGGTGACTTACATATACAGAGTTGTACAGGCTCCGACTGTCCAGAGACTAAACTGCAATAAATGCTCCAGAATCCAGCCATATAATTCTGTATATATGTACCTGAGGGTGTAAATCAGTCACATATAATGGAGCTATATATGACAATATACTGTCACATTGATTGCAGTTTAGTTCCTTGGATAGTCATTGGCATGCTGAAAAGCCTTTATTCACAACTTTTGAGTCAGGGTGAGTAAAGAGAATAATGTACCTGAGCCATGTTGACATAAAGTTTTGGACTCATCAAACTGAATTGCAAAGGTGGGCACAAAATTCTTTTCCTTGGCAATCCAAGTGTTAGCTCACTGTGCATTGGAGCCCATTCCAGATGAATTTGGAATTCTAGGAAGTACTGTAAATCATCAATCCGAGGCTTGTCTGCAGTAAGAAACTGAGATTATTGCTTTGTAAACTAGACTAAATATTTAACTTTTGTTCCATAGTTTATAAAACTCAAGTTAATTTAAAAATTCTGGGTATACAGTAAATAATTATATTCCAGAGTGAAACAAAAAAGTAATGGGGCATATACATTGCCCTTAAGGCTTCCTTCAAAACATTTTGACTCTGGTAGTGAAGCAGTCGGAACAGTAGGAAAATAAAACACAACCAGCATTTGTCCCTTAACAATCAGGGAAATATTTAATATGACCATCAACTATATTGGGCATCTCTTAAATGTATTGTAAGATGTTTCGAATCCCGAGCTATGCATTTAGAGATTAGACTGTTGTGCTTCCACTATTTGCAGGACACTAGTAAAGTGCATCTACCAGGCAGTGGCACTATACAGATTTGGGGTTAATATGGAAAACTTTCAATGCTTCAGTCCCAAATTTTTGATGTCGTGAAATTTGTTTCCTGTATCCCAAACCATACTCAAACACTGGCACCTAACAACTGGGAAGATGTAGAGGGTGAGCTGTAATACATGAAAAAGTGGGACCTAAATTGCAAAAGTACCGTTAGTTATAACATGCACCTATGCATATTGCTATATTATAAATGTTTTGCATATGGTTTGGCTTGCTAAAAGTGCTCATACAGGTTCAGAATCCATGAGTTTATATGGATAGCTAAAAAATCCACTAATTATATATAGGTGGCCAGGAAATAGAAAATAGAAAATTGATCATAGAATGGCTAAATTGGGATTTTCCTGTAGTCGCAAGAGTACTCTTCTTAGAGATGGTTCAGTGATTTTGATGTGCCTGTTTTGTATTAGACCTTCATTTCAATCAATACTTATCCTTTTGAGTTTGGAGGTTCTGTTCACAGTGTTGCATCTCTGTTGATTTTCTGGAGTAATCTGTGAATGTTTGTAATCATACATGGATTTGTTGGAGGAAAAGTCATGCCTCAGATTAAGATGTAACCAGCTCGTGTACTGACAAATTTCAACAGTGGCATGTTGGGCACTCAATTTGAAGTCAAGGTTCTATCGTTCTCTACAACACTTGTTTTGACTTAAAAGCAAATGAAGATGAACTTTCCTTTGATGGTCACTGATCATAGCAAATCCTTTATAGTCATATTGCAAAGTTTTGACTCAAAATGCTCTGGGCGAGGATGATCCTTTCCACTGTTATGCAACAATATATGAACAAGTCTGGGAGAGTTGCCAATAGATCAATAGCAAGCAAGCCAAAGGAGAACAAGGTTCTAGTATGCATTGGTACCAAGGGTACAAAAGGGACCACTAAAGGGCTGCTATAGAGATAGACGATGCCCTCGTGACAGGCTATGAGAGTGACTAAAAAATCCTAGGAGGATTCAAGGTTGCCTTCTCAAGGCTTCTCCTAACACGCACAATTGGCAATCCTCTAGATGTAGAAAGAAAATTGGCACTGTGCACCTGCCCCTGTAGTTCAGACTGTGAGTAGTGAAAATTCGTCAGCTCTACAGCAAGAATAAGAAAAGGATATCTGAGGCACCATGATCACCACTTGCTAGGTGAGGGAGATGGAGAAGCCTCACAGATCTAGAACCACCCGTGATAGTGACTAATGAAGCTAATGGGCACTTGACATCGGACAACTCTGGATGAGACAGGCTGACACAAGAAGCAATAAATTTGATGGCCCTAGAAGTCCTTTTGACATCTCGATGTCTGAATGTAACAACCTTCATAAGGTAGGGCCAATTATCTCTAACATGAATTACGAAAAAATATAGCTAGTAAAATCTCACTCAAATATCATAATAGATAGAAATGCTAAAGATAAAGCATTCTTCCATCTAACACCTCTATGAGAGAGAAAAGACAGCATATCCTTTTGCCTTGCGGAATATGGTGATCTATCTTGACTCCTAACTGGTGCGAAAAGATGTTGACCTTAGTCAGAGAGGACAATCGTCCAATCAGAAATCCACAAGGAATGCTCATCATAAAAAGGCAATCTAGGGCTGAGAGGCTTCTGGGAGAAACAATTGATGGCTACTGAAGTATGTGCTTCATATCTAGGATCAAAAGTTTTCTTATTTTCCTAATCAGGACCACTCAAACCAAATCATAAAATTGATGCCAAAGAAATTTTCAAACCAAATCACTAGGCATTGTGAGAACCACCTTCATGACTGCCAAGTCTTCCAATAGAAAGGACTGATTACAAGACTAGAAAAACTAGCTATAGAACTTATAGATCTCGTTTCATCCAACAAGGTCAAAGCACCTCTATCTAGATCAACTGCCATGACATAAAAGGAAAGTAGAGTACATTTTGAAGGAAGGTTGAGCGCATTAATTACTTTTACTGCAACAATGACGGGCATTATGCTAGGGGTCACATGAAAAAGTGGAAGTGCATAGGATTCTCAATTAAATTCAGATAGCACCTAATGTTGGGGATATTGGTAATGAGAACATGAAGATCTATGAATAGAAGATCAACAAGTAGACAACCAACCAGGGATGGTGGAAATGCAAGTTAAGATACTCATGCAATTGCTATGTTGATTGTTTAGGAAACAAGTTAAAATTTTCCTTCACTGTCAATAGTTGCATGCGTACGCCATAGCATGCAGCAAGAAAATCTCAAAATCACTGTAGAAACTACAGATTTCCAATGGTATAAGAACAAAAGTTGAAGTACATGATATGGAAGCATATGGTTGTTCCCACTTAGACTAGTTTTAAGTTACAGCTTGGGTTCTAGTCATGCAATGCTATCATTAGACTTGTATGGTTGATATATCACACATACTGATTAATTGATATGTAAAGTAGCCCGATTCCCTTGATGATGAAGATTATCAAGAGTAATTCAAGGAATCCTACATCAAGCTCCAATTATAGCTCCTTGTGCTTAGTCTTTAAGGTATTTATTCAAGAAAAATCCCTGCCTCATTTTAGGTAGTAACTAGCTCGTACAATGAAAAATTTCAGCTACCTCATGTTGAGCATGAATTTTGAGTGATTGTTACCAAGTTTTAAAATAGAATGCAGCTAGGAGCATTTTGAGCAGAAGATGAGAAGGTGCAGGTCCAAGAGTTGAGTATGTAACAAAATAGGTTTCCTAGGCCAATGCGGAGATTTGACTCTCATCATAAGGATTGCACAAGATGTACAAGAAGAAATCATTCAGTTAAGGAAAGAAGATGTGGGCATGGACCTGTGAACAAAGGAAGGATCCAAATGATGTTGCAAAAAAGTTCATACAATGACTGTCATCTGAAGAATTAACAGAGACTACCAGCAGTCAACAAGAACAGATTTATAGTTAGAAGGAAGATCAAGAAATTCCTTGAGGATCAAATGCAAGTAGGGATGAGAAAAAGAAAAAGGATTATCCCATAGCCACATGTAGAGAACCCAATGTAGTTGCCATGGTTGTAGAATTCATTCCAAGAAAAGAGCTTAGGGAGGAAGTAGTGATTTGTTACCAATAGCATCATCCCTCCTACATACAAGCCATAGGAGTAAAATACCCAGTAAATGAGAAGTATGCAGTGATTTCCATAACACAAATGTTTCCACCTTCCATGAAAATTCAAAAATGATTCTAGTGAAAACATGTATGGTAAGCATTGAGACGTAGTTCAATTCCACTAAATACATTTAGAACATGAAAGCCAAAATCACCATCTATCACCTAATGGAAAAGATTGCTTGTTGTGGAACCATCCAAGTAGAGAAGACGGAAGATAGGAAAAATAACAAAGGAAGTTATTTGCAAATAATTCAAATAAATGTCCACTAGGTCATGGGTTCAATCTTGATTAAAATGCAACAAAGTCGATTAGGGCGTCAGCCCGTCGCCCGAGAACTAGTGAGGTGGACTTGCCCTACTAATGTGCACTTTAGTGTGCCAAGTCACTGGGTCCCGCCTAAAGGCTTTGGGGCGAATCATGCTTCGCTATCTCGGTTATCAAAAAAAAAATCAAATAAAAATATCTTTCTGAACACTCCTTCTAGCATAAGTTGAAGGATTTCTATGAAATCAAGAAAGACTGAATGGCTGCAGATGAATATGAAAAAGAAAGAACAAATGAAACTATATTAATGTCTACGAATAACCAAATTAGGTCAACTGCAATGGGAAGTACAAGTTAAAACAACAAATTAGGAGTGATAACATGGCTCCAACAAATACAATTCTAAACTAGAAGTAAACCTAGGAAGCAAAAGAATCTATGAAGAGGGGTAATCCAAACAGGCGAACCTTAGACAAATTAATATATACAAAGCTAAATGGTACAAAATAATCTGTGAAAGGAAAGGCTCATGTTATGGGGAACAAGGCTGTAGTCTGAATTACAGCCAAGATAAAGAGGGAATTATGTCAAAGGATTTGGCATCAAATGACATGATGTATTCAGAAATTTTCGTTTAAACCATCATTCATCATCGTGAAAACATTCATGATCTCAGCATCCTTGATGATCACCACAAATAGGATAATATAAAGACAGGTAACCTCCTCAAGAGAATAACTCAGGCTACGAGGGTCAGGCTAGAGCTTCCTAGGAGGATGTAAGGTTTTCCTCCATAGGCCTCTCCTAATACCCATGATTGAAAATCCTCCAAATTAAAAAGAACATTGGTAATGTACACTTGTCCATGTTGTTTGGACTGCAAATAGTGCGAAGTAGTCCGCTCTACACCAAGAATGCGAGCATGAGATCTAAGGTAGATTGGAGGCTGCTCACAAGTCAGGGGAAGAGGTACACGTCTCACAAATCTATAACCCCTTATCATAGTAACTAATGAGGTTAATGGTGGCTTGACACCTCCCATGGATGAGAGAGGCAGAAAGAAACGATAAATTTGGAGGCTCTAGAAGTCCTATGGAGAGATTGATGTCTGAAAGTAACAATTTTCAAAAAGTTGGGCCAATTATCTCTAACATGAATAACAGAAAAAGGTAGCTTGCCTCAAGTATCATGATAGATAGGAAAGGAAAAGCTAAAGAAAAAGTGTCCTTTTGTCTACACCTCTAGGAGAGAGCAAAGATGACATATCCTTCTGCCTTATGGGAGATGGTCATCCATCTCAACTCCTAACCATTGAGAACATACCCTAAGGTCTCCAAGGGCGTTTCTTAAGCCATATAAAAGATATGTTGACAGGTACAATCAGAAATCTGTGGGAAATGTTCATCATAAAAAGGCAACATGCAAATTACAGGCTGCAGAGAGAGAAAATCAATAGAGCTACTGAAGTATGTGCCACATATATACGATCAAAAGGTTAAAGACTAAAGTCAATCAATTCTTCTTGTCTTAACCATGCCCACTCAAATCAAATCATAAAATTGGAACCAAAGCAACATCCAAAATAATCAAACCACTAGACATTGTGAGGACGAGCTTCAAGACTAACAAATATTCCAATAGAAATGGAAAGATAGATTACAGGACTACAGAAACTGGCAAGAGAGATTATAATTCTGTTAAATCTTTTCTTCCAAAAAGGCAAAAGCATGTCTATCTAGACCAACTACCGTGACATAAAAGGAAAGCAGGGAATACATTTTGAAGGAAGGCTGAGTGTGTTTCAGTGCAACAGAGACAATCATTATGAAAAGAGGTAGCAAGGAGCATTCTCAATAAGATTCAGATAGCATCGAATGTCATGGATCTAGTTAATGAGAACATGAAAATATGAGTCCAAGTTCAATGAGTGGATCACCAAACAGCCATGGCAGAAAGTTAAGATGAATAATCATGCAATCACTGTTTTGAGTTTTTTGCGTAAAAACTCACAATTTTCCCTCCCCATCAATAGCTGCAAAACATAGCATGCAACAAGAAAATATCATATTTCTATAGAAAGAACAAAGTGCCAATGCTATAAGAACAGAAATCGAAACACCAAATTACGAAATGGAAGCTTATGGAGGTTCCAACCTTGGCTAACTTTAAGTCACATCTTGGATCCCAGTCCTGAAATGCTATCAATATCATTCGGCTTAATGGTTGATTTTTCAATGTGAAAATTGATTTGTAGGAAAGAACTTTCTATTTTATTGATGATGCGGATAACCAAAAAGTAATTCACAGGATGCCACACTCAATCTATCTCTATTTGATTTCAACTATGCAAGTTAAGAGATTTTTATGGAAAGGTATCTAAGTCTGTCACATATGTCATTAGAAAACTTGAAGCTGAAGGGCCTAAGCATGAAGACCATCCTGTCCTACCTGAGTTCTCAGCCATTCTTCATGAAGAATTGTCAAGATTAGCAACAAGAAGTAATGTTGATTGTACCATCAGTATGGTCCCTAGAGTTGCAATCAACATCAAATTAATCTTGTAGAATATCCATACAAAAGTTTCTAGAACTGAAGCTGTAGCTGCAAGGACATTTAGACAAAGGCATCATTAGACCAATTGTCTCATTGTTGGGAGTAGCTACTATTTTTATTAAGAGGAATGATATCCTTGTTAGGTTGTGCATGCATTAGAAGCAAGCTAACCAGGCAATTGCCAAGACTTGCTATCCTCTTCAAAAGATAGACATTATTTGATCAACTGTAGGGGAAAAAAAGATCTTCTCCAAGATATTTTTGAGGTTCATATAATAATAAACTAGAATTGAGGATGAAGAGATTCATAAGCATGCTTTTCAAACTCGATATAGATGCTGTCCATTTTAATTCAATTTAAATCCACCAATGCACCAGCCAACTTCATATGCTTGATGAAGAATCTCTCCATGCGTATTTGGAGAAGAATTCTATCATTTCTTGTCAGAAATGGGCAATGGTGATAGGATCCTATAACATTGTAATGAATCATAGCATTAAGGTCAACAATACAATCTGTTATGGGAGCTAAAAGCCGCATTTAACATAGACAATTGTTTTCTTGATTTCTTTGCATAATACGCACATCGAAGGTATAGATTGATTGCTTGACTCAAGAAACCATTTCCAGGAACGCCCGTCAGAAGAGATGTTATAGGGATGAGTTTGAATAGTATTGCTTCTGGATTGGTGGGCACAGTAAGAAGCCATTCACAATGTGTCTGCAAAGATTCCAGTCCTCCCCTCTTAGAGCATATGACTGTCAACCCCTGCGCCAAAAAAAGGTCAGGTCAGTTGACGAAAAGCAACTCAATATCATTATCTCATTGTAATCTGATCCACTTGTCTTTCTTCCAAGTATCTTGAGTTCTTAACCCATTTGCACATAAGGAAGAATTCAAATCAAATGCTATTCTATTGTTGTAATAGGTATTAATAGCCTTATTTTTCTTGAATGGAGGATCACATCATAATCTCTAGTTACCCCATTTACCCAGCAAAAGTATCTAAGACTATGCAGTTTACATTATAATTTAAGGTTTAGACTTACATCCTTGCTTGATGCAGCAGAAAAGTTGTCCAGACAAAGAGTGTTTGGTTGAAATACATCTCTAAAAGCCTCAGGAACCTGAAGCACATCAAGTTTAAGTCACTGGCATGTAAAGATCGCAGTTATAATGGATACAAGTGAGATTAATATAGTTTGAAAGCTCGCATGCTTGAACCAAAGCCTTACCTTCTGTTTGCTTTCTCTGTTTTTTACATGTGGAGGTGCAAGACTACAGGTCCCCGTAAACAACTGATTCCCTATATTTTCCAAATTGCTTTTGAGTTCAGTTGGCGATATAGATGAGGAATGATTCTGCCTCACAAAGACCACATCCTGACCTCCAACTGTCACATCCACAATTATGTGGGTTCCATAAGAATTAATAAACCTGCATTTGGAGATTCCAACCATTTTCTTCATTTGAATTGTGAACCTAATAATTAACAGTCTTTTTTATTGAGCAGACCTGGATAAGATACTCAAAACCAACCTTGTTAGTGCCGCTGAGTCCCAAGAGGGTGGAACTGCCTTCTTGACTTCTTCTTTGAGAACCAATGGAGACCGTGTAAGGTGCAGACTGTACAGTGAGATGAAGTAGCCATCAAAGGCTAGGTGCTTTGTTTCAGTAGCATCTGCCAGCCAAGACCCTGTAAGTCCATACATGGAATTGAAGTAACCAGATGGGATCCTCCCCGATATGGAGGATTTCTGATTGAACAGCTCTGCCATCTGTATAGAAGACAAATAATATAAGATTTTGATGCTGGTGTATTGCATCTAAATTTAGCAATTGTATATAAGAGAAATCTGAAAGAATTAATAACAACAATCATGACTTTTTTGATGCGCTTATAATTGCCTTTTTGCCTATTCCTTTTTCTCTGTAATTGGAAGCAGGGTACCAGGGGCAAAGGATCAGGATAAAAGAATCTATGTTATCATGTTAAAAATCTACTTATAGCTAATCTAATTCCTTCTCTAGGGAAATTTGGAGAGAAATCAGCTATCAAGAAACAAATATTTGTTGTGAACGATAGAGATTGCTCTTGATTTTGAGCATGCTAGGCCGAGGGCTCAAAAGGAACTGCACTTGTTAAGATGTCCGAGTGCCAAGCTCAGCTACAGAGAAACTCTCTAGCAGGGGATACAAACCAGTCAATGGAGAAAGGTGATCCTGATAATGCGGGGATTACATCTAGTCACTGGAGGAATCGGCCCAGGGCCGAGTCATACAAACAGTAAAATGCCAATAGTCTTGCCTTTGTGTGTACCCAGGTAGAAGGTTTGGCAGTGAGGCATAAAGAGGGCAATTTATGAGCCAGGGCTCATATCTGAACACCAAGTCTCATTGAATCTAAATCGAAAGAAAAATACAAATGCACATATTTTTCTCCCAACCTTATAAGAGCGATCAGGTATACACAAGTTTCCTCCAATTATGAATTCTTTCTGTTAATCTTTGATTCACTATTTTATAAAGGTGGTGATTAAGAACGCCGTGCGCTGTATTAAAGCCAATCTTTTAAGGTATTATATTGTCTGTTGCGAGCTTAGGACATTAAAGGATGTATGAGTTTTCAACACATTTGCAATGTTGTTTTTTACCCTCCTGTGCAATTGGAGAAGTTAGAGACTATTTAAGTTCATGAGAAAGGTAGGGATATCCTACTCGCATCATGTTTATTTTGTTAAATATGCCTCCCGCAATCTTGTTAGTTCGCTTGTTTATGCATAAAGTGTTTGTAGGCCATATGGAAAATTGCCTAAGCCATGCTTGAACAATAACAACTAAAAAACTTGAGCCCCAGCTCTGGCCAACTCAAATAAAAAATTGTCAAACATTGTAGACAGTAGCGTACCCCATAACGAGGACTAATTCGGGGCTCTATTTATTGAAAATTCATAGTGAAAATGGAAACATCAAAATAAATCACACAACAAAGTGTGCACTATCAAATAACGTAAGGCATTTTCAGAGGGAGATTTGTGAAGGAAAAAAATCCCACTTTAAATATGGGTTAAATTGTCCATTATCACCAATCACCATACAAATTAGAGATGAGAAGATGTCCCGCAGGTGAAGGTAGTTACACCCATTGACTGCATTACATAAATAAAAATTCCAATTTAGCAATAATTTAGATTTGGTGAAACATTTATGTAGAGCCTTGGCATTCAATTCAAAACTGGTATAAGGAAGTTATATTACTAACCTGATTGAACTCCAAAATATCGGATTTATAGCGCATTCGTTCTCCTTTAGCACACCTGATATCTGTTGAGACATTTGGGATTGAGAGGCCGCCAGGTATAACAATGTCGTGCACATTATTTTCATCCAACTCCACCAACCTGGATCCCGATTTGCAATACTTGAGCCTGAAATCATTGGTTATGTCAAAGCCTTGCCCCATGGCTTCAATGGCCTGCCTCCCCAACATCTTAATAGCTTCTGTCATAATTCCCTTTCCGATCCCGCTACCCACTTGAATTCTTCTCTTCTTCAAACTCTTGTCAAGCATTCAAACATATTACTTACAGAAACTCAGGACTTTGGCATTTCAGAGAAATCTTCAAAGTCGTTTCATATTTCCTAGCTAACATTGAAACATTCAACCGTACTTATTACTCATTAATATAAATATATATATCAACTTCGGTCTTCAGTCTTCTCCTCTTTTTTCTACTGCTAATTTATCTGCGTCACACTCAAGGTACCTAATCGAGTGTTATTCGGGTAATAAGCGTGTGTTTGACACGCAACTGGCAAGGAGTCCGGGACTGAAAGTTTAGGGGCTAAACATCATTATTTGGTAATTGGTAATCATAAAAGTTAACCAACTCCATTGAAGTGGGCCCTTTGCTTCAGATTTCACCGTGTTTCAACTACTATTTCTATTATAACCATATTTGCTTCCTTCACCACATTTTCACTTCACTTACTTATCTAACTAATTCACTTTTACGAATAGAGGGGCGACAAGAATACTCACGGTCCCATAAAAAAGCTTTTAGAGGTAAATACACCCACTTTACTACATGACTACCTTAACCATGTGGTATTAGAGGAGGAATGGTTACTATAATTCATTAATTTATCATTTGAACCTACCTTTATATTAATAATACAAAAGAGTTAGAACAACAGGGTGATCGGAAACTCACGGTTCAAAATCAAAATGTTATAAAAACACGAGAAACGCCAAAAGAGGCAACCATAAAACCTGTTGGTGCCATTTTTGAGCTTGCACCATGTTGCCCTAAATTTTTCAAATCTATATCTGCTCAAAAACGTTTTACCCTTTGAATTGATGCTCTGAATTTCTTCCCCTCCAATTGAAATGCTTAAAAATGCTCACAAACTTGTTGTTTTGCCCTAATTTGAAAGAATAATCCAAGTTTGCCCTTGTCTATGCCCTAGTTTTTCCAATTTTGCGGGCTATGTCGTTTTTCCCTTTGCCAGATCATGGAATAATCAAAATTGATCAAATCTTACTTGTGTGCAATTGAAAATCCTATCCCAAGGTCGAAAATGTTCGGAAATCACTGCTTCAGTTGATTCAGAATCGAAAAATCTACCATCCTTGGTGAAAAAATTGAATTCTAGGGCATCCCTGGAATTTTTTACGTTTTGACGATCAGACGGGCGTCATTTGCCCGTCAAATTCATCCTCAGAAGGTATTGGCAACGTGGCGGGTTTTCATTGGCTGAGGAAAAGCGGGGAAGTGTTGTAACTTTTCATTTTTCGCCTTTTTTGACAAATGGGGCATTTTTGGGCCCAGGGACCTGTTTTTTCCAAATTTGCCTACGTGGCATGTTCTGATTGGCAGGGGGATGGCGGGTGGTCAGATTCCCTTAAGGTTTTTAGACCTTATTTTGCAAAAATGTTAAAGTCACAAAATGGTCCGAAGCCCCACAGCCAATCGGGAGTGGACACGTGTCCTAAAAGACCAAAAAGGGAGGAGCGGGCCGATGGGGGACTTAGAGTTTTTTAGCTCTATTTTTCTAAAGTTTCAAAATCAGTTTTTCCCCCGCTCCAATCAGAGGAGGACACGTGGCATTAATTTTGAGCGGGTCGGCGGGCCGACGAAGGCAAAAGGAAATTTTTTCCCTTTTGCGAAAAGAAGACTTAAAATTAAAAGTTTGGAGCGCAGCCCTGTGGCCAATCACAGGTGGACACATGTCCAACATGGTCAGAGGGAAGTGCGAGCCGTGGAAGCAAAAGGAGATTTTTTCCCTTTTTTACAAAAGAGTTTAAAATCAAAATTTGGAGCGTTGGCCTGCAATGAATCACAAGGAGACATGTGGCGAGGGAGAAATCGGAGGTGCGGGCCTGTGGAGACAAAGTTGAGAATTTTCACTTGGCTTAAAAGGAGTAAAAATGAAGATTAAGCCCGCGGGTCCTCGGCAAATGAGAGATGGATGTGTGGCAGAGGACAAGGTAGGTCGGCGGGCTAGCGGAGGCAGGAAGAAATTTTTTCCCTTTTGCAAAAAAGACTCAGAATCAAAATTTGGAGCGCTGGCCCATGACGAATCAAAAGGATACACATGGAGAGGGAGAAATCGGAGGTGCAAGCCCGCGGGGTAAAAAGTGAAAATTTTCTAATTTTCCAAAAAAGGTCAAAATGCACAAAATTGAAGCGCGATCCCAATGGGACCCACCATGTGCCACATGTCAGCTCCAAAATTCAAAGGCGGAGGGGCGGGGGAAAAAGTCAAATTTTTCCATTTTTTCAAAAAAGTTGAAAAGTCAAAAAATGAGCCTGAATTTGTTTCCAATCATTTTTTGCCATGTGTCCGGCCTTATCCAAAAGTTAAAAAGGTAACTCAAACTTATTTCTAAGTCCGCATCTTCCACATGGAGGGCCAGGATTAAAAGATGGATAAGATCGACGGTTGCTATGCATCCATTTGTTTTGACCGCCATGGGAGCTCCAGGAAGCTTGGAATCACAATTTTTGCATCAAAATTCATCAAATTTATAGTGATTTTGTGTCGTCTTGGCCTTCCAGGATCATTGGCATCACTTTCATGGCTTAATTCTTTGATCTGAGGTGATTTTGAAATAAATTTTTCCCTAATCTGTCCAAAAACGTGAAATGACAAAATCAAAAGTTGCAGAGGTAATTTGAAAAGGTAAAAAGGTGAAAATGATGAGTAAAAGGCGTTTGCATGCCTCAATGATGAAAAACATGCCTCCATAATGGATAATGATCCAGATATTTGTAATGATTTAATCTTTTTGGGCACACCTAACAACCTGCGAAAGCTTTTTTGTTTGATCTCATTTTCATTTAATCATGAGGATTGTTTTGTAACAAACTTGATCCCATGGCATATTCTTTGCTTGGGAAAGAAGGCTCCAATGTGGCATGAGGTATATAATGCATTTTGGAGAAATTGTAAAGGGGTTGGGAAAAAATTGAAAATCACGAGCAAATTCTGAGAGAAAGCTCATTTTTATGAAAAACCCACCAAAGAACCAGAATAATTTCTTTTGTGTTGGATCTTCATGTATGTGAGTTGGTTACAAGTGTATAGCCATCACACAGCTCTGAGATTGTTCATGAAACTGTCCCCTGCTGATGAATCTAACAAGCTTTTGAGTTAATCTATGTTATTATGGGCAATATGATGTCTGTTATCATTTTTTAAATGCCTGCAAATAGTTTTCATTGTTCTTGTTGCAATCTTGCATTGAAAGTCTTTAGAAATCACACAGAATCTCCATTTCTTGTTGATAGTTTAGTGGCATTTGCAATCTCATGTTTAGAAGAGCCTTCATCTGATAAAGAGATAAACAAATTTAAAATCACTTTACCTTCCTTGACTGCAGAGATTGCTTGTAAGCCTTTGGGGGTACCTTAGGCGTGGTTTGATCAAGGATTTTTGTGTTTAATTGAGTTCTTTACTTCAAGCTTTTTGTGGTGAATTCTCAAAGATTGTGTGAAGAGTGCAACCTGGGCTTCCATTTATGCCTCTTCTGGTTGAAAGAATATCCTGATTATTTGAAGCATTTTATCTTATAGTTGTTCAAGTATTGTAGAGGTTGTCAAAGATCTGATATATCCCAGTTTGTCTTGTCAACACCCCACCAAAAAATTCATTCAAAACAAACTCATCCTACCCATACTACCCCTGCATTGCATTGTGTGTCAACAAAAGGATACTAATCCATTTACAAAAATGCACAAGGCAAATCAGGATTATACAATGTCTTCAGTAACCCTTGCCTTGCATTGAAAATATCTCCATGATCTGGGAGTGACAACTTGTGAAAGTCAGATTTGGAGTGTTGATCATATTTTCCCAAGGCCTTTTCATACTATTTGCATAAATTGAGGGATATCTTCATCTCCTTCACCATTTGGGGGTTACAATATAGGTTCTCTTACCTTGGTTGAAAAGGCACAACCTAAAATAGTGAGGGTTAGATCAAATCCTTTTAAAATGCCATCCATCTCTCCACAAATCTAAGTGTCAGTTAGATCACCTCCCCGGCTACAAAACGACACACATCATGATCTATCTGACTTCAAGCTTGATGCCATATCTCTGATGTTACTCAGGCTGAAAAGGAGAACAAATTTGGGTACCAACAAAATAAAAAAATCACATAACTAAATAACTAGAAACATGGGGAAACAACATTAGGCGGTGGAGGAGGATCATCTTGTGGAGGGATGAACCCTCGCAGACAACTCCTCAGATGGAAGATCAATCACCCAATCGTCGGGATCTAGCATTTGTATATTTAGAGGCACCATGATTCCCCAGATAGGTGGTGGAGAGCCTCCAAATCTGGACCTCGAAGAGGAGAGTTCTAGTTAGAAGAGCTGGCCACAACCTTGCCCCAAGGTGGCGGACTCCAACCCAGTCCAGAACTAGATACAACAGGATGACTTGGAGGAGGGGAAGGACGTCGGTTGCGAGAGTGGATTCTGCAATGCGACATAGGGGCAAGTGGTAGGGCACACACTTCTTTTGGAGGAACCTAACTCATAGTGCAAGGAGTGTTTCTCTAGTGATCCAAAAGCTGTTGTAAATGCACGAAATCCAGCACCACTTTTTGCACCTGGGTTTGGATCTATAGAGTCACATAAGAGATAATAGCCACTTTGTTATTAACAATTATCTCCAAAGTAAGCTCATTCTACTAAAAAATAGCAATATTTCTATCTTTCCACGACTGAGAGAATAACGACCCAAAATAAATTCCATATAAAAACAAGTCGAGAAGGAACATTAACAAAGTCATCAAAGAGGGCAACGTTCTAATCAAAAAGTTCAAGATTGAAGGGCAGGAAGAGAGAGTGTATCAAAATCCAAGCAGATTGGGCATGCAGACAAGTCTAAAAGATATGTTTGAAAGATTCGAGTCAACCACAGAAAGAGCATTTGGGATTGGGAAGGCCAATGTGACTTATCCATTCTCCCAACGGAAGACCCTGATATATGAGACACCGAAGAAAGTAATTGAGCTTGGGTTCAAACAAGCTCAATAATTCATTAATTTACACTCACCACCCTTAGAACTTTTTATCTCATTAACATTTTCTTGTTAAAATTGGTTGTAGTATTAAGAAATATATAAATAAAACAATTTATGTTTTAAGTTTATTGATAAATTAGAATATATTACAACTATCTTGATATTTGTTAGCTTTCTAGATAAAAAATGTATCTAAAGCAACAAATTTTAATGATTTTAATAACTTTAAACTAGTCCTTATGGTGTGTCTAGGCATAAACTTGTGTATTTCAATAAACACTTGATCTTTTCTAGAATGTTTGTAAATACTTAATAGTTTTTCTCTAAAATGTCTAGTGTGCTTATGTTTTCTTTCTAATGATTGTCTTAATATGTTTGTATATTTAAAGGCTGAATTCAAATTAGGACTATATTCGGCGCAAACCAATCTCCAGTCTCAAAAAGTAAAAAAGCTCGAACCAAGGAATGAGTCCACTTTATCTAAATGGAGACACAAAAATCCATGCCAAGTGCATCTATATGTTCAAAATAGAGGGTATTCAAAGGGGGTGACAAAGATATTTGAAGGGGGTTGAAAGAGGGGTCATGGACCACCATAAGTCAACAAATGTGTAAGAAACATATAATTTGGACAAATAATTGACAAGTACACAAACATGTTACGATTGTGTAATTTAACAACTAATAAATGCTTAAGGAATGTTTTAGGTGTATATTTATCCCCACTTTGATGTGTGTGCAAACATATCAAAGTAATGGAAGACATAATATGGATACAAAAATTGCAAAAACATTCTTTCTTTTTCTTCATGTGCATTGGTGAGTGCCAAATAATAATTTCATCAAATTTGAAAACTTAAAATGATAAACCCGATTTCATTGGGCAATGGGTATAGCACCCATGTAGAGCCACGTGCCTTTAAACTTGTGTAAATCTTGCATACACTTTTATATACCATATTTGGAGGAAAAATAAATCTAACACTAGTAGATTTTGGTGGATTTGCATCAAAATTACTTGTTGTTTGGCTTTTTTTTTGGGTCTTGACACAATTTTTTTAAACATTGGGTTGTGTCAAAATCTAGATGTTAAGTGACATTTTTATGACGCTCTTACATCAAAAATTTATTGGCAATTTATAGGTATTTTTGTGACTCTTTTGTGTCAGGAAACATTATGTCAAAGTTTTAAATTTCAAGTTCGGCAAGAAATTTTTGTAATATCATGTTTTTCATTGGCCCTTTTTTCTCATCATATTTTACATCAAGGAGTTTGTGTCAAATAGTACAAATATGTCTAATATGGTGATTATATTTTTTATCTTCTAGCATTGAAACTCAATTTTCCCTTTGGATAATAACATATTCAAAACATAATGGATTATGTACAATCCTTTTAAAGACATGAATATTATCATATTACATAATATATTTGGATTTTGAAGCATTTGTGCATCTTTCCACTCTTCCCCAAGACACAAAATAACATATTTGAGTAAGGAAGCAGAGCCTGCACAAATAAATAATGTTTTCCATACAATGTGGAATTTGAACCAAGATATGAGAGATAACTCTCCTCAAATCCCAACTTTCCAACATGAATGTGCTTTTTCCCTCCAACGTTATTCATAGAATTATTATAATAGAAACATATTTCCTATAATATATACTTCTGTGTGCATTCACGATTAGAGTGTATTATCATTGGACTTGAATGTTGCAAGAAATTTCTTAAAACCAATCACAAAATAATACTTCTTGAAATTTCTTGAAACATACCTATTTATTTAAATTTCTCCTCTCGTGTATCTTTGAAACAAAACATTTTGTCTATAAATTTTCTTCTCCATTCTCTTTCTTTCCCTTCCACATTTTAAAATGTCCAAGCAATACCTAATAACTCACAAAATAATGGTTTGGCCCTTAAAAATAAATGTGTATAAACATGTAAGAGAAATAAATGATTTTGAATGTACTCATTATCTTTTAGGTGTCATGTTTAAATTATAGTCTCTCTTAATGCAAATCCTTACAAACTTATGTTACCCCATAATTCACTTGATCTGAAAATCCAGGTCAAAAATTTTAATATTTTTTTTCGACCTTCGGACCCCTATAGGATTATTAAAAATTACCGATTAAAATTACTCCGTTTTAAGTAAAAAAATCCAAAATAACGTAAGAATGTAAATCACACTACACACGGATGATTATGGAGTTCGGAAATAGCTTACGTCTCTGGGTTCTTATCGAACCATTCCACTAGTCAAAATTTGTAAGTACAATGTTATATCTTACAATAAAACCTAATGGAACTTTACTTTCCTATAAAGTGCTCTAACCTTTTGAAGAACACCGATGATCAAGCGACCCGTCCTCCACCTTCATGGTGCCCAATGTTAGGATAAATTAATTATGCATTATATGATTAATGATTTAATTAATCTTATTAATTAAATGATAATATTATATGGTTATTGTATGTTGTTATATGGTTTTAAAACCATATTTGTCCTTTTGTTTCACAGGGATAATTGTTATAATTATTATAACAATTTATGTGCTTCCTGGGATAATAATTGGAAGCTAATGTATTTTAAATTTGTTGTTGCATTGTTGCAACTTCTCTTTTGTTTGTATCCTGGTTATGTAATACATATATATATTGCAGCCTGCTTCTATGTTTGAAGGTTGATTCTGATTAATATAAATTTCAGGCTTCTGTCCCCATTTACGTTTGGTACTGAGTGAGAATATGGACCTGTGAAGCTATGAAGGTCTGGAAAGAGAGAGTAGCAAAGAAAGAGGAGATTGGTGAAGTGTTTGCGGCATCAGAGAGCCTGTGCAACCTCTTGTAACCTCCATGTGATGAAATTACTTGTATAATTCAGATCATGAGCAGAAATATAACACCAAATAACACAATATTCCAGCATAATGATCTCAATATGCAATTATAATAGCTTCAACACTTTGAGGGGGCAGCCTCCAAACCATACAATAATACTCAAATCCTCCAATGATGATGAAATACTACCTACAATCCCCTATATACACTATTCATATGTTATGGCCATCACCAAGGTCGACCTACTAAGCATGAGAAAGTATAAATAATATAATAAAATGATATGGTAACCCACAAGTTGGCTACTCATATCCTAATACAAGCAATAGGTTAAGGGTGTAACATGCCCTTCCCCTTCAAATAAACATTTTCCCCAATGTTGAGAAGCTCTGGGTGCTATTGTAGGAATGTCATATCTTCCCATGTTGCATCTTCATTGTCCATATTCTTCCACTTGATCAGGTACTCAGTAATAACCCGTGTCCTTAATCTTTTAGTGCGTGTTTGAAGGATGCATTCAGGTTCCAAAATGACCCTCCCCTCCTCATCGAGCTTAGGTAACACTGTTTGGGATGATACTCTCTGTCCAATTACTTTCTTCAGGCAAGAAAAATGAAATACTAGATGTATTCTAGTTGATTGTGGAAGTTCTAATTTGTATGTTATAGTACCAATCTTCTGCAATACTTGATAGGGGCCATAATACTTCGGTGAAATTTTGTTATCCTTTTGTTTTTGTTTCAAAGAAATTTGCTTATATGGCTGTAACCACACAAAAACCCAATCACCGGCTTCAAAATGCCTTTCTGTGCGATGTTGATCAGCCTATTACTTCATGCGGTTTTGTGCCATGACCAAGTTCTCCTCAAGACTAGAGAGGACCTCTTGTTAATACTGAATGTCTTCTTCTACTGCTCTAACCCGTGGTTGTCCTCTCAATGATGATGTGATGGATGGTGGATGGTACCCATAGAGTGCCAAAAACAGAGACATTTTAGATGAAGTATGAAAGGAAGTGTTATACCACCATTCTGCAAGTGGCAACCAATGGACCCATCTTGCTTGTTTATTAGACGTAAAGCAACAGAGATATCCCTCCAAACACTTATTTACAACTTCTGTTTTCCCATCAGACTGGGGATGATAAGAATAGCTACGAGCTAACTGAGTACCCAAACATGAGAATAAATCAGTCCAAAAATTACTAGTAAATATAGGGTCTCGATCACTTACTATAATCTTCGGTGTCCCATGAAGCTTTTGAACTGTGTCCATGAAGGCTGTTGCTACCATACTTGTAGCAAATAGGTGTGCCAAGGCACAAAAATGAGCATATTTGGTGAGTCTATCCACCACAACCATGATGACATTTTTTCTGTCAGATTTAGGCAATCCTGTGATAAAGTCCATGGAAACCTCTTCCTACCGCTGGCTAGGAATAGATAGAGGTTGTAGAAGACCTAGGGATCGAACTGTTTCACACTTATTTTGCTGACAAACCATGCATTCTACCACAAAATTTTGGACATCCCCTTTGAGCCCTTCCCAAAAGAAATATTGTTTGACTCGATGATAAGTCTGCAAGAATCCAGAGTGCCCCCCTACTGGAGAAGAGTGAAGCTCAGATAGAATCCTATTTTTAAGAGTGGAGTTCTTATATAGGTATAATCTATCTTTATACCATAAAACATCCCCTTTCAATACAAATTTTTCAGACATGCTTGGATCATTCTGGAGATGATGAATGAGGTTTTGTGTGGTTGGGTCATTTCTCCATTCATACCTTACCTCATCTATCCAATCTTCTTGTAATATGGATATGGCACATAAAAAGGCTGCAGTTGAGTCATCTTTCCACGACAGTGCATCCGTAACTACATTCTCCTTCCCTTTCTTATAGATAATCTCAAAATCATATCCCAACATCTTGGAGACCCATTTTTGTTGTTCTTCAGATTATAAACGATGCTCCAAGAAGTATTTTATACTATCATGATCTGTCTTCACATTAAAGTGTCTTCCTATGAGATATGGTCTCCATTGCTTTACTGCATAAAGTATGGCTAGCATTTCCTTCTCATAAGTTGGCTTGGAAATATTCTTACCTTTGAATTGACAGCTCAAAAAGGCAATAACACGACCTTCTTGCATGAGAACTACCCCCATACCCACCCCTGCATGCATCACATTCCACAATGAATGTTTTGGAAAAATCTGGAGTAGCCAAGACTAGAGTGGTGCACATGGCCTCCTTTAATTTCTCAAATGCTTTGGTTGCATCCTCACTCAAATGGAAGGAGTCCTTCTTTAAAAAAGTTGTGAGAGGTGTAACTATGCTTCCATAATGCCTTACGAATCTTCGGTAATAACCTGTAAGCCCCAAAAATCCTCGTAGATTCTTTAGGGTTTTTGGAACCTTCTACTCCATCATGGCTTTGATCTTATTAGGATCCACTTTAACCCCTTCATGAGAGACAATGTGACCCAAATATTCAACCTCCTTGAGTCCAAAAGAACACTTAGAGGGCTTTGCATGAAGTTGATGTTGCTCAAGGGTTTCCAAAACCTAATTTACATGATGCAAATGTTCCTCCCATGTTTTGCTATAAATTAATATATCATCAAAAAACACTAATAAAAACTTCCACATGAATGACTTAAAAATAGAATTCATCAAACTTTGAAATGTAGAAGGTGCATTTGTGAGTCCAAAAGGCATTACCAGGAATTCATAATGGCCTTCATGTGTCCGAAAGGTGGTTTTATGAACATCCTCATCCTTGATTCTGATTTAGTGGTATCCTGAATGAAGATCAAGCTTTGTAAAATAAACAACACCATGTAACTCATCAAGCAAATAATCAATAACAGGAATAGGAAACTTATCTTTGATTGTGTACTTATTAAGTTCCCTATAATCAGGACACATGCACCACATGTCATCTTTCTTTCGTACCATCACTACTGGAGAAGAATAAGCACTCTGACTATGGTGGATGATTCCTGCAAGTCTAACATCTCTTGTACAATCTTCTCGATTTCACTCTTTTGCACATATGGGTACTTATAAGGTTTGTTGTTAGGCAGTTGACTTCCTGGTAATAACTAAATAGCATGATCATGATGTCTCTTTAGAGGTAAGCCCTTTGGTATATTTTCAAATACAACAGAGTGTGTATCCAACCCTACTTGCATATCTAATGGTATAATGTCCTTAGAATGATGAACCTCCAATGAAAATATTTGTGCCACAAATCCCTCTGCACCCTTTTTTAGCATTTTGTGCATTTTATGAGAACTTACTATTTGTGGAGACTTTTCTCTTAAGCCTCTTAGCTCAAAAGTCCTTCCTTCAGAGTGAAATCGCATGAACAAGTCTTGGAAGTTCATCTCAATGGTTCCTAAAGTGGTAAGCCATTGAACCACTAACATAATGTCTGCTCCTCCCATAGAAATGGCATACATGGGACTATTTAGTATGTAATCTCCCATGGAAAGCTTAATGCTATGGAATTTTCCAGAACAAGTAATAGTACCTCCATCAACAATCATTACTTGACATTCAGGAGCTAGATAAATGAAATAGTTTAGGTGCACTGCTAACTTATGATTGATAAAGTTATGAGTACTTCTTGAATTAATCAACAATGTGACCCTCTATTTTTTTAGGAATCCAACCACCTTTAGGGTTTGGGGGGTGCTAATACCTGAAATTACATGGCATGAGATCATTGGCTGAGGATCTCCTTACTCCTCCTCTGGCTCAACCAAGACCTTTGACTTTGCATCTTCATTATTCTCTTCATCTTCACTAGGCCCATCAATGTAGAACAACTTCTTTTCAGCACATTTATGTCTGGGTCCAAATTTACTGGCATAATTAAAACATAACCCTTTTTCTCTTTTTTCTTCAATTTTTTGAGGTGTCAATCTAACTAGCCAAGGGAGTGCTGGGGCCAAGGTGTTGCGATCTCTAGTATAAGTGAAATGTTGTCTCCTACTTGAAACAATTTTCTCCTCTACCCTTCTTGCCATAATCATCGAATCAAAAACCTTATGAGGATTAAACATACGCACCTCATGATCAATGTGATCCTTAAGACCCCTAAAAAATAGGTCATTCAGATTCTCTTTAGTAATATTTTCCACCCGCAGAGAAAGGTTTTGGAAGTGATGAATGTAATCCTTGACAGATCCTATCTGTCTCAACTTTGCTAATTGGCTGAAGTAATTATCTAACACACTAGAAATGTAGTGTAATTGCAACTCTTCAGTGAAGACTGTCCATGTAACATTGAGACCACTCTTCTTCCTTTGAGCACATAACCATCGATACCAAATGAATTGGTCAGGTTTGAGATACAAAGCTGCCATGGTCACCTTTTGTCCTGATGGAATCTGATGTAGTTCAAATAAATTCTCCATTTGGTTGATCCAATTGATTGTATCCTTTCCATCAAACTTGCGCATATCCACTTTTGGAAACATAGTACGGGCCTGCAGAGTGCTCGTATTTGGATTGTGCACACAAGAAGAACCACTCTAGCTCATGTGTCTATTATGTTAACCTAAGGATCCACCTTGATTGACATAAGTATGATTAACCATCATATGCGTACTGAATTTTTGCATGAAATCCTCTAATCTTTGTCCAATCCTATCCACATCTTCTTTGCTAGCCACCTTAGATTCGAGGTCTCTCAGGTTAAACTCAAGTTGGCTTACTTTATGGTCTGTTGAAGTAAACCCTAACCCTGATGAATTTGTAGTTATATCTTATATCTCCAACTCCTCAACTACTATCTCATCCTTTTCTGGTGTTTTACCTGGAGTGATGGGATTCTTTTTTCGTCTTGTGGAAGGCCTTGCCATGATGCCCCAAAATAGTAGGATGTAGGGATCATAGTCAAATTTTAGGGTTTCGTATTTCAATAAGAATTAAGCAAAATATAAAAAAACTTGAAGAAGAAACCCCAAATAAAATTTGTTTTTCTTTCTAAAAATGTAACGAATTTGAAAAAATTCTACAATTTGCACCCTAGGGAGCGATTTTATGAAAAAAAACTAAATTATTAATAAAATTTTCAAAATAAATAAAAAAAGTTTGAAATTTTCAAGGAACCTTACTTGAAATGTTTCACAACTCTGGTAAGAATATCTCCCACTAATTCGATTTTATTCGCAATATATGGCGGAAACAAAAAATTAGGGTTTTTGCCCTAATTTTGGCCCAGATCGCAGCTCTGATACCACTTGTAATGAAATTACTTGTATAATTCAGATCATAAGCAGAAATATAACACAAAATATCACAATATTCTAGAATAATGATCTTAATATGCAATTATAATAGCTTCACCACTTCGAGGGGGCAACCTCCAAACCATATAATAATACTCAAATACTCCAATGATGATGAAATACTACCTACAATCACATATATACTATTCATATGTTATGGCCATCACCAAGGCTAACCTACTAAGCATGAGAAAGTATAAATGATATAATAAAATGATATGGTAAGCCACAAGTCAACTACTCATATCCTAATACAAGGAATAGGTTAAGGGCGTAACACTCCCAACCCCATCCCTGCCTCCTCACATCCTCCTGTTCCTTCTAGGTGTTTGGA